>OY986437.1:249694137-250294137 GCA_963920525.1 Dichetophora obliterata
ATTATTATTATTATTATTATTATTATTATTATTATTATTATTATTATTATTATTATTATTATTATTATTATTATTATTATTATTATTATTATTATTATTATTATTATTATTATTATTATTATTATTATTATTATTATTATTATTATTATTATTATTATTATTATTATTATTATTATTATTATTATTATTATTATTATTATTATTATTATTATTATTATTATTATTATTATTATTATTATTATTATTATTATTATTATTATTATTATTATTATTATTATTATCATTATTATTATTATTATTATTATTATTATTATTATTATTATTATTATTATTATTATTATTATTATTATTATTATTATTATTATTATTATTATTATTATTATTATTATTATTATTATTATTATTATTATTATTATTATTATTATTATTATTATTATTATTATTATTATTATTATTATTATTATTATTATTATTATTATTATTATTATTATTATTATTATTATTATTATTATTATTATTATTATTATTATTATTATTATTATTATTATTATTATTATTATTATTATTATTATTATTATTATTATTATTATTATTATTATTATTATTATTATTATTATTATTATTATTATTATTATTATTATTATTATTATTATTATTATTATTATTATTATTATATTATTATTATTATTATTATTATTATTATTATTATTATTATTATTATTATTATTATTATTATTATTATTATTATTATTATTATTATTATTATTATTATTATTATTATTATTATTATTATTATTACTATTATTATTATTATTATTATTATTATTATTATTATTATTATTATTATTATTATTATTATTATTATTATTATTATTATTATTATTATTATTATTATTATTATTATTATTATTATTATTATTATTATTATTATTATTATTATTATTATTATTATTATTATTATTATTATTATTATTATTATTATTATTATTATTATTATTATTATTATTATTATTATTATTATTATTAATTATTATTATTATTATTATTATTATTATTATTATTATTATTATTATTATTATTATTATTATTATTATTATTATTATTATTATTATTATTATTATTATTATTATTATTATTATTATTATTATTATTATTATTATTATTATTATTATTATTATTATTATTATTATTATTATTATTATTATTATTATTATTATTATTATTATTATTATTATTATTATTATTATTATTATTATTATTATTATTATTATTATTATTATTATTATTATTATTATTATTATTATTATTATTATTATTATTATTATTATTATTATTATTATTATTATTATTATTATTATTATTATTATTATTATTATTATTATTATTATTATTATTATTATTATTATTATTATTATTATTATTATTATTATTATTATTATTATTATTATTATTATTATTATTATTATTATTATTATTATTATTATTATTATTATTATTATTATTATTATTATTATTATTATTATTATTATTATTATTATTATTATTATTATTATTATTATTATTATTATTATTATTATTATTATTATTATTATTATTATTATTATTATTATTATTATTATTATTATTATTATTATTATTATTATTATTATTATTATTATTATTATATTATTATTATTATTATTATTATTATTATTATTATTAATTATTATTATTATTATTATTATTATTATTATTATTATTATTATTATTATTATTATTATTATTATTATTATTATTATTATTATTATTATTATTATTATTATTATTATTATTATTATTATTATTATTATTATTATTATTATTATTATTATTATTATTATTATTATTATTATTATTATTATTATTATATTATTATTATTATTATTATTATTATTATTATTATTATTATTATTATTATTATTATTATTATTATTATTATTATTATATTATTATTATTATTATTATTATTATTATTATTATTATTATTATTATTATTATTATTATTATTATTATTATTATTATTATTATTATTATTATTATTATTATTATTATTATCATTATTATTATTATTATTATTATTATTATTATTATTATTATTATTATTATTATTATTATTATTATTATTATTATTATTATTATTATTATTATTATTATTATTATTATTATTATTATTATTATTATTATTATTATTATTATTATTATTATTATTATTATTATTATTATTATTATTATTATTATTATTATTATTATTATTATTATTATTATTATTATTATTATTATTATTATTATTATTATTATTATTATTATTATTATTATTATTATTATTATTATTATTATTATTATTATTATTATTATTATTATTATTATTATTATTATTATTATTATTATTATTATTATTATTATTATTATTATTATTATTATTATTATTATTATTATTATTATTATTATTATTATTATTATTATTATTATTATTATTATTATTATTATTATTATTATTATTATTATTATTATTATTATTATTATTATTATTATTATTATTATTATTATTATTATTATTATTATTATTATTATTATTATTATTATTATTATTATTATTATTATTATTATTATTATTATTATTATTATTATTATTATTATTATTATTATTATTATTATTATTATTATTATTATTATTATTATTATTATTATTATTATTATTATTATTATTATTATTATTATTATTATTATTATTATTATTATTATTATTATTATTATTATTATTATTATTATTATTATTATTATTATTATTATTATTATTATTATTATTATTATTATTATTATTATTATTATTATTATTATTATTATTATTATTATTATTATTATTATTATTATTATTATTATTATTATTATTATTATTATTATTATTATTATTATTATTATTATTATTATTATTATTATTATTATTATTATTATTATTATTATTATTATTATTATTATTATTATTATTATTATTATTATTATTATTATTATTATTATTATTATTATTATTATTATTATTATTATTATTATTATTATTATTATTATTATTATTATTATTATTATTATTATTATTATTATTATTATTATTATTATTATTATTATTATTATTATTATTATTATTATTATTATTATTATTATTATTATTATTATTATTATTATTATTATTATTATTATTATTATTATTATTATTATTATTATTATTATTATTATTATTATTATTATTATTATTATTATTATTATTATTATTATTATTATTATTATTATTATTATTATTATTATTATTATTATTATTATTATTATTATTATTATTATTATTATTATATTATTATTATTATTATTATTATTATTATTATTATTATTATTATTATTATTATTATTATTATTATTATTATTATTATTATTATTATTATTATTATTATTATTATTATTATTATTATTATTATTATTATTATTATTATTATTATTATTATTATTATTATATTATTATTATTATTATTATTATTATTATTATTATTATTATTATTATTATTATTATTATTATTATTATTATTATTATTATTATTATTATTATTATTATTATTATTATTATTATTATTATTATTATTATTATTATTATTATTATTATTATTATTATTATTATTATTATTATTATTATTATTATTATTATTATTATTATTATTATTATTATTATTATTATTATTATTATTATTATTATTATTATTATTATTATTATTATTATTATTATTATTATTATTATTATTATTATTATTATTATTATTATTATTATTATTATTATTATTATTATTATTATTATTATTATTATTATTATTATTATTATTATTATTATTATTATTATTATTATTATTATTATTATTATTATTATTATTATTATTATTATTATTATTATTATTATTATTATTATTATTATTATTATTATTATTATTATTATTATTATTATTATTATTATTATTATTATTATTATTATTATTATTATTATTATTATTATTATTATTATTATTATTATTATTATTATTATTATTATTATTATTATTATTATTATTATTATTATTATTATTATTATTATTATTATTATTATTATTATTATTATTATTATTATTATTATTATTATTATTATTATTATTATTATTATTATTATTATTATTATTATTATTATTATTATTATTATTATTATTATTATTATTATTATTATTATTATTATTATTATTATTATTATTATTATTATTATTATTATTATTATTATTATTATTATTATTATTATTATTATTATTATTATTATTATTATTATTATTATTATTATTATTATTATTATTATTATTATTATTATTATTATTATTATTATTATTATTATTATTATTATTATTATTATTATTATTATTATTATTATTATTATTATTATTATTATTATTATTATTATTATTATTATTATTATTATTATTATTATTATTATTATTATTATTATTATTATTATTATTATTATTATTATTATTATTATTATTATTATTATTATTATTATTATTATTATTATTATTATTATTATTATTATTATTATTATTATTATTATTATTATTATTATTATTATTATTATTATTATTATTATTATTATTATTATTATTATTATTATTATTATTATTATTATTATTATTATTATTATTATTATTATTATTATTATTATTATTATTATTATTATTATTATTATTATTATTATTAATATTATTTTTATTTTTATTTTTATTATTATTATTATTATTTTTATTATTATTATTTATGCTATTATTATTAATTAATTAATTTAGTATAATAAGTTTTAGTCTTTTATATTTTTTTAGTCTAAGGTTTGTTAAACAAATCCCACAACAAAGTTTTCAGGTTTTTAGAATTTTCTGAACTAATTCTTGAGTGCTTTTGGAGCCTAAGTTTTTATGTGTGATACCATTTTTTTTAAACGTTTATAATTTTTTTGTTTGAATGTTTTTCTTCTAAATAACGATATTCATATTCATCGGCACGTGCCCCAAGCTTATATGGTATAAATATGATTAATTCATCCTCAGAGTCAAACTGCAAGCTTTCTTATTCTAAACTGAGCTTTTTTTTTTGTTGTTTTTGTCGTAACTTTAGTATTTCCGTTAACAAAATTAAATGTGATGCAAATTAATGGAAATCGTTTACGATATTTGTATTAATTAAGCACTGTATTACAGTCAGCTGTCCGAAAAAACTGGTCAAGCCACAAACTCGAGAAATGTTTTTTTGGCCTTAATTTATGCAGAGCAACTAAATTAATTTCATTAAGTATCGTTGTGTTGATGAAAATAAACAATTATTAAAAATGAATGCACTAAAAATTTTTATTAGTGTTATTATTTTTGTCGAAATAGTATTTTCTGTACATGCGCTTTGAAAGCAAAAGTTTCCCAACAGCAACAACAATCAAGCAAATCAAGCACAATAACAGCAGTTAAAATGTTACAAAAATAGCAAAATCGAAATGAAAAAGTTACAGAGAAAATAATTTTTCATTGATTTTGTAATTAAGCTATGCATAACCGAACCCTGATACCGCCCCCTCACCGACCCTTCCTGTATGCACCTTGCTGTAGAAAATTTGATTTTCTGGCTGCTGTTGATTTTCGAACATTTCAGAGCAAAGCGCGCTATTACAAAATTTGCCGCAAAGCAAATGAAAAAAAAAAACTGAAACTTGAGTGGCAGTGGGGAGAAAAAGGAAGAAACAAAAAAGTCAAAGTAAACTTTTGGGCGCATAAATAAAACGTTTTTAAGCAAGGTTTTTTCTGTTTGATGATGGTTTTGTTTTGCTTTTCGTTTTTGTTTTGATTTTCTGCTAAAAACTTTCAAAACTGTGTATGTATTTTTCTTCTTGCTGCAAGCTTTAATAATAAAGAAGCTGGCTGAATAAATTTTATCGTTGCCAGAGAAGCCAAAAGCAACAAGGAGCAGCAACAAAGTAATCAAAGTATACAGTCTTCGATTTATTTTCAATACAAAAATATAACAAAACCAAAAACAAAGCAAAAACTCAACTAAAACCTAAAAGGTCTCTCAATATTCATACTCGTAATAGCTCCAAAACTACAACTGACTCACCACCCATTTCTATAAATTCCTTTCCCTATCCCTCATTTATTCCTTAAAGCTCCTTGTATGAATACTCCTCCTGCTGTATTATTAGCATCTTTTTGCCATTCATTTTTTTATTACTGCTTAATTATTTATTTTTGCCTTTTCGTTATAAGCTTTTATGGCGTGTGTTTCTTTTTTTCTGGTATTGTTTACTACTTATAATAATTAATTAATTTGGTCAAAAGCAAACCTTCTGCTGGGAATGCAAGACATACCTTTAATTGATATTCAAGACTGTGAAAACAAAAAAAATCTTGCTTACATCCTACGACAATAGACTTTATCTGGAAGAAAATAACATTATTAGCATCATGCCATGCAACTAAACCATTCATCGAATTCGCCCTACATCAGTTTATCTTTATTCATATCGTTTGTATACGGCGATATTTATACTTAATCAATGAACACTGACAAAAAAGGGTCTTTCAAGACACTAAAGTGAATTTTTTCCTTAAAAATAAATTATTTAATAAGTTAAAAATAATAAAAACATATTAACTTTTGTTTAATAAAAAAAGCCTTTTTACTAAAAAAGTAAGTTCGCGTACTTTTCTGGTAAAAAAATTGAAAATGCCAAAAGTAATGAAATTGAGAAAGAATTAACTTAAATACCTAAAATGTAAGCGAGCGCTTTTCTGGTCAAAAATTTAAACAACTCAGATAAACAATGTGTCAGATAAACAATCTGTCAGATAAAAATAAAAAAAACTCACACGCATGCTACCATTTCACAGTTTTCATCTTTTTACAACATCAGACAAAAAGTTAAATTTGTGTGCTAATAATAAAACTTAAAAATCTTACATAGAAGTTTTTTAAAAAGAAAGGCGAACGCTTCTAAGATATTAATATTATCAAAATGTTTTTTAGGCTTAAAAAACTCTATACGATGTATTGTTTAAAATAATTCCTGTTAAAAAAAACATGTTACACCTTTGCAGATTATGAAGTACAAGTGCTTGTTTATAAAGATAATAAACAAATACAATAAATTAAAGCCTTTGGTAATATTTAAATAAAAAAATTTTTGAAGTGGCATTGAAAGGTTTCTTAAAAATAATAAAAAAATATTAATAATAATGCAATAATATATTTTGAGAGGACACAAATCGTTGCACATCTAAACATATAATGTAAATATTATAAATATTTTATGCAAAAGTGTATTGAATAGGGCATTTTCACAAAAAAGGCTACCGTGATCAAAAAATTAAACTTTATTAAAAACTTATTTGATAATATTATCTAAGAAAAACATTTTAATTTAATGTATTTAAGCAATTTACACATAAATTCATTTACCATGATGCAGTTTTTCTTTTTCGTAAATGTTTAGTAAACGTTTCGTAAACTTTTTTGTTTTAGTAAAAATGGAAGGCACTGGCTAAAGATAATGAAGAAATGGTTGAGGCGATGTAAGAAAAATATATTGAATTTTTTTAATTACTAAATTACATAATTACTTAACTACCTAATTACCTAATTACCTAATTGAACTACAATAGAAAAATTTGAAACGTCCTACACGAAAGGTCCGAACAAATAGAATTATTTTGACCACACTATGCGCTTAATAAAGACGACGTATGGCTTTATTTAAAGCTTGTGAAATAAATAAAAAATATTGTCTTCAGGCATAGTATGAACTTTGTCCCAAAATGACTTCCGTTTCGTGAAACGTCCGAACGCATATTTGAAATAAAAATTTTGTTCTAAATTTAAGTTGAATAAAAATTTTTAAATATTTTTCTTATTATAGCAATAGATATCATTGTGATAATATACACCTTTCCCAAATATATCTCTGCATCGTTTTAAAAATGTTTAAAATAAGCGTCCGAATGAAACGTCCGACACGCTGGATTTGCCCATATTTGGAAAATATCTTTAATATGTACTGATTGTATATTTTATTGATTATAAAAGTGTTTCCACCTTTCAAATATAGCACAGAAGTCATAGGAACGTAACTCCACCGTCCAGCTAGAGGTCATACAAAATGTCTCCACCGTTCAGATAGAAGTCATAGAAACGTGTCTCCACAAAGTCAGTAACGAGCAAAAAGGGTTCGTTACAATTTTAAATAAAATTTCGTCAAAAAAATAATAATATTATATAAGAACAAAAACTTGCTTTTAAAATATAATATAAAAAATGTAAATCAATAAAAATTAAAAAACAGAAAAAAATATCGTAAATTCAATTGAATTTACATATGACAAAAAAATGTATATAATTTAATAGCTTTAAAAAATATATTTAAAAATAAAATCATACAAAAAATCTTTTTTATAAAATATTAAAAAAAACAAAATTTTTAAAATGATTTTTCATTAGAACTTAGTTTTATAAGATTTTAAGAACTCAACGTTATTTGAAGAAAAGATTCTCATTAAAAAACAATTCCATGCTTCTATAGTATTTGAACAAGTTTTTTTTAAAAATATAACCAAAAAATTAATTAATATAAATTTTATCTCATATATCTTCTAAATATAAACATACAATAATTCAAAGCTTTTGATAAAATTTTCATTAAACTGCAAGTATATATAGTCGAAAAAGATTTTTTTTATTCTTATTGAAATTTTATTGCAATTCCGTTAACTATATTTAAAAACAATTTAAAAACATAAAAAATTAAATTATTTTATCAAAATTTAAATAAACAAAAAATTATAAAATTATATGAAATATCTTATCTTATATTTCTTTTAAATATAAACACTCAATAATTTAAAGCTTTTGATAAAATTTTCATTTAACTGCAATTATAAATAGTCGAAAAAGATTTTTTTATTCTTATTGAAATTTTATTGCAATTCCATTAACTATATTTACAAACTATAAAAAAAATTAAAAACAATTTAAAAAAATAACAAATGAAATTATTTTATCAAAATTTAAATAAAAAAATTATAAAATTATATAAAATAAATAATAAAAATTTCGAATTAAAAAAAGTATGAAAAACTAAAAAAAAATATGTAAAACATAATACAAATAAAAGAATAAATAAAATTATTTAAGATAATACAATTAACTAAAATTATGAAAAATAAATTATGCCATTTTTCAAATAAATTTATCAAAAATTAATAAAAACAACATTAAAACATAAAAATGTAAGAAAAAGAAATAAATACATTGAAAAAATTTATCGCGAAATAAATACAGTAAGTAATGTTTATAACGAACTTCAAGGGATCGATAACTTTGTTCGTTAGAAGCGATATTGTATTTTTTGCTATTTATTAATTTTTTCTTAGTTTTATATAAAAAATCAAAAATAGACAAGCAATTAAAATTTTACTATTTTGTATGAACTTCAGCCGGGACCTTCATTTTGGTTCGTTATAATCGATAGATCGCAATAAGCGATGTCGTTATAAACACTACTTACTGTAACACAAATAAAAAAATATATAAATATTTTATACAAGCCTAAACAAAAATGTGAGAAAATATAAATTATCACAGAATATGTAAAAAAAAAAAAAATTAAAAAAAAATAATAATGGTAAAATAATATTAAAGATAATATTTTTATAATAAATTTACCAAAAATAATCTATACTTTTATATACAAGCGTTGTGACACTGCACTTAGACGATATAGGTACCAAACGATTGGTTATGTCATCTTTATCGTGATAGGTTATGCTAGATTTTCCACTCCTACAAAAAACAAAAAAGCAAAAAATATTTCATTATTTAAAACAAAAAGCACTAATTCGTTTAGATGGTTACTGTCGGATACTGTAAAAAAAGGCGTGGTCGCAATATATCTACGCCCACTTTTTCGACATCATACTAATCGGCATTACTCGAAAAGATCTGAACCGATTTTTATTAAACGTTAGGAAGTTATTAAACACATGCAAAGGATGGTCTGTGTATTGCAAAAGTGGGCGTGACACCTCCAATATGACCCTAATTTGCGGTATCGAATAGCTTTGCAGTTTAAGATCGCACAGCCTCAGAATTCAGTATTTGACCTCAATTTACATATGTCGTTTAACTGATAAAATTTTAAAGGCGTTGGAAAAGGGGCGTGTCGTATAAAATACAACCGAAATTTGCAATATCGAATAGCTTTGGAGTTATAGATAGCACAGCCTCGGAATCCAGCATTCGACCTTAATTTATACATGCAGTTTCACTGATAGCATTTTACGGGCGTTGTACAAGGAGGCGTGGCACCTCCCATACAACACAAATTTCGATATCGAGTAGCTTTGAAGATATGGGTCTCACAGCTTCGGAATTCAGTATTCGACCTCAATCCATGCATTTTTACTGATAAAATTTTATGGGCGTTGAACAAGGGGGCGTGGTGCATGAAATTTTCTATATCGAATATTTTTGGAGTTATAGGTAGCATATTCTCTGAATTCAGTATTCGACCTCAATTTACATATGCAGTTTCACTAATAGCATTTTACGGACGTTGTACAAGGAGGCGTGGCACCTTCCATACAACTCAGATTTGGATATCGAGCAGGTTTGGGGTTTTTGGTCGCACAGCCTCGGAATTCAGTATTTGACCTCAATTTACACATGCTGTTTAACTGATAATATTTTATAGGCGTTGAAAAAGGGGCGTGGCACATAAAATACAAGCGAAATTTGCTATATCGAATAACTTTGGAGTTATAGGTAGCACAGCCTCTGAATTCAGTACTCGAACTCAATTTACGCATGCAGTTTCACTGATAACATTTTACGAGGTTGTACAAGGAGGCATGGCACCTCCCATACAACACTAATTTCGATATCGATAAGCTTTGAAGATGTAGGTAGCACAGCCTCTGAATTCAGTATTCGACCTCAATTTACGCATGCAGTTTCACTGATAACATTTTATGGGCGTTGAACAAGGTGGCGTGGCAACTCCCATACAAACCAATTTTCGATATCGAATAGCTTTGAAGTAATAGGTCGCACAGCCTCGAAATCCTGTATTCGACCTCAATTAACACATGCAATTTTACTGATAAAATTGTATCAACCATACAAGGTGGCGTGGCAGTAACACGCCAGTGCTAGATAGTTATATATATAAAGAAAACTAATTAAAATTATAAAAAATTTTAAAGTAATAAAGAAATAGAGTTGATAAAACTTAGAATTAAATAAGAAAATGCTTCTTAACGCTTCGTAACACACATTATTTATTTATATTTACTAAAAATAATTTTACAAAAAAAGATAAAAACCTAAAAGGAATTATAAAAAAATATAGTAATAAAATATAAAATTATTTATTATGTAAATCTGAAAAATATATTAATTTATCTAAAAATAGATTGATAGTACAAATTAAAAAACTATAAACTTGTAAAAAAAATAAGTTAAAATTAATAAATAAGTTAAAATTAATAATAATAAAAATTTTACTGAATTTAGAAATAATAAAACTCATTAACATAAGAAAAGTTGATAGAATTATCAAAATAATAAAGCGAAATAAATTAAGCAAAAAAAAAAAATAATAGATAAAGCTTTTAAAAGCTTATTAGTACATAAAAAGTTTAAATTTTTTTTTAATTAAAGTTTTTTCTAAATGAGCTTGTTAATTATTATGTTGATTTTATATGATTTGAATACAAATTCTAAATGTTAAGCCTTTAGCAGGGCCGAAATTGCAATTTAATCAACTAGTGATGTTTTCCTTTTCATACTGAAAACGTGGTTTTTGTTGTTTCTTTGAAAAGATTCGTTAGAACAATTAATTGTTCTAACATCGACCTAAAACTCAATAAACGATTTTAAACTTACAAACAACTAGGGTTTGTATTTAAAATCAAGTACGATTTAAACTATCAAACATTTAGAATGTGTATTTAAATCATATAAAATCAACATAATTTTTATTTAATATGCTTTTAAGTGACTTTATTTGAAATTAGTTATCTTCTATTTAATTTAATTTAAAGCTTTAATAAATTTTTAATTTTCAAATATTTTTCAAATTTCAATTTCGTTTAAAAACATTGAAACAAAGCAAGACACTTCGTTGATTTCAAAAGCTTTACAAACAAAAATCAATTTGTTTTCAAAGTCCTTAAAAATCTAGCAAATTACCTAACATAGCTTTCTTAATGCTTTTTAATAAACTTGTCATTTAAAAAATGGGCTTTTTGTAGAAAAATATCGTGTTATCTTTTATTTTGTTTGATAATGAGAATCCTTCAAATATGAATGATTACTTACTATACTACAATAAGCTCTTACAACTACTTCAAAAATAAACAATTTTTTTAAGAAAGTTTTAAAAAACTATTTGTGCATATATTTTGATGAAAATTTTCGCCAGTGTATTTCGTTCTCTCGCAATGAATGTAGTAAATGAGAAAAACTAATGAAGTGAATCTTAGAATTTATGTGAAAAGGCGGCTTGTTGTTCTGTCAGGGTGAGTGGCTGTGTGTAAAAGAAGCAATGGATGTAGGCCTTAAACCCATGAAGGTGAATGTGTGTCACCTGACAGATAGCTTAAGGAAAAATTTGTGGGTGAGTCAAAAAAAAAAAAAAAAGAATTAAAAAAAATTGCGTAATTTGTAAGAAGTGCAAAATTAATGAGCTTAACAAATAAGCGTTATAATAAAATAGAAGAAAGATTTTCTTTCTTTTTTATGTCAAAATCAGGACTAGCAGCAAAAAAAATAATACAAAGAAGCAATGAATACATAAAAAACAGTTTGACAAAATAAAAAGAAAAAAAAAATTCAGGAAAAACATGATCAGGCAACTTTAAATGAATAATAAATTGTAGAAATTAAAATGAAACAAAAAGATACAATTTTTTTTTCTTTTGAGGAGTCTTCAAGGAAAAATATGCAAAATAAATAAAAAATATAACAAAACACCTGTTATTTGTAAGGAATAAAAGCTCTATAGAAAAAGCATGGCAGTTGCGTTAAATTCCATTCACCTACTCCATAATTTATGCGTAAGAAACCACGTTGGTCTCATGATGACCATGGCATAAAAATAAATGCTCCGGAAAGAAGCAAATTTCTTTTTTATAGCATTAAGTAGCCTTAATAAGGCCGAAGGGCCATAAAACAAACTCCTCCTTGCCACCACTTCTTAATACAATTGTATAGTGCATACATACGTTTGTGTAGCGTGCAAATAAAAAGAAAAATCAAGTTAGTTTCTTGAACTTGTACTATGTATAAGCTAGTTCTAATTGCTTTTGACAAGCTAAGGTTTAGTTAATTGCATGGTGAGTTAAGAAACTATTTTTTATTTTTTGTTACTGTCAATTCTATTTGAATAGTTTTTGGAATACGGTTCAATGGAGCAGCTGCCTGAAGTCTCAACGGAAGCAACTCAAGAAATTAATATTATAGTGCGATGAATGTACATGTATATAAATAATGGTGAGGGTTGACCTCAATCAAATTATATTTTATTGTGTAGGGATTATTCAAAGGACTTAGCTGAAGGAGGAGAAAACATATTGATTAAATAGTAAACTAAACACAAAGTTACTTATTGTTTCTTGCTTTCCACTCCACTTCTTTTCTAGGGAAAATACAATATTTTCATGTTTTAATTGATTTGTTTATTAGTTTTGTGCCTTGTTTATTGCATTCTTTTCTGAGAAGAAATCTTTGGAATTTCTATAGAATTTTTTAAACGATTTCTTAAATAGAATAATTAAGAGAAAATATAGTATTTACTCTCGTATGAAAAGTATTATTTTAGATTCTTAAGTTTGTTAAATAGTTCCATATCCTCATTCACATGTTCTTAATTGGCAATTTAACATTTTTCTTTTAAAATTTTACTTTTTATTTACTATTTTACCTTGGAAAAAGTTAAAATTTAAGTTTTATATGTTGAATAAAAAAAAGTTAAAAGTTGTAAATCAGTTTTGAAAAGTTGAATTTGAAATATAATGTAAGTTAAATCTTCATCTATCTTCAGCGGCCAAGAGCTCCTAGTTCCAGTCGAATTAGCAACGAAAAATTTCATATTTTACCTATTTCCTATTTTACCTATTAGAAAATAACCTATTCTTAAAAGTTTTTAGTTTCTTAAAAATGAAGGAAAACGCGATTTTTACCTTTTGACACACCTGAAGCTTGCATGATGCAAAACTCTACTGAATCCAAAATTTCTACTGAAGGCCTATTGAAATATCTTATAAACCTATTTTTGGTTTTTTTTTTCTAAAAAAGTAGTTTGCATGGTTTTTCTGAAGATGTATAATCCAAAAATTTAAAAATTGAAAGGAAACCTTTTTCCAGAGGGAAAAATTTCAAAATAGCTGACATCTTTTTAAAAAAAGCGAAACTCAAAAAAATGTTATTATTTTAATTCCCAACTAGCCAGGAATCCCATTTTGAAGGAATTTAAAAAAAAAGTATGGGATAGCTTTTCCTGAAAATAATTTTTGAATTGGTGGCTGAAAATGCAACCAGCAGCCGAAAGAGGCTAAGTGCACGCAAATGCAAATGCAAGTACAAATGCAAATGCAAGTACAAATGCAATTGTAAGTGCAAGTGCAAGTGCAAATGCAAGTGCAAATGCAAGTGCACATGCAAGTGCAAATGCAATTTCAAGTGCAAATGCAAGTGCAAATGCAAGTACAAATGCAAGTGCAAATGCAAATGCAATTGCAAATGCAAGTGCAAGTGCAAATACAAGTGCAAATGCAAATGCAAGTGCAAATGCATGTACAAATGCAAGTGCAAATGCAAATGCAAGTGCAAATGCAAGTGAAAGCGCAAATGCAAGTGCAAGTGCTAAAACTATCATCAGCACATCCCACTTTTTGATGGGCGATCCCCTCCGTGCCAACATTTTAAATTGTTGTAAAGAAAAAAAAGTAGTAAAAAATGTTTTTATATTTCTTCGCCACAACAGTAATAAAATTCCAACAGTAATTAAATTCGTTCGAACTTAGCCCATAATAACAGAAAACCACATGCCCTGCAGGACAGCCTTAACCAATTTTCCACCACCCAAATAAGATAAATAAAAGAAGTTTTTTTTAAAAGATCAGAGAACCAAGGCATGCGGCTTAGGCAAACAAGGTTTGGTCCTTGACCTGAAAAAAAAGGGATATATTATTTAGAGGAATTGATTGGAACCATACGTGAATTATTGATTAGGCGAAACAACCGTGAAAGACAATTTGAATTGCATTCAACCGAGGCTAGTGTTATGCCTTAATCTCGGCAAACATTTCCAGCCCTTAGTTGTTCCTGTCCTTCAATTCCAAATTTTCCACAATCTAGCTGTGGATTTTTAGTTTTCTACAATTCTTAAATGTAGGAAAGAACAAAGACAGTGAAAAGAACCATGCCCGAGCATGGATTCGAACCAGGGACCTCTGCGTGGATAGTCTAGCGCACTCAACACTAGAATACAAAGGGCGACAGCAAGTCAAAGTAAATTTTAAATCGCAGTACCGTTTCTGTTCGTCAATAACAAAATTACTGTCGTAGGTAAGATTGTGGTTTTGAAACAAACTGATTCCATTTGAACTTACAGTAATATTTTGGTGGGGGGACATAATCTCAACGGACATGTACAAACGGACATAAGGTTCATGGACATTATGTTCGCTTTGAAAAGGAACATAATGTTCATAGCCCTAATATCTTATTTGGGATGCACATTAAGGCCGTAAAATGATGTCTCTTCATACGGACTGTCAAAATGCATGGATAATATTATGTCCGCTTTGAAACAGACATTATTTCCCAAAAGAAAATGGACAGAAGGAATGCTGTTTTAACATTCCGTACAAGGGGAAATAATTAAGTTAAGTTCACGGACTTTCTGTCCGTTTCAAAGCGGACATATTGTCTATGGACCCTATGTAAGTTTGAAGCGGCCATAATATCCATGAACATTGTTAACTTCTACCAATATTTTGGAATACATTTATTGTCCTTGGTATATTCCAAGGAGATGGACTCTAAGGAGACCTTAAAATAAATTAGCAAAACGGACAAATTAGTAAAACATTGAAATAATATGCAAATGATATGTCCTTGCACGAAATTGTGATAACAACATAAGTTAATTTCAGAATTCGTGGACATTATGTCCAAGCAAAAAGGTTACAAGGTCCACGGACATACTGACCGTTAGCAAGTCCAAGTTCAAGTTCAAATTCAAGTTCAAATTCAAGTCCAAATTCAAGTTCAAATTTAAGTCCAAGTCCAACTCGAACTCCAAGTCCAACTCCAACTCCAACTCCAACTCCAACTCCAACTCCAAGTCCAAGTCCAAGTCCAAGTCCAAGTCCAAATCCAACTCTAAGTCTAAGTCTAAGATTAAGTCTAAGTCTAAGTCTAAGTTTAAATCTAAGTCCAAGTCCAAGTCTAAGTCCAAATCCAAGTCCAAGTCCACGTCCAAGTCTAAGTACAAGTACAAGTCCAAGTCCAAGTCCAAGTCCAAGTCCAAGTCCAAGTCCAAGTCCAAGTCCAAGTCCAAGTCCAAGTCCAAGTCCAAGTCCAAGTCCAAGTCCAAGTCCAAGTCCAAGTCCAAGTCCAAGTCCAAGTCCAAGTCCAAGTCCAAGTCCAAGTCCAAGTCCAAGTGCAAGTGCAAGTCCAAGTCCAAGTCCAAGTCCAAGTCCAAGTCCAAGTCCAAGTCCAAGTCCAAGTCCAAGTCCAAGTCAAAGTCAAAGTCCAAGATCAAGTCCAAGTCCAAATCCACGTCCAAGGCCAAGTCCAAGTCCAAGTCCAAATCCAAGTCCAAGTCTAAATCCAAGTCCAAGTCCAAATCCACGTCCAAGTCCAAGTCCAAGTCCAAGTCAAAGTTTAAGTCCAAGTCCAAGTCCAAGTCCAAGTCCAAATCCAAGTCCAAGTCCAAGTCCAAGTCCAAGTCCAAGTCCAAGTCCAAATCCAAGTCCAAGTCCAAGTCCAAGTCCAAATCCACGTCCAAGTCCAATTCCAAGTCCACGTCCACGTCCAAGTCCAAATCCCAGTTCAAGTCCAAGTCCAAGTCCAAGTCCAAGTGCAAGTCCAAGTCCAAGTCCAAGTCCAAGTCCAAGTCCAAGTCCAAGTTCAAGTTCAAGATCAAGTCCAAGTCTACGTCCAAGTCCACGTCCAAGTCCAAGTCCACGTCCAAGGTTCAAGGTCCAAGGTCCAAGGTCCAAGGTCCAAGGTCCAAGGTCCAAATCCAAGTCCAAGTCCAAAATCCAAATCCAAGTACAAAATCCAAATCCAGGTCATAGTCCAATGCCAATGTCTCAGTCCAATTCTATTGTACTTAGTTAGAAAGTTAGTTTGTAGTGGGCCCATGTGCACCGTGACCCAAAAGATCTATTGTGCCTGCCCTTGATTAATTCTCCAGATTTAGGCTTTATATAAATCTTATCACTGTTTCTGACTTAGTTTCCAAATTTTTGATAGAGGCACTTAATGCCTCTCCAAAGCGAAGATGTCTGAAACTTCGAATTGCCGGTGATTTACATCGAATGTGCTCAAAAGTTTCTTTCTCATCATCGCGCAGTCAGAAGAGGTCTGATTCATACCATATTTTTAACCCTCATCCGACCCTCGGTTGAAATTTCATCCATTTTGAAGTTTAAAACTCTATATCTGGCTAATTTTAAATGCAAAATATTGAAATGTATGGTATTTGCATAAAATGTTAATTCCTTTTCGAATATGATATCAATATTATGGTCGATAAAACATAATGGTAAATATTTAGAAAGTAACTCAAGCGACCTTCGGGTGAAATTTCACCCATTTGCGAAAAGAGGACCGAAAAGCATATTCCTTCCTGCAACATATATATATGAGGTGAGCATTAAACTGCTTTCTACTTTTGCACTAACTGTAAATAATAAACTGTAATTCAACAAAATAGACGTATATAAAAGAAAATTAATAATTTTTAGTTAATTAGGCGGACAAAATACTCATGGGTGAAATTTCACCCACTAGGGTTTTATTTATGACTTTTTTTGAGGGTCGGATGAGGGCTAAGATGGTTTATGACTAAGCAGTGACCTTTAAAATAGTTTGCTAGTGTTTTTAGGCTTGCATTAGTAAGCTGATGTAAATTTTTCGACTTAGCTTTACTGGGAGCTAAAAATTTCTTAGCTTGCCTCTGGCCATTAGTATTATTCCAATGCCACTAACATTTTTTGTTTTCCCAGGTCTTTACCAAGAATGTAGTCTTAAAACAGACAACAGAATGGTTCGTGGCAAATAAGAATTCGAGAGGACCTCTTTTGGCAAGGCAATCCGTTATATTGTTGCCCTCAAAACCTTCGTGAAGTGGTACTTAATTGGTAATCCAATGCTAAGTTTAAGTACAAGTGTAAATGCAAATACAAGTATGCACCACGTACTCCTATGAACTACGTACTGATCATAATTATTTTTTTTCAGATAATTCTCTGTTGGACTTTTTGGTCTCAATGAAGTCTTATCAAAAATGGAATAATTTTTTGAAATCAAATAAAATTCACTTTAGACATAAGATAGAAAAAAAAACCTTTGCCACTGGCACTGTGGAAACAGCTCTTCACTCTATAGTTTCCATCATTGAAAAATTCCTCTTTCGGAAGGAATATGGTTTGATTAGGCTAGGTTAGGGTGGGTTAGGTTAGGGTGGCGGTCCAAAGACCGGTCCAAAGACCGGTCCACATAGACCATGTACTCGATCCGTTGTCATACCACAGGGGATCCACTCCGACTCTCCTAGACACTGTCGTGAAACCAACCAGTACTAATAATAAATAGTAAAGACGCTTCACGTCTTCACGAATAATAAAGACGCTTCACGTCTTCCTTCTCAAGATCACTGAGATCATCAAAAAGACGCTATCTAAATGCTTATGTCTCTGTGGGGCATGAACAGAGGAGATGCGATACCGTCTTCTCCTCTTCGTCATTCGTGCAACTTCTATAGAAGTCATTCGCATAGACCCCTATTCTAAGGTCATGCCTACCTATAAGACAGTGTACTGTTATAACGCCTATCAGAATGAAGAGATCTTTCCTCGCCATTTGAGTGAGCTTCCTCGTGCATTTGTCAGCGACACTGGGTCACAAATATCTAGCTGTGTTGGAGGTGATAACTACTATGATTCCACTTGAAATTAGCCATCGGAATGAATATACAATACTAGCTTTTATTGATATAGAAGGGCTTATAATAACGTTGAAGCAAAAGCTATCACAAATCCTCTCACGGAGTTTCGGGTGTATTTCGGACTGAAAGCACTCATAATACAAATGCTTGTAGGCAGAATTATAAGTGCAATCGGAACGGCATCCACGCTAAGATCTGTACCAAGAGGAATTCCTCGGGAAGGTTCTCTTAGCTCTTCTCTAGACTCTAGCTGCACACTGAACCAATAAGGTACATTATATTAATAAAAAGGTACATTATTTCAATGAATTATTCATTGATTTTGGTCCAATGAACTGTGGCCATTGATTTCAATGAATTTTCTTCATGCTTTAATGAATAGTTCATCAAACTTAGTGATTTTCAATGAATGGTTCCTTGAATAGCAATGCACACTTCATTGAATTCAATGAACACGTTCATTAAAAAATGCCAAAATTAATAATTTTTTCATTGAATTTAATGAAAAGTTCATTGAATTCAATGTAAAGTTGATTGAAATCAATGTAAAGTTCATTGAATTCAATGAAAGGTTCATTGAATTCAATGTATGGTTCATTGAATTCAATGTGTAGTTCATTGAATTCAATGTCTTAAAGTTCATTGAATTCAATATATAGTTCATTGAATTCAATGTATTATAGTTCATTGAATTCAATGTTTATTTCATTGAATTTAATGTATTAAGCTCATTGAATTTAATGTATTTAGTTTATTGGATTCAATGTACAGTTCATTAAATTTGATGTATTCAGTTCATTGAATTCCATGTATATTTCATTAAATTTAATGTATTTAGTTCATTGGAATGAATGATCTATACATTAAATTCAACGAATTATTTGTTAATCCCTCTCTAAACATTTTTAAAATAAGGAAATAATTACAATTTCAACAATATTTTTTTATTTTAAAGAGTCAATTAATATACAAATTTTCGAAGGTTTTGAATAGTTTTTAAATTTATAAAAATATACGGCAATAAACTGCCACAGGAGAGTGCATGCCGCAGGATATTTTAATTGAAATAATTGAAAAATTTTAAAGCACAAATCTACGGTTCTAATAAAACTAGCAAATTGAAATTTTATACCATCCATGAATGAGGAATGAGGAGAAGTTCTTCTCTCCAACAGCAAGGATTAATGGTTGAATATTTTCGCCTTTATTTTTGGTTGAATATTTTCGCCTGGTTGAATATTTTCGACTTCCTGGATGCTGCTTCCAACAAAAACGAATGCCTCTTGGGAACTGGTAATTGTATACTTTAGGAAAGTTTTTCTTACAAAGTTGTCCTTACTGCATACTTTTTGAGTGGGCACCAAATACCCATGAAGGCTCCAAATAAGTTTCATAGCAGTACTGTCTGGAAAGATATTAATTGAAAAAAATAACTATTTATTTATTTAGCCTCGAGAAAAATTAAGCTTAACACTGTAATTAGTGAAATCTTCAATTTCTGCCAACTTTGCCCGCACAGCTTTATCTTTTATGTGGTTTTCATCCTTTAAAAATGTAAACATTTTTTGGAAATGATGGCAGCAGTCACTTAAAATGCCAGGTATATTTCCTATTATTTACTAATACTAATAGTAATTCAACAGATTTAAATTTTCTTTTACATTCAAAGCACAACATTTTCTTCACTTTTGGGAAAACCTCCCAAAATTGGGAAGGGAATAAATTAGTATACATTGAATTTAATTAACTGAATATATTGAATTTAATGAACTATGCATTGAATTTAATGAACTATACATTAAATTCAATGAACTATACATTGAATTTAATGAACTATACATTGAAATCAATGAACAATACATTGAATTCAATGAACTATATATTAAATTCAATGAACCATTCATTAAATTCAAACTATACATTGAATTAAATGACCTATACATTGAATTTAATGAACTATACATTCCATTTAATGACCTAAACATTAAATTCAATGAACTGTTCATTAAAAATCAATGTATGGTTCGTTAAAATTTGATTTACAACTGGAATCAATGTACTTTTCATTGATATCAATGAAAAGTCCATTGAAATAATGAAAACAAATCATTGATATTTATTTAGACATTTTTAATGAATATAACTTCATTGATTTCAATGAACAGTACCTTAAAAACTATGAGCATTTCATTAAAATTCAATGATTTTTTCTTTAAAATCAATGAATTAATTCAACGTATGCTGTTTATTAAATTTGTTTTTTCTGTGCAGTAAATTAACTGCTAATAAAACTGGAACTATAGAGGTAAACGGAGATAGCTTGTGCCGATGACGATGCGATTGTTGCCTCTGGAAATTACATCTATTCTCTTCGAGAAATTATGCAAAACTGTCTAAATGCTCTAGTTATTTGGGCCATCAGCTGAGCCTACAGCGTTAAATATAATAAAACTGAGTTAGTGATTTTCACCAGAAAACAATATTAACCGTTGACTAGTCCTCCTTAACTGGGACACAGAAGACTTAGCTACTCAGATCAAGCAAAATACATGGGACTCATAAAGTATAGGAAACTACACGGGAAGCCCAATCTGCTCGAGAGAGTCAAAAAAGCGAATATTGTCCGGTATTCATGCAAAAAGACTGTGGCTATTAATCGGAGTTTTTTTATTTTTTTTTAAAAAAGATCAAAGAACCAAGGCATGTGCCTTATACAAACAAGGTTTGGTCTTTGACCTGAAAGGGAAGCGATAGATTTATTTAGAGGAATTGATTATAACAATACGTGAATTATTGATTAGGCGAAGCAACCGTGAAAGACAATTTGAATTTCTTTTAACCGAGACAAGTGTTATGCCTTAACCTCGGCAAGCATTTCCAGCCCTTAGTAGTTCCATAATTTAGTTGTGGATTTTTTGTTTTCCATAATTCTTAAATGTAGGAAAGAACAAAGAAAGTGAAAAGAACCATCCCCGATCCCGGATTCGAACCACGGACCTCTGGGTTGACAGTCAAGCGCACTCTCTACTAGACTACAAAGGCCAACAATGTTACTCACTGGCTCTTTACAGCAGTTATAGGGAAATTTTTCCATATGATGCCATCGTCTGGTGGCTATCCTACAATCAAACCAACAGCAGGTGGTTAGCAGGAAGCAAGTGTAATATAACGTAAAAAATCTGGCCCATACTTACCCTTAAGCGTTCAAAAGAATTCACTTCCCTTAGTAGAGACAACATCAGTACCATGTTAGGGGTCTTAACCGGGGACTACCCGATTGGCAACCAAGCTGAAAGATTAAATATCTTACATAAAGACTCTTGCAGAAGCTGTATAGATGCAGAGAAGGAAGAATTCGCAAAGGATCTCCTCTTCACTTGTCCAGCGCTGGCTTCAAAACCGCCTTCGTCATTTAGGCAATTGGTTCTTTAATGAACTAGATGACTTCTCTGAATACTCAATATCCAGAATCCACAGGTTTTTTAATAGCTCACACTTTTTCAAATAGAAGTAGAGTAGAGAAATTGACCCGGTGGTACTGCAACGGACCTCATTTACCTAAGTGTGTCTCTGTTAAGATACAGCCACCGTAACCTTAGGTTAGGTTACTAACCGACTCAAAGAAGTTTATTTATAAATTGCCTCTAATTATATATCAAACATATCTGCCCAATTCAGCTATCTTTATCGTAATTGCTAACCTTGACATCTTTCATGATGCAAATTCTTAATTGCTGCTCTTCTTTGAATACTACAACTCAAGCCAAGTTGAATTTAAACCATTTTCTATGCGCAACATTGAATTTTATGAAGAAAATAACTTTTTAGTCCATTTTACATAGTAGTCTGCAATTTCAGACTATTCTCTTTTTGATAGCCCTTAGAAACGTTTTATTCTTCTATTTTAATCCTCATCCACGTAGAACTGTTGGGAGACAAGTAATAATTCTGAGACGGTAAATCATTTAAATGTTGGACTTTTATGTTACACACACACTCACAAATTGGTTTTAAAATTTGATGGTGCAGCGGAATCATAGGCCGCATTCAGCGCAGACAACAGTTGGCAACTGTTGTGTAAAAACTCGCTGAATGGTACAAATTTGGTAGCGCTAACTAAAACTGATAAAGTAGCGAACGCCTTTTAATCGAGCGAACAAATTCTATGCTACATGAACACAACTGTTTGCTTAACTGTCAGATGCTGTTACTGACGCTGTAAAATTAATAAACACAGAAAGAGCGCAGCAAATTTAAGTGAGAAACTTTTGCAATTGAATTAAATTTACATAAAAATAAAATATAATTAAATTGAATCTAACTTCTGACGTGTACAGTAGCAACACATTCAGAGAAAAACATCATGAACTAAGGTAGCGCTACCATTACAGCTCACTACAGTTGTCTGTGCTGAATGCGGCCATAGTCAATGCAGTGTTGCGCTCGCATTCCTAGAGTTTTCGCTTGGAGCTTCAGGCATTTCCTACTCCTGCCACTCTACGCATCGAAAGAGTAAAAAAAGTGACAAAAAAGTAAATTTCTATTAAAAACTCCCTACAACAGGGAGGAAGAAAATAAACTATACTCAAGATGAAGATGATGGTGATGATGATGATGATGCTAATGACGATGATACTGATGCTGATGATGATGATGATGAAAGAGTTGAGCGGGGTCGCTGGTGTTGGCAGAAATGAATCTACGACGCAGCCTGACGCACATGCGGATGCTCATATTTCAAAAATGAAGTTGTAAACCGCCAGTCGTGGCGCACACGCCTCTTGATCATAAATAAGTTGCTCTTTGCTGGCAACAAAACCACCACCAACAACAACAGCAACAACAACAATAACAACAACGGACACACACACTACAAGTATAATAATAAAAGCAGCAGCAGCAGCGAAGCATCTTCTGTGGGCCCTCATCATCATCAACAACATTTTGTAAGCGCCTCATCATCAAAGCTGCAAAGGATTCAAACTATGTGAAACGCACAAATGAGCGGAGTAAGTCAAGCAGCAGCAGCAGCAGCAGCTAAAGGAAGATGGTTTGCGTTGCGCCCTCGTTTATCATGCGCGACGACATCGTTATTGCTCCGTTTTTGTGCGTCCATAAGTTGTGGTTCTACCACGACCAATGCGCGACAATAGCTAGTGCCGGCGCTCTCAGCCAACCAACCTGCCAACCAGCCAACCAGCCAGCCTGCCTGCCGTGGTACACCGTTGTGGCCTTCCCTCAAGCAGCTCATAATTGCCCCAATGCGCTTTCGAACACCGATGAATTATTGCATTTGTGGCCAAGAGTTGACTTAAATTATTGTTTGCTGTATGCGCGAAGGCACAGACAAAGTGCTGGAGCATTCAACAATCTCCTACACTTCGAAGGAAAGAACTTGGGCCTGAATAGATAAACCGCTCTTGCCATATTTTAATCATCATCCATTCAGCATGTGTACGCTGATGAATGTTGCTGTCTGCTTCGGCTGCATTGGGCCAAAAGGGTAACACAACCAGCTAGCAGCAGCTAACTTGCGGCATGCAGACAGCCAAATCGCTGTGTAGCTTATATGTGAAAAATTCGTTTAACAATAAATAAAATTAATCATAATCGTAAATATTTCAGCCAAAGTCAGAGTTGAAGTTGAAAACGGTGCTGCTGGTGCAAAATTATTTGGCAACGGGTTGATGAAGTTGCTGAGTTGTGGCTCGAGGCTTGAAATTGTTATCGAGCAGTTTAGTTATGGAATGCTATTAATTTCGAGTTCGATGAGTTATACTCTAAAAAGAATGGAGAAATTTGAAGTTCTTAGAGCATTTCTCTAAAGTTTTTTGGGAATTGTTGTGGAATTTACAGTGTCTCAGAAAAATGCAAGGATTCGCAACTAAATTTTCAGCAATGAAATATTTGGACAATCAAAAAGTTAATAGATTTTAAACACTAACAATTTGAGTGGAAATTTTCCAAAGGATATAGTCAGAAAAATATCTCAGCAAAGCCTTATATATAAAAATAAAAAAATAAACTGGCCATTTCAGCCCTTGGAAGGACTTTGACCTAGCTTCTATTGATCAGTTGTGTTGTGCGTGTTATTAAATGTTTGATCACAAATGGTCGAGAACTGGACCTACGTGTTGTATGCCGACTCCGAACGGCTTATGTTCTCAAGAAGCTTTACATGGCAATTTTTACTCTCTGAGGTTTGCCGTTGTCTGCAGAAAGGTGACGACCGAACAGAAAAATTATTTCAATTGAAAAAACTTTCTGTCTGAAGCTGGAATTGAACCGGGCTACCGCAGTTCTTTAGCTTAGGGGCCACGCACTCTACCCACTACGATCGCCACACAGCCTTATATATATATAAGATCAAATAAGGTACAAATAAGGTATTAGATTAGTTACTGATTTCACACGTGACACATTTTTTGATATTAATCCCAATCAGGTTACCGGATTCTGATAATAACCTCATCAGATTTTGATAAGTACTCCTTGAGTAAGGATAGCCTCAGGAAAATCTGATTTCCACCTGATAAGATAATGATAAGACTTTCTTAAAAGGCCTGTCCTTGTAATGTTCGGATCATGTCAGTACTTGAAAAAGGTTTTTCTTAACTGATTTCCACGCGGGGAGGTTGTCACAAAAAAACACGGCTTTTTTTATAAGAATCCTGACTAGAAGAATGAAAATCGACATGCTTACTGCACTCTAAAAAGAGGCAGCGCCCACTGAGAGCAGCATTTTGTACCCGCACAAGGATATAAGTAACCAGGATTGTTATGATCTGATTTGATCTGATCAGGATTTTGATTATGATCTTACCTCTGCAGGCCTTAAGTCCCCTCAGCTCTAAGGCGTTTATTCAACTATGTTGAAGGGTTGTGAATATTCTGTCATAACAGTCCTCAAAACAACTTTTACAGCGTTTTTGTTATAGATATATTTCAACTCTTTGGCTGGGGACTAAAGAAGTATTCGTTTTAAAAGCCGTAAGTTTAACTACACTCTAACTAAAAATTTAGATCAATAAACATCCTCATCATTGATAAATTTGATGGTTGATAAATTTGTCATATCGAGAAAGCTAATACAAAATTTGCTCAAAAACTTAGCAAAGTGGTGGTTTCTATGAACCATCTCTACACATTCTACTTTCAAAAATTAAAATGATTGCGGAAAGTAGGAAAATATGCAATGGGACTAATATTGGGGCATCTTTTGATAATGCATTTTTAGACAATGCATCTTTTGGTTCTTGGTATACTTCGATGGATGCAATTGATACTAAGATCTGAAAGAATGGTGTAGAAAGTAATACAGTGAAGATGGAAGGTCGATATCCTTAAAGTGGCGTGTTCTCATCCACATACTACTGTGTTCAAATGAAAATGGGACCTTAAACTGCGCGTGGTTTATAGATACGACTAAATCACTTTTTTTAAGTTGATTTGGTCTCTGACACTGTGCTAAATTTCATATAATTACGTTCAGTGATTTCCATTTAGTGCTCGTTTTTGTGAACAACAAAGACAGGTTTTCGATTTGGCTCTTATCTCCTCGATTGATTCAAAACAGTGTGTTCCCGAAACGGTCTTTATATTGGGGGTTGGAATTAATTTTAAAGGTTTTTTTTCGGTTTTTGAGCATTTATTTAGAAACAACGGTACAATGTATATTATTCAAAGTATTGTCCATCGTTAGGTACAACACTTTCCCATCTTTTTGGCAGCATATGGATTCCGCGCCGGAAGAACGATTCGTCTTTTGAGGCAATCCACGAATCGACCCATTTTTTGGTATCCTCGTAAGAAGTGAAGCGCTGCTCAGCCAAGCCATGCGTCATCGATCTGAATAGGTGGTAGTCGGAAGGGGCTATGTCTGGGCTATAAGGCGGGTGGGGTAGCACATCCCAATTCAGCGCCTCCAACGTTTCCTTGACGGTTCTTGCAACATGTGGCCGTGCGTTGTCATGTTGAAAAACCACTTTGTCGTGTCTTTTGGCATATTCCGGCCGTTTAACCTTTAATGCTCGGCTCAATTGCATCAATTGTTGTTGGTAGCGTTCCCCAGTGATGGTTTCGTTAGGTTTTAGTAGGTCATAGTACACGACACCCTTCTGATCCCACCAAATACACAGCATAAGCTTGGCGCCATGAATATTCGGCTTGGCCCTCGATGTTGATGCATGGCCGGGTGGTCCCCACGATTTTTTTCGCTTAGGATTATCGTAATGGATCCACTTTTCATCGCCAGTGACAATACGATGCAAAAAACTCTTCCTTTTATGCCGTTGAAGCAGTTGTTCGCACATGCAAAATCGCCGTTCAACGTCTCTCGGCTTCAACTGGTACGGCACCCAATTTCCTTGCTTTTGAATCATTCCCATGGCCTTCAAGCGTTTGCCGACCGTTGATAAGTCGACTCCCAATGATTCTGACAATTCTTGAAGGGTTTGACACGGGTCTTCATCGAGCAAAGCCTCCAATTCCTCATCTTCAAACTTTTTCGGCTGGCCCGGACGCTCTTTGTCTTCCGTATCAAAATCACCACTTTTAAACCGACGGAACCAGTACTCACAAGTAGAAATCGATGGAGCATAGTCCCCGTAAGCCTCAGTAAGCGTGCGTTGTGCTTCAACCGCTTTTTTCTTCAAATGGAAGCACAAAAGTAAACCTTCCCGCAAATTGCGTTTTGTTGGAACGAAAGTCGACATGTTCACAGAGAAAAAAATATATGTTGTTTACACTTCAGTGGAATGACACATACTGAAAAATGAAGCTTAGACAATGTGCTTTGAAATGAATATAGTCACAGGTGTGCCCGATGCGATCTATTGATAGTTACGCCATCTCTTAGAAAACCTTTAAAACTAATTCCAACCCCCAATATTTTGCTGAATGTTTCTGGAAATTTTGCAAACGCCAAAGCAGAAGAACTGGTAAACTAAAGCTTCAAAGACAAATCAGCGAGACCAAAGCCAATAATTGGCGTGAGTGTGAAAGGTGGTATGCGCTGGATGTTTTCCTTTGCCATCAATGTTCATAGAAAGATGTGAGAAATACGTTTTAAAGCAATCGAAGATCTTGGGTAAGTTGTGATTTTGTAATTGATGCGTGAGAGGAACTGAGTTAAAATATTATCGGCCGAACAGCGGCCGAACAATGGTCAAACAAGGGCTGCACTCGCCAACAAAGACCAAACATGGTCTTAAAAACAATTTCTCAAAGCTCACTTGTCCAAACAGTGGCCGAACAGGGCTCGAATAGTGGTCGTTTTTAAATATTATTCTATCATCAATTTTTGTCTTTGAGATTATGCGAAATCAAATACTTGTACATATAAAACAACACAAAAAGTACTCGGTGTCCAAAACAAACGCATATACAATAAAAAATGCAAACACACATGTATTTTTTTCATTAAGTTTGCTGAAGTGCATACACAATGTATGCATGCAGGAATGGGGCTTTCCACAGTGACTGATGGGACATTTTACTCCAGAATCCCTAATGTTTAGATCTGTAACTTTGTATTTTGATGTAATATAATGATCAAAAAAATATTTAACAATAGACTTATAAAACTTTGAGCGAAAAAAATAACTCATATAAATATTTTGTTGATATTTCATTGGTTAAAGGAGTGTGACTAGTGGGACAGTCAAAAATACCTCACCTCCGCCTTCTGCACGTTCAATTGAGATTTTAGCCCAAATACTATGCATAGCCAGATGTCTTTTACTATGCTATGAAATGATTAAATAGACTTCAACAGAAACTAAAAATTAGCACCAAGTTTAGTTTCTACAAGAAAATATAGTAAGTAGAAATTTTGAGTGGTGGGACATCGTGTTGTGACTGGTGAAAATCGTACGACTCGTTCACAATAAACAACAACTTGTCATAGTGAAAAAAATACTTCATCTTGTTTTTTCTAAATAATTTTTACAGATCATGTAATTTTAACTATTATACATTGCGTTAAGAATAAATTGGTTTTAGTCATGTCAATTTAAGAAAATAACTAATTTTCCCGTTTCCCGTGGGAAAATGGGATAATTCGTGCCCCGAATAACAAAAAATTTCTTCACCGTACATTGGTTACGCTAATATTCACGTTGCTTGTGTTTACTTTATTAATCATTGTTAGGGCAGTAGGGTGGGTCGATAGGTTAAAATTTAGTTTGTAGATTTATGGATATCTTAATAGAGGATAAAAAACAATTAGTTTTTTCTTTCTAAATTAAAAAGGTCTTGGAGGGGGACCCAATTTTTGCCTTCATCTTAATTTTCCAAAATTTTTTGCCTTCAAGATTGCTAATTTTTTTTTTATTTAACCTTCACCTGGCATGCTCACAATGAGTAACATACCTGGACTCATTATTTTGTCTCAAAAAAGTTCAGAGATCATCTTAAGATACCACTTTAAACTGTAGAATAGTCCAAGTTGCAAAAAATAAAGATCAGCGTTCATAAAAAATTCGGAAAACTAGAAAAAATTTCAAACAAATCAAAACGAGAAAGAACTTGGGGTATGTACGTACCCCACGAGGCCAGGTGAAGATTAAAGACATTTTACCTAATTCTGTCGAAATTTGAGAAGTTATTCAAGTAAGGATTGTGAAAAAACTGTTAGAGATACTTGAGTAAATATTTTTTATTGTTTTACGTAGGTATTAAAATTAACAAAAAAATAATTTTTTCGTGACTACACTTCCGCGTCACACATGCTTAAAACAAGCAGTAAAAATAAATAGAAAAAACTAGTTTGACTTATCTGAAACAAAAAAAAAGAAAAAATTGGTTAAGAGTTAAAACCTTATGTGAGGGGCTGACTAAAAGTTTTTTCAAAAAATTAATTATAAACAAAATGACTTCAACAATTTTGAAGTAAATCGGTATAATAGTTATTGCGCAATCTTGCACACCAATTTAAAAATCCTGTTTCCAGAAAAAAGCCTGACGCTGAAGTGACGTCACGAAAAAATATTTTTGTTAATTTTATTACTAATGTAAAACCATAAGAAAATATTAACTCAAATATCTCTAACCGTTTTTTCACAAATCTTACTGAAAGAACTCCTAAAATTTCGACAAAATTATATAAAATGTCTCTTCAAGCAAAGATTAATTTCTCGGCTCAGAAAACATTTCATGCAGTTTTTAAACAAAATCAATTAAACGAAAATGACTGACAGCTTTTTTCAGCAAAAGTAAAAAAATATATTTTTTTCTATTGCCAATTCAGCTTTCTACTAACATAAAAAGTAAGACAACCACTTACCTTTGATGTAGGTGTTGTGTTCACAGATCTATTGTAAAATTTTATAATTATTTTATGTATGGTTTATACTTTAACTCTCATATGAGTTCATATGGACTCCAACTTTCTTGTTTTTGCACCTTATCCATGATCCTGAAATGGTTTGAAAATGCTGATTGAGATCTACTTAAGTCAGGCAAGAGCCTTGGTCCAACAACGGTTCGAACTCAGCGTCTTGAAACTTTACTGTCCTCCCTACGCATTCTTTGGTGTCAAAATCGTTACTTTTATAACACTGGAACCAGTACAGATACGTTTTATTGATTGGAGATATTTGTTTTACGGTTCACACAGGAATTGATGTCCATCAGCTGCACTTTTCCTCTGATTAAATAAAAAAGCAAGGCTTCCCGAAAATTGTGTTTTGTTGGCACAAAGGTTGACATAGTGACAAAAAAAGTATGTTGTTTGCATTTCCATGAAACAGATGCTAGTAACATCATTTGTAAATTCCTCAAAACGTTTTTGTACCTGCAATAAAACTTAACAATTAAAACTTTATTTTTTTCATTATATATCTATTTATAAGCTATTTACCAGCCCAAAAAGTTTTGCAAATTTCCGTTGTACGTCTGGTGTTTGCCCCTTGTTCGGTCAAGATTACTTTGAAACTGCCGCTTATTGAACATTGTTCGGCCGCTATATGGCGTTGTTCGAAACTTGTTCATGCACTGTTCGGCGATAGGTAAAATTCGAGATTTGAAGATCCAACCAGTTGGCTTACCTTCAGGTCTTCAGTCTTTCAAACTTTCGGTCTTTCAGTCTTTATGTGCGATTTTAAAAAAGGCTTATGCCATGACAGTTGGTGCTAATTAGAATTTAGCCTTTCTTGTAGATAAGGCAGTCCCTCCAATAAAACTAAACAATTAAAACTTTATTTATATCATTTTATATCTATTTATAAAAATATAATATTGATAAAATTCAGCCCAAAAAGTTTTACAAATTTCCGTTGCACGTCGGCTGTTTGCCCCTTGTTCGGTCAAGAATACTTTGAAACGGCTGCTTATTGAACATTGTCCGGACGCTATATGGCGTTGTTCGAACCTTGTTCATGCACTGTTCGGCGCTAGGTAAAATTCGAGATTTGAAGATCCAACCAGTTGGCTTACCTTCAGGTCTTCAGTCTTTCAACCTTTCGGTCTTTCAGTAATTATGTGCGATTTTAAAAAAGGCTTATGCCACGATAGTTGGTGCTAATTAGAATTTCGCCTTTCTTGTAGATAAGGCAGTCCCTCCAAAAAACTTAACAATTCAAACTTTATTTATTTCAGTTTATATCTATTTATAAAAATATAATATTGATAAAATTCAGCCCAAAAAGTTTTGAAAATTTCCGTTGTACGTCCGCTGTTTGCCCCTTGTTCGGCCAAGATTACTTTGAAACGGCCGCTTGTTGAACATTGTTCGGACGCTATATGGCGTTGTTCGAACCTTGTTCATGCACTGTTCGGCGATAGGTAAAATTCGAGATTTGAAGATCCAACCAGTTGGCTTACCTTCAGGTCTTCAGTCTTTCAATCTTTCGGTCTTTCAGTTTTTATGTGCGATTTTAAAAAAGGCTTATGCCACGATAGTTGGTGCTAATTAGAATTTCGCCTTTCTTGTAGATAAGGCAGTATATACGGAGGTCCCAATCTTTTGGAATGCATTCTTCAGACTATATTCTATTACCCTCTTCAACTGCTACCATGGATTAGTTATCTGTGGGCTAATATTTTTTAACCTGTAGAGTTGAACGGACTATTATTGCTTCTATTCCTCACCTTTACTGCACGCTTAAAAATCTTGGAATAAAATTGAAACTTTTCAGTACTTTATATATGACCACAGCAGCTTTGGTGTTAAATCTAGTATTTGCAAAATAGTAAAAAATCGTTTTAATACAGCTTTGGTTTAAAATTTAGTACAAGCTTGGATTGAAAAATAACAAACACAATGAGATTCGAACCAAGGACATCCAGTTTGTAAGCTCACTACGTTAACCAATGAGCTATTGCGCTCTACAAAACAAAAGTAATAAACAAGCATATGAACGTAATAGCCTTATATTCAGTTTCAGCATTACAATATTTCTTCGGTTTAAATTTTAGTACAGAAGAGTTTCAGCTATGGTTTGGTATTTGTGAAAGTTTAATTTTAAACCTCAAGGTTGAATAATATGCAGTAGTATATTAGCTGTACTAAAATTTATTCCAAGATTTTAAACCATGTGCTTTTGTCCGAAGTCAACGCTGCCTCAAAAAGAAATATTTTATCGGGAACTATTTTCTAATAATCTACGAACATTCTTTCGTTTTAATGTTTCTTGATTCCATATGTTCTATATTATGTAAGATGTGGCAAGGAAAATTACATATAGAGCTTGACCCAGATACTTTAAAATTATTATCTCTCCGGATTACTTTTTATTAAGGTGTACAAATTTATTACGATTCTGGTTGTATGTTATACAATCCTATGAACAAAAATCAAACCTTTTTTCTTATCTAAGTTCCGTTTGGTTTTTAGGTATGTGACGATAAAGTTTATTTAAAACAATAACTTTATTACTACTCATTAAAACTCATAAATGTGTGCCTTAAAAATAATATTAAAAAATGCGACGAATTTTGAAGGCCGGCTGCATTAATTAAAACAAGTTAAAATTCAAATTTTAGCTTATTTTAAATTTTAAAAGAGGCAAAACAAACTGGTTTCATAGACAAAAATTTTAGTTATTATTATATATTCAAAGCCATGTTAACACCAATGATGCGAGATGGATGGAGTGCTTAGTTTGGTAAATAACGAGTACAAGCACAAAAAAAATCATCTGCTTTGAGCCGATCGTCATGGCTAAAAATACTAAAAAAGCTTTGATGGGTTTTAAGTATAAACAGCAAATTAAATATAGTGAAGCTACTACAGCAGTTTATGCTTAAAATTCTATGTCAAGTTTATTTTGCTGCCATTAAAAAAAAAACAAAGTTTTTTAAATTACAAAAAAAAAACAAAACAAATTAAAATTAAAAAAAAACGATGACAGGTCAAGAACTCTGCATTGTACAGCATCTCCTTGCCTGTATTGCCCGCGGCATTTTAAGTTAATTAAAAATGGCAAAATTCTTCAAAGCAAAAAAGGTCAAAACAGAATATTCAATGAAATAAGTTTTTTCTTTCAGACTTCTATAAAACCATTGTAAGCACTTCAGTGTTTAACATTTGCTATTAATAGTGATTATTAAATTTTTTATTTATTGAGTTGCTTTTCAAACTCTGTAAAGCAATAATCAATTTATTAAAAATAAAAATCGGAAAATTTTTATGACGCAAAATGGATAAATAAACGATGACAACAAAAACCACAGCAACAATGTCAGCGTTTCCGCTATTGTAACCAAAAACATTTATCTCATAATTCCTTGCCAACCTTCTTGCAAAATATTATTAGCTTGTCCAAAATTTTCTATAATGCCGTAGACTGGAATGCATAAGAAGTGAGCTCTTTGCTAAAAAATACATAAACTCTCTTGATTTTACTTGAAAAATCGAGTCGGAGCAAATGTTTACTATTTATGCATTCCAGCCATAAACTTAAAAATTTTGCACTTCAGTTGTAAATCAAACTTGCTGATATACCCGGTATTACTCGAGAGTAATTTATATAAATATTTTAATATACACTTCGCGATTAAATGTTTTTTTTAAATTTTGGAGTTTTGTAAAATTTTGTAAAAACATGTTGAATTTAAGTTTGAGACCACTACAAAAATATTAGTTAAAAAATTTATCGTGCTATTTTAACGAAGGAATAATTTTATCACTGTTTTTTTACAATCAAAAACTGTTTTTTAGTTTCGAACTGAATTTACTGGTAACTGGTAAAAATTTTACTTGCACTTCGCATATGGAAATCAAATTTGTAAAAAAAGGAAAATGGACAACAATCTTCCTAAATGTTCTAGTAGTTTTTCAGTTGGAAAAACAATTGGTTTGTGTCTAAAATAAAAAATTAAATAAACTGAGTCTGATAGTTGAGGCAATTTCTTAAATCTTCAAAATTCTTTTTTATGCTTAAAATTGTACAGTCGTTTCGTAATGTTTACTAGCAAAATGGTTTAAGTTAAGAAAGCAGTCGCTTTTTAAATTCCAATTATAGTATAAACAGCAACCTGTTACAATATTATCGACGTAAACAGTTGATCGACACAAATCCAGCTAAAAAACTGCAAGAATAGTGCTAGAAGTGCCATTATGTTTTTTGCTGCAAATTTAGGCTGTGTGCGAAAAGAACTAAACTGAGTAGCAGTTACCGACTTTTCTAAATTATTGGAACCGTGTTGGTAATGCAGTGCTTACTTCTAATTTAAACAGTTTCCAGCATACTTTTCACAATACTTTCGGTTAGTACGCTGTTGAACCGAAAAATTTGTTCAATTCAGCCAAGCTTACAACCATGACTGGAGAGTTAAAATGTCTAAATTTCGCTGTCTTTTCTATGTCGGTAAATTTAGTTGGCGTGGAAATTTGATTTTCAACATTATTGTTCAAATAACACATTAAACGTGAAAATATTAACTTTTACTGCATTCTATTCAGGGTAATCTTTTCGATAAAGTGGTGATATATGTATATACAAAAACTAAAGTAACATTGAAAAAGAACAGAGTGACAACGCTGAAAATATAGTCAGAAGAAATGATGCCATCACCATAAAACACATTAAACAGGAGAAGGGAGGGGGTGGAGTGTCAAAAATATGGACTTACTGATGATAAGGAAGATATTTAGGATATAAAATTTTAATATAGCTTGTATGCAAAAATAGATTTTTAGCCATAACTTTTGATTGGAAAGAGATATTGGGGGAATTTTTTCACATAAATTATTTTTGTGACTTGATTTTTTTTGGAAAAAATATAAAAAAAAAACATTTTGGAAAAAATAAATTTCGCGAAAAAATCAAAGGGGGTAAGTTGTTTTGATGACAAAAACAGCAAAATAATTTTTGCGCTTAGCTGGAAGAATTTTTGTAAATAAATACTATGTCATATGAAAAGTAGCCAGATGTGCAATTTTTAATTGATTTCATTTTTACAACAACAATTTTTGAGTAATTTTTTGAGTAAAAAGTCAATATTTTGGACCTTTTTTGACATAATCATAAAACATATATACACTGACTTAACGGTACAGTTTAATCTATTTTTGTGAAGTGATTTTATTAAACTTTTGAACAAAAAAAATTTGAACAAAATATATTAATGGACAGCGGAAATATTTGCATCGAAAGACCAAACTTTGATTTTTATGTCGTTTTTTTCTCATTCTTAAGTAATGATATTTTATGAAAAAGTCGTTATGCTGAAAATTTCTACAATTTTAAACATATGTAAGTCTTTTTGATGTCAAAATAACAGAAATTTTTCAAAATTAAATACACAAAAATCTCCGATGGTAAAAATTTTTATTGTAACAAAATTACCGTTAGTTGGAAAATTTGGGAGGGGGCGTGGCAAAAACTAAGTATGTAACATTTTAAGTTGGGATGCACTTAATACGTATACCCAGTTTGAGCGAAATCCGTTGAGCCGATTAGATTTGTATAAAGGCCAAACAAACAAACAAACGAACAGAAAATGAGTTTTATTACTATAGACATTGCTCTATGCTAATGATGTGTTTATTTTTTGGAAAATTAGGAAATGTACTGCCATGTGCTTAACCCACTAATGGCAAGGTAGATATATCCTACACGATTAAAGCATTTCTAAAAAATTCCTCAAAAATCCGCAGCCACTGTAAAGCTTTTGCTTTCAACAGTGTCAGAAAGCCAATAGAATGATTTTTCCAAAAAATTTTTAAAATTGACATTTTAATCCTTTTTGTTTACTTTTTCGCGCCATTTCGTGAAGTATTTAAAAGAAGTGAAAAATGCCATTTAGGTGAGTTATTTTTTTTTATATATATATATCAAGAAAAAAGAAAATCTAATTGAAAAAGTTAAATTGCACTAAAAACGGTTAGTTGAACGCCTACGCTATGAACATTTTCCAATCTATTTTTTTTTTAATTTTTTTTGGTTTTTTTTTATTTTTCTTAAAAAAAAAATTTATGTTTTTTTTAATTTTAAAAAAAAAATAAATTAAAAATTAGGTAAATGATATATTGGAACATTTTAATATTTTTATTTATTTAAAAAAATTTTTTTTAATAAAAATTTTTGTTTTTTTTTATTTTTCTAAAAAAAATTAGAAATTAGATTAACTATATATTGGAAAATTTTCATGTTTTTTTTAAATTTCTCATCACAATGGGCCTCATTGGCCTAAGTGTGTCTCGTTTGAGGCAGCCACATTAACCTTACCTTATTTCTCTTCTTACAGGCCCCTTGATCATACGCTTCGCCGCAACCAAATCCTTTCAATTTGTTTTTTAACTTCAGAGTTTTTCGTCTAAAAATAATACAAATTTATGCTGAAAATTTCAAAAGCTGAATTTAGTGGGTTCTGGTAGTGAGCACTAATGGGTTAAGTAGTGTTCGAATGTGCTGAAAAAAACAAATTTTAGCTTTTGCGTATTTTCAGAGCTTATATACTTTGAAAAATACAAATAAAATGTCTTAAGTTTTTTTTTTAAATTTTAATTTATATTTTCTTTTTACATTTTTTTAAAATTTTTACGTTCTAATAGAATTTTTTTAAGTTCTTTTGATTTTTCTTTGTTCTTTTTTTGATTTTTTTTTAAGTTCTAATAGAATTTTAATTGATCTTTTCTGATTTTTTAATAAATTTTCTGAAACATAAGTAGCATTTTCTGCATTTCAAGTAAAATTCAGAATTTCAGTTAATCTTTTCTAAATAGCAATTTTTTTAAATTTTAAAGAGAATTGCAGTTGACTTTTTAAAAATTTTTTTAGATCTGTTTTGCAAATAAATTGATACTATTTGAATTTAAATATAGCTGTTGAGAATATAAAGTGATTTCTTTTGAAGTTCCAATGGATTTTCTATATTTTTATTGGTCTATTCTAAATTTCAGTTGATTTTTTTTTTTAATTTCAATTGATTATTTCCGAAATTCAATTGATATTTTTCAATTTTCGAATGTAATTTCTGCATTCATATTGCTTTTTGCTGAATTTTATTTTATTTTTTCTGAACAACAAGAATGTAATCCATCATATTGATTTTTTACTGAATTTTATTTATATTTTCTGAATAACAATTAACCTTCAGTCAATTAATGCCTTTAAAAAAAGATTCCCTCATCGAAAGGAGTTGCAAGACACGATTTTAGCGACGATTAAACAAAGTGTTGGAATAAATCATAAAATCGTTAAACAAACAGGTTCATCTCACGTCGACTTTGAATCGCATCAAACAAAATAGAAAATAGCGAAAAAATAAAAAAGAGTAGCATTTTCAAAGCATCATATACAGTCGCTCACAAAAGTATTCTGAGTAAAAAAAAATCTTTCAAAATTAACCACAATTTTTTTTTAATATAAACGAATGCTGCTAATCAAAACTCACTGAAGTATATTAAACAGATATGAATACCTTTATTAATAACAATTACATAAAAATTAAAATAAGTAAATCTTTAAAAATCACCTAAAGTCAGTAATTAGTCTAAATTTAATTTACAAAAGTATTCGAAAAATGCTCATTTAATCCCTGTCTTAAATGCACGTTTTGAATCCCACTTAAATTGGCTTCACTTTTGTTTCTTTACATTTGTGCATTCATTTGGCATTAGGTTTTTTCAAAGTCAATTTGTCTTGCTGTAGGTTTTTTGAGATTATTGAAAAATGGTTAGAAAGTCCGCTGAAACCACTAGTGAAGAAAAAAATTAAATTTTTAGAATGCGTGATGAAGAAAAAACGCTTAAAGAGATTTCAAGTTCAACAAATAGAAGCATTTCCACCGTTCATAGCATTTTATAAAGGAATTCGCTAAGTGTTGGTAAACGTTCAGACAGTCCAAAAAAACTAAGTTTTCGGTACTTATATAATTATAATAAGAAAAATTAAAAAACATCCTCGTACTTCTGTCGTACAGGTTAACAGCAGTGTTGCCACTTTTTAATACCCAAATTCCTCAAAAACTCCTCAAATTTTAATGAAATGCCTCAAAAATTTTTTTCAAACGATATTTTATTTATCAAGTAAACATAAACAAATATATTTTTTCTACATTTTTTCTATCTTTTTGGATATCTATATTAACCCTTTGAGTACGCCAAGCAAACCGATGTGAGTTTTAAAATTTTTTTGTGGAATTGTCATAGCCGATGGCATATTTCTATACAAAAGAGAATTTAAATTTGAAATTTTTAAATTTTTTTTTTTACTTTAAGTATTGAAAAAATCTGGAAAAACTAATCCGGAAAAATTCTTTTTTACTTTGTTGAAGTAGCTTCATAAAGCTTTAACATAATTTGGATCAGAAAATATATCCACTTGTATTTGAAAATCGTTTGTGGTATCTATATCTGTAGTCTCTGAGAAATCGGGATTAATATATAAGTACCTATGGAAAAAAGATACATTTTGACTTCTTAGTTTTTTTTTTCTCTTAAAATTAAAACAAGTTCGAAAAATGGCACACTTTAAAAGCCACAATGATTTCTCATCCTATAAGTCTAACCTTATGAAAATATCTCGAAAATTTTTCTCACACGATATAAAAATGTAAATAGGTTATTTTTCACCCACTCGTCGTCAAAGGGTTAAAACGCTTTATGCGTTCCTCAAAAGAATTTTAAGACGTTTTAGTTTTAGTTTTATTTTTAACGTATGTTTTTGTTTCAAATTTTAGTTATAAACATAAATTATATAAGTATATATATGGAACTTAATTTTTCCAATTCAATTCAAATATGTTTTTATTTGATTCAAATAGGTCATCACTATTTTTATTAATTCCTTCCTTAGTAAAAATAAATGATGAAACTGTTTTTGTATCGAGTCGGTTTATCAAAAAAACCTGTTTTTAATACGACTCTGGATCTAAAAAAATAATCGAGGTAAAAATAATCTCCAGTCATTATCGAGATCTTAAACGGTCAAATTTGATTGAATATGTATGCTCGTTCTTGCTTTTACTTCAAGCAGTGCTCTAAAATATCTTTAACCCAATAAGGAGATGATGTTAAATGGACATCAATTGCAATTATCAATTCCTACAATGGAAATAATAGTCAATGCACACTTTTGCTTCCGATGCAGATTGCAACCATGTATCCTTTTTCTTGTATTTATTTTATTTTTAAACTGATTTTAGCTAAAACCGTTCGCCGATTACTAAGTCCGTTTGCACTTATTTAAATTTTTTTAATTGTAACGGAAAGTTCAGTATTCAGTTAAGTTGAAAGGTATGTTTCTACCAACCAGACAAAGTTGCTGCCAAAGTTTTTTTGTATGTATGTATATTACAAAAATAATCTAAAAATTTTCAAATTCCTCAAAAATTCCTCAACAATTACTCACATCCACTTTAAATTCCTCACGTTGTGAGGAACAACTCACAAAGTGGCAACACTGGTTAACAGGGACCTTTCAGAATATCACGATGTACATGTCAGTGATGAAGCTGTTCGGAGGACGCTCAGTGCTGCTGGGTTACAATGAAATAACTCCCTGTATTAAACCATTGATAAGCGAGAAAAATCGTAAAAAACGCATAGAATTTGCAAAAAATATAAAAATCATGATACTGAGTTTTGGTCAAGAGCAATATTCAGCGATGAAACAAAATTTAACATTTTCGGACCGGATTGTGGCTATAAAATGTGGAGGACTAAAAACAGGAAATTGAATCCAAAAAATACAATCCCATCTGTGAAACAATTAGGTGGCAACGTATTGCTATGGGGGTGTATGAGTGCAAATGGAGTTGGCAACATCCAGTTTAAAACTGATAAAATGAACCATTAGCAGTGTATTCAGATTTTAAAAGACAATTTGAAAGCAAGCGCCGAGCAACTTGGGCTTTCGGGTCGTTATATATTTCAACAAGATAGCGAAGCATACAGCTCATAATACGCGATTTTGGATCCTTTACAATACGCCGAATATTTTGGGAACACCTCCTCAGTCGCCGGATCTCAACCCAATCGAGCATTTGTGGCCGGACTTGGAGCGATCTATTCGAAAGCATCCTATCACATCAAAGGAACAATGAAAACTAGTCATAACAGAAGAATGGACGAAAATAACATCTGAAAGAACTCGAAAGCTGGCTCTGTCGATGCCAAATCGCATTACGGAAGTCACTAAGCTCAAAGGTTACGGCACACGTTATTAAAATTAATATTTTATTTAGTTTTCCTTTATTTTATGTAAAATTCCGAATACTTTTGTGAGCTGATATATTTGATATGTTTTGATGTGAATATTCTAACAGTGCTTTTCTCTTAAGCTTTATTTTTCTGCTAAAATAAAAATGTATATATAAAATAAATAATTTAATTGATTTGATTTTTATTTGAATTGGTAAGATTTAAATTAGCATGAATTAAAAATATAACAATTCCGAATACTTTTGTGAGGCACTGTACATGTGCAGAAATAGCAGTTTAAACATAGACTTCAGTGCAAATTAATTTATTTTTAGCATCGGCCTTTAAGTGGCAACCATAATGAAAGCACTAAATGATGTTAGTGAAAAAGTAGTGAAGCGGAGTGTGAGTGGAGTTTGAATGGAGTGGAGTGGAGTTGAGTTGCGAAAACGTTGTTAAGGCCTGCAATTAACAAATGCAGGCAGCTGCAAATGATGATCGTATTATGTAAATAAAAACAACAACTATGTAGCAAAGAGTTATGACTACATTAACACACTTTACAACCGCACAACTTTTGCACAACCCGATAAGCAGCCTTTTTGTTTGGCACCTAACAACAATTTTACAGTGGTTTGCTTCTTGTTTGTTTTGTTGCATTTGAACGTCAACATTGTAATACTTTTATTTTAACAACTATTAAATTAAGTCAAACAAATTAACATTTGGCATAAATTGTGCAGGCTGTAGAATTGTGCAAAATTTTGGAGTTCATAAAACATGCTAAATTTAGCGCATACACAAAATAACCATAGAAATGTGTTGAAATACATTTTGTTTTTTAATTTAACGCATGTTGATGAAGCTTACAGATATGTCGTGAAAAATAGTGCTCACTAACCTTATCAGTGCCGGTAATAAAGATTTTTGTATGCCAGCCAAAGTTAAGGAAAAATGCAAATCTTGAATATAGTATATACTTGAAGTATGTATTGGAGTACACTCAAGATTCTCACCTTTTAAGGGCTTTGTGAAGGCTCTAATGATTAAGAGTTCTGAAATCAGAAACGAAATTCTTTTGCGATAACATTATTTAGTTTAAATTATTTTTAAAAATTGCAATAATTCTGCAATACAGTATAACTTACACTATGACACAAAATGAGGGTCATAGTCTCGAAAGTGAACCAAACCAATCTCAAACGATAGTATTTTACATCAATAACAAAAACCAAATTCCCTTTTTGCTCCACTACGTCACAAATATTTTTTACAGTGGTTTTAAATTTGACTTTTTTGGGCAAAAATGGAATTAAACAATGTGAAAAATTATATGTTAAACTTAATTCAGGGCGGTTCTTGTCTTCGGATGCAATTGTTGCTTAAAAATAAATGCATTATCTTTTCGGTCCGTTTTTTATGTGAAACTTTTTACACCCAAAGAAAATCCGCATGGTAAAAATAAATATGAACATACTTGATTCTTAAAATTGTTGAATTTAATATAAAACACTTCATTTTAACTGAAAACATATACAAATAAATAATTGAATATGACACTGTATTATTAGTACATAAAAATTTATTTAAAGTGGAATAATTGAAATCAATATGGAAACCTTAATTTTGACTTTGGAGAATAATTAAATTAAATATTTTAACACTTCATTTTAAATATTTATACCTTTTTCGTTTAAGTATGAAAACCATTTCAATCAAATTTTTTCATTGTTTCGTAAAAATCTAATGGATAAACTTAAAAATAAATATTTCAATCTTTGAAGCTAAATCATAAGCAAAAATAGTTGAATCGAGGTGAGAATATTAAGATTTATTACGTTTTTTCTCTGGGTGTACTCGTAGAGATTGCTTGTCGTGGGTGACCCTCAGTGAAATTTTTTGGAAAATATTTTTTTGAAGGTTTTAACCTTTGACCTACCTCCAAAATTAAATTATTGGGTCTTTTCCAAAAAAGGGTCAAATTGACCCATACTGGAAGGAGCTAGGGGGTTAAAGTATTCCGAAAACATATTGCACGGAAAATTTTAATTTAGGCTTCCGAAGACAAGAACCACCTTGAATTAAGTTTAACACATAATTTTTCATATTGTTTAATTTCATTTTTGACCAAAAAAGTCAAATTTCAAACCACTGTAAAAAAAATTTGTGACGTAGTAGAGCAAAAAGCGACTAGGGCTATTGTTATTTGTTTGGTTCACCTCCGAAAATATGTGTTGCACTAGTAACATAGCACCATAGAGCATAGAAAATATTAGGGGTATTCACACTGACTTTTTGATTATTGCGAGCACCCTAAATTGAAATTGAGTACTTTTTATAATGGTTTTACATAGTTTATACAGCTGATGAGAGATGAATTACAACTGGAAGACGGTTGCCACAAAATTATTTTTTGTCATTTTAGGTCTGTTTCCATACTAACTTCAAGTAATTGTAATAGAATACAGAGTGGCAGTTTGCTTGTAATTCTTCTCTCTCTAGCTTCAAAAATTTGGAACAAAACACTTTCAAGACACTTCAAGTTACTTGAATCGAGTACGGAAACAGACCTTTTATGTGCGCAAAAAGATGGCCATTAATTAGGCGTAAAAGAAGTCCTTTTATATACCAGTTATTTTTAACTGGAGCTTTGCAGCATTTTATAATTAATTAGAAATCCCGGGCAGACGTTGTCCTGCCACAGACAACTGGATATATAAGGACAACATATAAGAATTTTCATGCCGATCGAAAAAAAACTGATATAACTGGCATTTGAACTAAATTACCAAATTTTAGTCTAAAACAACCCAAACCGTCCGAAATATAGCATTTTTATTGATTTGAGGGTGGTAAAAGTGGGTGTGGCAAAAATTTTTTCCCTAAACCATCTCGTACTCGAAAAAAATCGATTGCCAAAATTGCAGCTCAACTTGGCTTATACCTGGCACGCTCTTTGCTTCACTTCACGCTCACCCCCTTAAAATGGGACGTAAACATAGTTTTTCTCTCTACGCCCATTTTTAGTAAAGTTGCCACCGCTAGCCACACGAACTAAATTACCAAATTTAAGTATAATACCACCAAAACCCTCTGAAATAAAGCATTTTTATTGATTTGTAGGCGGTTGAAAGGGGTGTGTAATTTTTTTTACTAACCGAGATATTAACCTTAAAAACAAACATTGCAAATTTGATGGCCTTAGGTAATACCGTTCCTGAGATCTGAAGAGACACCGCAAGAACTGTTTTATGTATATAATAAGGGCGGTAAAAGTAGGCATAGTGACCAGCACTTGGTCTCATAGTACATACACACCAAGTTTCATTATAAAAGAATACACAACTCAGGAACTATAATTATTTCTTAAAAGTAGGCGTAGTTATAGTTAAACCACGCCTATTTTTGGTTTCCGAGTCTCCGGTTTATGAGTTTCTGATAATAACCATACGAAAAAAATGTTAGTGCCATACAACCGAGTACGTCTGAAATATAGCGTTTTTATTGATTTGTGGGCAGCAATAGGTGTGGCAATTTTTTTTACTATTCGATATATTAACCTTTACAAAGAATGTTGTAAATTTGAAGCCCTTAGGTCAATTATTGCCTACTTTTGCAAAAGGTGGGAACACGTGAATAAAGTAGTAAATTTGGCAAGAAATCAATCTACCCAAACAAGTCAGGGCGTCAGCTAGAGTAGATTGGTAGATGGGTACTTGGGTACAATGACGCTTTTAAAATATATGGCATTTGCCAATCAACCCAACTACCCAAGTCAGTGTGAATACCCCTATTGTTATTTCAATAAAGATTGTAAATAACGTTGAAATAGTATATCTTCAAAAATGAAAAGCAGAGGTAGCTAGCTTAATTGACAGATATAGACATTTTACCATTCTAACAAATATATACATTAAAAAATATTGTTTTTTACATGTTAAAATTACCATATCTCATGAATGAACCCATTGCATCCCCATCAAAATTTGTATATTATCAAAAAGGTAATAATGCTGTACTTTAAGAAAAAATTTAAATTTTAAATGTCATTCTTCGAACCTCTTCTTTGAAATCAATTACATTACCGCAAGCAATGAAACCCCTAACCACCAACATTTCCCAAACCTATTTTTAGATTGAAGTCCGTTTAGTTCTCTTTCCAACGGTAGTTAAAAATTCGGTTAAGAAATGGTTTTGTTAATCAAAAAATTTTTGTGCTTGGATGTTAAAATGCCAATATCTCATTATCCTATTCAGTCCCCACCCTAGTAATTTTATCAGCTTAGAAAATTATGTAAAATTTTTAAATAGTATTTTTCGAACCTCTTCTTCGTAAAACCTCTCACAAGGTTGGGAACCAAAGTTTCCCAAAATTATTTCTAGATTAAATTCTGTTGAGTTACCTTTCATACAGTAATAAAAAATATTTGTGCTTAGATGTTAAAATGACAATATCTCATTAGCCCATTCAGTTTCATGCTTTCAAAAACCAGCTTAAGGAAAAAAATTATTTGAAATTTTCAAATGGTGTTCTTCGAACCACTTTTTCGAAATCAATTACCTTACCGCAAGGAATGGAACCTCCAACCACCGAAATTTTCAATTTTTTTTATACTTAATTCTATTTAACTACCTTTCCAACGGCAGTTCAAAATTAACTTTCGGGTAAGAAATGTTTGAGATATGAATTTTCGCAAGAATCGATTTTTGACGTTTTTGCCGATTTTTGTCAATTTTTTGCACCCTGTTATTTGCACTCCACCAAATTTTATTTTTTTTTTTTATATAAAGTAAACTAAAAACATAATGATTTTACATGCTTCCCCTATGATTTTGCTTCATAGAGATTTATAGTAAAATCATTGTGATTTTCATGTAAAAATCGCAACAAATTTTCATGTTGAATCATTATGAAATCATGTAAAATCATTATGATGGTCATGTTGAATCATTATGAAATACAGCTGAAACCTAACCTCAGTTTGAAATAAAAATAACTTCAAGTTGGTTTTATTTAGATTTTTTATTGAAAAATATAAAAAATACGACTTATAATTACAAAACACCCTTCAATTTTTCTCCAACTAAATAATTTTTCTTGATAACGTGCACGAAGTCCAATGGGTGGTATAGCTTCCTGTTTATTTTCCTTGGATAAGTACCTTAAACTTTCCTAGTCAACTGAAGCTTCCGTTTCTATTGAAAAGTAATACAGCATTTTGATATTATTTTGTTATAGCAACATAAGTCACATATCACATCACCTTGTTCATCTGCGTCAGTTTAAAGATTCGACTACTTCCACTTGTATTTGCTTTTCAATCCACTTGTTTTACTATTTCAGGTATAACAAACTATTTTAATTTTTAACGAAGCTACTTCTCGCGATAAGACTTCTAGTGCTAGAAACAACGGAACTTCTTCAGCACGCAAAATTTTTTTTACATGATGCAATAATAATTTTACTACATAGATTTCATAATAATTCAACATGATATCTTAATGATTCTACATGAAATCATAATGATTCTACATGAAATCGTGTTGATTAACTTTTTACATGATGCAATAATGGTTTTACTGGTTTCCATAATAATTCTACATGAAATCATAATGATTTTGCATGAAATCATAATGATATTTATGTTGCTGCCACCATGAAACATAAAATCGTGTAAAAATAAATCAACTATGCATCACAATGATTTTACTATGCAAAATTTGTCTGTGTGTGACCTTATTTGCTTTTTTCTTAGTGGATTGAACCTGAAATATTTTCAACAAATCAATAAAATTAAAGAAAATTCAAATTTTTAATGAGAAAATACTTTGGTGAGTTTCTTAGAAATTTGTACCACAACGCTCTTTGGTGCTTAAGATATATTAATATATTGAGGGGTATATAAAAAGCCAAAACACTGTATTAACCGAAATCCCCTATAAGTAATAAAGTTTATTAGACGAGGGGCTTAAAAGTTCTTTGCGATTTCCCAAAAAAATTATACTGCAGAGCCCCAGACAAGTTTTATGTATGTATAAAATAATTTCGTATTATTAAACATTAATTCTGAAAGGCTCTATAAAAGTTAATAAATTAGTTCATTAAATTAAAAAATTATGTCAAAATAATTTGTGGCATCATTTGCTTCTGTTTGTTTCATTTCGGTGAGTTCTTTTTTATTTTCTTTGTGTTTTCAGCGTAGAGATGATTTTCGTTCATTTTATTTGTGCTCTTTCCAATTTGTTGCGTCATTTTTTTGTTCTCTCCTATCTTGTGCACACCTACTCACATTGTTGCTTACTGTGTAAGGTAGATATCATCAGTGTTTTAGCGGCCATGTCCGAACAAATGTAATTGAGAATTGTTAACAGATTTCGGAGGACCCGTATCTACATTGTGTTTAAAAAATAATTGGTTACGTCATGTGTCCATTTACCACTGGAAAGTGGGATGCTACCGAAAAGAGAGAGAAATCTCTTTATTAGGCCGCAGACATTATTATGAAAGTTTATGGCGTCATTTGTTTTTTTTTTCTGGTCTGTTCTCTTTCGTTTTCGTTGTGTTCTTGACATAGAGAGCAATTTCGTTCAATTCTTGTGGCTTCTACTATCTTGTCGTTTGCGGAATATCTACTCCCATGGTTGCTTACTGTGTAAGGCAGATGTCATGAGTGCTTTAACAATCTCACTGGAAAGGAAAAACTAAAACTCAGTTCAAGTATTTTATATTTAAAAAAATAAATCACACAAAACAATAAACTATCTCAGCTACGCTATCATTAAAAAAAGTTGTAATTTTAAATATTTTTACCCAAGATTTTAATATGTGTATTGAGTTCACAAAAAGACCGATTCAATAAATTCCTATCTATACCAAAGCCATTTAATATGACCTCATAAATCCTCTTTTGTCAAATGATAAGTTTATTTTTAGCTGAACACTCATAAAAGAGTAAAATACACATTAAATAAGTTTTTAATTAAAAAAGGTGTCATACCATTATTAATCTATTTAAAAACTTTTCTTTTATCTATTTTCAGATAAAGCTGAATAATTAAATAGACAGCACAGAGAAGAAGAACAAGAACAAAATAGAAGCGGAATAGAACAACAAAAGGTGCGTTTTGTTGCTATATAAATAAATCCTAATAAATAAACAGCGATAAATGTCAAGATACAGAAATGTCAATAATTGCTTAATAAAACTAACACGCCTCGGTAGCAGTGGCTGTTCTCGACAGCCAACGAAAGCAGCAACAAAAAACTAATCAAAGCTTAAAAGCTTTTCAGGTCATAAATGTTAGTGTGGAAATGGTGCAAATGTTAGTTCGAGCAGGAGAGTCGTTATACGTACCTAATAATAATAAAACCCGAGAACAAATGATATTTTTTGGCACCTAATTCTTAGGCTGTCCAACAACGTAGGCTTTGGAGGCACTGGCTATGAAGGTGTTGTTGTACGCTACGAAGGTGGCCAATATAGTGTAAGCCTTTTTCGAATCGATTCACTTGGCTTTTTATTTATTCGATAAGGACTCGATTTCTTTTTGCATTTTTAGTCATTTTTATATGTTTGACATTTTAGCTGTTTTAGCTTTAATTTTGGTAATGACGGCTCTGCTGTCCAACAGCTATTTGATCATTTACTGTCCAAGCATTTTTCAGACATACCACTCACCTCGAACTACGCCACTGTGTTGGTCAACATTATCTTTTTACTTATGTCCTGCACAAACATAGTCGGAAAGGATGTAAAAAGATGCTTACATCCAAGTTAAAAGCTATACGCATAGTTGTGACGTATTTACTAAGGATTAGTGTCCATCTGACAGCAAGTCCCCGATTTTGTTTGGCTGGGCATAAAAATATACATACATGTTTATTGGTAGCTTTTTGGCAGCATTTTATGGCATTTTGTTATGGCGTGTCCTTTTTTGTACAAACATTTGATAAAATAACAACAACAGCACCATCAACCACAAAACTACAATAATAGAAAATCTAAATAGGTGCTCCCCAGATGTAGGTCAGAACCGGAATGCACACTACTATTTAGCTGGTTGAACATGAAAGCTTCGCATTTTTTCCCAATCATTATTATTCGAGTGGTTGTTATGGTTATTGTTGTTCTTGTTGCTATTGTTATTACTCTTGTGTTTTTTTAGGGAGCGACATGGCATGGTTTTTTCATATCCTTTTTTGTGCTTATTTACACTAACCACCCACAACTGCTCTCAACTACTCCTTTCACCCCACCAACACAGCTTAAAGTAGGTTACCAACAACATTGACACATTCCGCATTAGTTAAGAAGATGCAAAGGGCTTACTTACAAATTAATGCTTCCTAATGCGTGAGCTGAGCCGAATGGGTGGATTGGTGGGCGTATGTGTGTGTGTGTGCGTATGCTAGAGATCAGGTTGTCTGCGATAAAAGTCAAACGAGTTGTTATAGCATTTTATGTGAAAAGTTTTTTCTCTGCATTCGTTGTGGTTTTAACTTTTGCTATTAAAAGATGCTTTAGGTTATACCTCCAAGGATTATTTAAACTAAAGCATTTTGAGTGACACAAAAGCATTCGGCTAAAAATAGTTTTTAATGACGAGAGGCAACTATTTAATTGAGTTGATAGCATTTTTATTGCAGAAGGTAGATTGATATGGGTTGCCAATTTTTGAGGTTAGCAAAAAGTTTTCAAACTACAATAAACGATATAACCCATAGAAGCTTTTTAATGTAGGCTCATAGAAAGGCGACAAGATTGTATTGCAAATGCAAAGCCCTTCATATAAAGATAAAACAAAAAATATTAGGCCCTCATATTTGATTTCATAAAACCTAAGTATTGTCCTAACCTAAGTGTGACGGTACCCCATTTTAATATGAGTTTAAGAAATGATAATGGAAAAATGATAATAATTTTGCTTAAATGCATTGTTATAAAAATCTATTCCATGTGAACATTTATTTTAAAGACACTTATAATAATCTTGTAAGAATGTATACTGTCTTGAAAATAACAACAAAAGTGTTAAAATTCATATTAGAAATTTAAAAAACATTAAATTATTGCATGAAAGAGATGAACACAACGTCCAACACATTAGCACAATTTTTAATATTTGGAATTTTATAGAGTAGTTTATTTTGTAAAGAAAGCTGAACCCCAATTAAACAAGGGTCGAACAGCGGCCGAACAAGGGCTAAACAGCGGCAGTTTTAAAATATTTTTATTCAACCGGATTCATCAGCGGCCGTACAACGAGCGTTTGCAGTAATTTTTGAGTCAAACTTTTCATTTATATTTTTATTTTGTAACAAAAACCAAATAGCTGCTGAACAAGTGACGAACAGCGGCCGAACAAGGGTAAAACAGAGGTTGTTTAAAAGTGATCTTGGTTAAACAACTATCGAATAGAGGCTGTACAATGGTCGTTTGCTGTCGTTTTGAAGTTGCACTTTAAATATGTATATATATTGTAGAACGAAAACCAAACACCTACTGAATAAGGGTCGAACAGCCGCCGAAAAAAGGTAAAAAGCAACAGTTTTAAAGTAAACTTTGTTAAACAAGGATCGAACAATGGTTGTACAACGAGCGTTTGGTGTATTTTTTTGATCGGACTATAAATAAACGTATTACGTTGTATATTTATTGTGTAACGAAAATCAAACACCTGTTTAGCAAAAGTCAAACAGTGGCTGTTTTAAAGTGATCTGGGTCAAACAAGGATCGAATAGCGGTCGCACAAGTTGCGTTTGATGTAGTTATTAAATTGAACTTATATGTTTTAATGTAAACATGAGCAATTATACATATGCACTAGGGCGGGTCGATTTAAAAATCGCCCATTGTTCAGTGAAAATCGTATTCTAGCGATCAAAATAAAAAACTTTGCGCGAGGAACTATACCTCTAAAACGAATTCTAATGCCCCAACTTTTGACTTCTGTCCCGTAGGGTCAAATTTTGAAAAATCCCTCTTTTACCCATTTAGAGTGCCCCAATCGAGTCCAAATGTATGATCGATCCCCACTAACTTTGGAGGGCCGATCCACCCATGCCAGTAGCACACCCCCTGGAACCCTGGGGTGTTCCCCATACAAACAAAGTTCCCCATACAAACATTTGTTTAGGAGTTTCCAAGGGGTGTGCCAATGGGTGGATCGGCCCTCCAAAGTTAGAAGGGGTCAGTCATACATTTGGACTCGATTGGGGCACTCTAAATGGGTCAAAGAGGGATTTTTCAATATTTGACCCTATGGAAAAGTTGGGCAAAGTTTCTTATTTTGATCTCAAGAATATGATTTTCACTGAGCAATGGGCGATTTTTTTGCCTCCCCACAAATCGACCCGGCGTAATATGCACATTAGGGCAGCGATGCCCAACGCCTAACTCTTTCAACTCTTTTCACTCTTTTACAACAACTTCAATATTTTCATGATTGTTGTAATTCGCCGAATTCAGTTTGCAATTTCAGCCTCGCTTCTTAATGTCATTATTTTTGCTCTTTCGAACCATCGATAGCTGTTCTGCGCTAGCATGTTGTGTTGTTTTTTTTCTTTGGCACCATCGATCGCGGCTGTTTTGCACTGTTTTTGGCATTCGCATTGTAGACCTTGACAGCATGCGTCGTATTCCTTATATTTTTTGTTGTGCGAACACACATTGAGAAAAATTTATATATTTACAGGTGGGTAATTTTATATAGCATTAGAACAAATTATTTTTATAGGGGTTATTATACCCTTGAAAATGGCAAGAAAAGAATTTGCGGAAACTGGAAGTTTGACTATTTTATCATAGATAATAATTAAAAAGTTTTTATCTTAATAATATAACAATTTAGTTAACATTTAAACAGTAAGATAATTAAAACAAAATTAAAGTTAAAGCAAATATATATATTATAAGTTAAAAAAATTAAAAAAAAATGTATAGTACTAAAAAATTCACAAAAAAAACATAAAAAAGAGAGTAAAAAAAATGAAAAAAGCAAAAAAAAAAAAATAAAACTATAAAACAAAAAATAAAATAAGGATATCTGAAAACCTCCCACGGTTAAAGCTGGCTAAATCAAAACGTATTCTGACTAGCAAAAAACTGAAACATTTGGAATTAAGTACAGTGTTAAGTACAGTATGGTGATAAGTTCGCTGTCGGCAGCACTCGTGTTTTTGGTAATTCGTCGTTGCATCCAGATTTAAAAATTTTTTATGTTGCTTTTTGTTGTTGTTGTTGTTTTTGCACTCTTTAAATAATTTTCGTGGGCATCGCTGCATAAGGGTGTCCCAAAAGAAAATTTTGTTCGAATTTCATAGTTGCTCAATCTTTGTTCGAAAGCTTATGGGGTAAAGTATTTTTGAGATTTTTTTCAGGTATTTTCTAAGAGGCTTAGAGTTGCGCTAGTCGGATTCTCCTTTAAAATCAGGTTTTTCTGAGATTTTTCGAATTCCAAGCATAATTTGGTCAATAACAGGCATTTTCTAAGTCTTTGAGTTAACATTTCGAAAAACGAATGTCCAAACTTAACATTAATGCCAGAAATAAATCAGAAGTTTTTACAATTGCTTTGGTCATTTGGGTGCCGTATAATTAATTTTTTCGTAAAATGTGCCTACTTTTTTTTAAGAAACGCTTAATAACTCTTAAAAATTCCATCAAAATGAAAGAACGTAATAATGCAGGTTGAAGTATGGTGATTTTCTAAGACTCCTTCAAAAACAATTCCTGATTTTACTTTGGATCGGCAAGAGCATTTAAGTAAAATCAAGCATTTTTAGAATTTTACAGTTGTTTAAACGGCATCGTTACGTTTTTCATTTTGATGCAATTTTTAAAACTTTTTTTTATATATTATATGACACCCAAATCACCAAAAAAATGGCCAAAACTTCTGATTTATGTACACTAAAGTAAAGTTTTGACATTTGTCTTTCGAAATAATGGCTCTAAGACTTAGAAAATGTCTCTTATTGACCAATTTATGCTTGGCATTCGAAAAATCTCCGTAAAACCTGATTTTTAAGGAACAATTAGGTTAGAGCTCCCTATAAACCTCTTCCAAAAAATTTGAAAAAAATTTCAAAAATAATTTACCCCACAAGCTTTACCCCATTTGGGACACACTTATGTACAAGAGAGTGGCCCCGTATTTTGTTTTGCATAGTGTTTTAGTTTCAATGAAAATAATTGTTCCATTTGACCTTAAGCCCAAAGTCTCGAAGACAAAGTGTAAGACTTCACTTTTTATGAAAATTGAATTATTTTTTGTTATTTAAGAAGAAATCGCAAAACCCTTAAATGAAAATATTCCAATGAAATATAATTTATATTTTTCACAAAAATACAAAATAAATATACTATATGACTAATATTAACAAAAAATGGAGCAACGAATGTTGAAGAAAATAGGCTTTATGCCATTTTCAGCTAGAAGTGTAATTTTTTGAAAATATTGATTTTGGGTATTTTCATGAAAAAATCCCCAACAACACATAAATGCAATATATAAAAAAACAACAGCATTGATTGTTATGGCATAGTTATAAGCTATTTTGGACAAAAAATTAAAAAAAAACCAAAACTCGGAAGGGAAAGTTATAGATGTTCAAACTTGAATTCTTTCTAAAATCCTTCAAAGAATCCTTTTCTGGCTTATCTAACATAAAAATAAAAGATTCGTAAAAAATCGAGAAACATTTGGAAATTCGCCATAATGTTTCTGATTTCTGTAACGATATGTTTTTTATTCTCTGCGTGAGACAAGATTTTGTGATAAATTCACCTTAACTACTCGTAGTTTTCAAATTATATCCACAAAAAAAGAATATACCCAAGGAATCAACCAGCGCCGGACTGAAACGTTGATCTGGGACACTCTGTATATCAGATTCTTTTTGTGGTTTTAATATGTAAAGATTAAACTAATTGAAAACTAATGGACTATTTTGTGTTAACGTTAATGTCTTAGGTAAGATGGAGCTATTTTCTATCTCTGTTAAAAACTTAAGAGGCTTCTCCTGAACACTGTTTTGTTTTAGTTGTAACGTTATTGAAGAAAACGAGTGATATGCAATAAAAAAAATATATATATGCATTTGTAAAATTTGCATGTTATTTATATAGAATTTTATGAACAACAAATGTGACTGCTTTCGTGACTGTTTGTGTTGTGTTTTACGTGAACATGTTTTTGATTAAACATGAACATAAGCTTAAAACGGCCGCTGTTCGACCCGTGTTCGACCCTTGTTCGACCCTTGTTTGACCCCTGTTTGATCGAATTTAGATTGAATAAACCTTTTTGAATATTTTTAGACCATATTTGAACCTTGTTTGGCCATGCAGCTCTGGTTCGATAGCTGCTATTTCGCTGTTCAGTTCATTTTACGATTACTATTGAATAAATACAAAAACTAAAATGGAAAAATAGAGTAGGATGGATGGGAAGTCTACGAAACCGAAACTTTAACTTAATATTGTTCCTGGCCCATAGCCATAAACTTAACCCCGAAAATGCTTTTTTATTCTCAATATTTGACCCATGCTTTAAAATAGCATTCTTAATAAGAAACATCTATATTGTGACCCCTTTTTTTAACCTCGTCCAAGCCCATGAGTTTTTAAATTTTCTTGTAGAACAAGACCTGGTTCAGCAATCTTAAAGGTTCGAAGTCGATATGTTAGAAAAATACAGTACAAACATACCTACTGTAAAAAACATTTTGCTGAGGAACTTTTATTGGAACTGGAATTTTACCCAAATCTACATGAACACAATTCTTTTTTACTCCAATTACAAGAAAATATTGTCGTATTAGTGAAAATACAGTAAAAAAATGTTCACCAAAATTTTTTCAAGAACATCTCACAATATCCAAAAACAACAATAACAACAATGCATCTTATGCAAATAAGTTGTGCTACCTCGCACTTGGAATCCTTTCAACATCGAATCTAATTGAAACATAAAAAATGACCGCCGGCATGTTAGACTTGAAAAATTTGAAAATTTATCTATGTTGTTGCTGTGTCTTTGTTGTTGTTGTTGTCGTTGCACGGCTTTTAGTAGCTCGTGCTCTTAACATACCACGTTGGTAAACTAGTGTAATTAAAAGTAAATTTCAGTTGGTTGTTGCTAGCTTTTTGTTTATAGTTTTGTTATTTTTTTTTTGTTTTTGAGCCAGCAGCAGTGTGTAAATATTTTCTCACTTAACTGTTCTTTTTTTTTTGCCCGCCAGCGTCGGGTGATAAAATGAATGAACATTCTAATTAGAGCCAAAGAGCCAAGGTTGCCAACTTTGTACACATTTTGAGCGCCAGTTGAACTGCCGTTCCGCTGGCTAGTCAACAGTTCGTTTGGTACAGCGAGCAGGTAGGAAGAATCTAAAGAATTTTATTGCGGATTTTACAAAATTTGCCAGTGCTCTAGTGTAAATGCTGTACTTTTGGTAATGAGAGCATGAAAACGCAAGTGGGCAGAATAGAATGCAATAAATTAAAATAAATACAATAGTAAAAAGCAAAAAAAAAAAACAAAAAATTGGCTAACAAAAAGCTTATATTTCGAGCATCACGGACGTAATTGATGATTTGGCCGTTGAAAGAGCAAAAATCAAGTCAAAATTAATTAAGTGTAGCTGTTAAAGTATGCTTAAAGCTGTAAAAGCGGCTTGAAGTCGCACTGAAATAAAGTTTTTAGATTTTTTTATTTTTTCTTAATATCGACAGCAACATTTGCTTGTGAAGATAAACACCTTAATTGATCATAAAAATTGCTATATTTTTCTCCCGCAAAATTTTGAGTCTTGATAAAAAAAAACTTTTTAACAACTTCAAGGAACAGTATAAATTTAAACTCAGCATGTTTTTCAAAATGTTTTTCTCTTGTAGCATTCATAAAAAAGGGTCCAAAGTGTTGCGTTCTTCAGTTAAATTCTGCATAAATTCGCATTCATTGCGATTGACAATTGAACAAGATGAGTTGAAGGATTCATTGAATAATTCATAGATGCAATTGTGTTGGGCAAAAAGCCAACAACAGCACCAACCAGATAAAGAAAAAAAGAAAGTGATACTGAATAAATACATACCTACACGCTGATATATGACATGCTTGCGCATCTATCCAGCAAAGACTCGACTCCTCGATTGAGTGCCGCATCTTTCGACCAAACGTGCCGAAGGTGACAACGCAAAATATTCATGAAAAATTCCTCCGCAGTTGATGATTTATGTTGCTGCAGCTACACGTAAGTGCGAATAAAATAGTTGTCGAATGTGTTCGCCGCCTTATGCAAAGTAGTTTCAACTGCAGCCAAGTTTGTATGAGCTGATTGGAAAGTCAACGCTCAGACCAGTCGACACGCAAAAGTCTGCTGAAGAAGAAAATCTTTCTCACACAACTTTGACTTAATAAGTAATTCCTAATTTCAATTCGTTGCTGGCAACACTTTTGACATCAAGCGCTTTTTGCTCAAAGTTTTCAATTCCTTTTTGGCAGCCATAAAAACGCTAGCAAGCTAGTCTTGTGACTTTTCGGTCCTAACGATGCAGACAGCATTTTCTTGACTGCAGTAAAAAACTTTAGCTTCTTTGGCGCTAAAAAAAATGTGAGAGTTTTGTGTAAATTTTTTGTTTTTAAAATGTTTTAAAATCTGTTTGACACTTTTAAATACAGCATTAAAGTATACAAATCCTGGGCAGAGCTAGCAGACTTTGCTTAGCACTAAGTAAAGCAAATTGTTTCAGAATAAAACAATAAACGATGTGTAAAGAGATTTTAAAGATATTACCAGACGTTAAAGCTTGGATAAAATGGCGAGTTACATTTAAAACCATATGTGGAATAAATATTTCAATGTTGTTAAAATACTTTGCTGTAAAAAGTTTTTATCACTAATTGATCAAACATACCTGTTTGTTAAATTTTATAGAAAATAAAACCAATTCTCTGAATGAAAAGCCAAAATCAACCGAAATAAAGTAATAAAAAGTAATAACTATTGAATTAAAATTATGACTATGTAAATTAAAATATATCAATATCCATATCAATATTCATATCCATATCCATATTCATATTCATACCCATTCCATATCCATATCCATATCCATATCCATATCCATATCCATATCCATATCCATATCCATATCCATATCCATATCCATATCCATATTCATATCCATATCCATATCCATATCCATATCCATATCCATATCCATATCCATATACATATCCATATCCATATCCATATCCTTATCCATATCCATATCCATATCCATATCCATATCTATATCATATCCATATCCATATCCATTTTCGTATACATATCCATATTCATATTCATTGCTCATATTCATATTCATATTAATATTAATATCCATATCCATATCAATACCCATATCAATATTCATATTCATATATATATCAATATTCATATCCATATCCATATTCATATTCATACCCATTCCATATCCATATCCATATCCATATCCATATCCATATCCATATACATATCCATATCCATATCCATATCCTTATCCATATCCATATCCATATCCATATCCATATCTATATCATATCCATATCCATATCCATTTTCGTATACATATCCATATTCATATTCATTGCTCATATTCATATTCATATTAATATTAATATCCATATCCATATCAATACCCATATCAATATTCATATTCATATATATATCCATATTCATATTCATAATCATATTCATATTCATATCCATATCCATATCCATATCCATATCAATATCTATATCTATATCCATATCCATATCCATATCCATATCCATATCCATATCCATATCCATATCCATATCCATATCCATATCCATATCCATATCCATATCCATATCCATATCCATATCCATATCCATATCCATATCCATATCCATATCCATATCCATATCCATATCCATATCCATATCCATATCCATATCCATATCCATATCCATATCCATATCCATATCCATATCCATATCCTTATCCATATCCATATCCATATCCATATCCATATTCATATTCATATTCATATCCATATCCCTATCCATATCAATATCCATATCAATATTCATATTCATATATATATCCATATTCATATTCATAATCATATTCATATCCATATCCATATCCATATCCATATCCATATCCATATCCATATCCATATCCATATCCATATCCATATCCATATCCATATCCATATCCATATCCATATCCATATCCATATCCATATCCGTATCCATATCCATATCCATATCCATATCCATATCCATATCCATATCCATATCAATATCCATATTCATATTCATATTCATATTCATATTCATATTCATATCCATATCCATATCCATATCCATATCCATATCCATATCCATATCCATATCCATATCCATATCCATATCCATATCAATATCATATCCATATCCATATTCATATTCATATTCATATTCATATTCATATTCATATTCATATTCATATTCATATCCATATCCATATCCATATCCATATCCATATCCATATCCATATCAATATCCATATCCATATTCATATCCATATCTATATCCACATCCATATCCATATCCATATCCATATCCATATCCATATCCATATCCATATCCATATCCATATCCATATCCATATCCATATCCATATCCATATCCATATCCATATCCATATCCATATCCATATCCATATCCATATCCATATCCATATCCATATCCATATCCATATCCATATCCGTATCCATATCTACATCAATATTCATATTCATATTCATATCCATATCCATATCCATATCCATATCCATATCCATATCCATATCCATATCCATATCCATATCCATATCCATATCCATATCCATATCCATATCCATATCCATATCCATATCCATATCCATATCCATATCCATATCCATATCCATATCCATATCCATATCCATATCCATATCCATATCCATATCCATATCCATATCCATATCCATATCCATATCCATATCCATATCCATATCCATATCCATATCCATATCCATATCCATATCCATATCCATATCCATATCCATATCCATATCCATATCCATATCCATATCCATATCCATATCCATATCCATATCCATATCCATATCCATATCCATATCCATATCCATATCCATATCCATATCCATATCCATATCCATATCCATATCCATATCAATATCCATATTCATATTCATATTCATATTCATATTCATATTCATATTCATATTCATATTCATATTCATATTCATATTCATATTCATATTCATATTCATATTCATATTCATATCCATATCCATATCCATATCCATATTCATATCCATATCCACATCCATATCCATATTCATATTCATATTCATATTCATATTCATATTCATATTCATATTCATATCCATATCCATATTCATATTCATATCCATATCCATATCCATATTTATATCCATATCTATATCTATATCCATATCCATATCCATATCCATATCCATATCCATATCCATATCCATATCCATATCCATATCCATATCCATATCCATATCAATATCCATATCCATATCCATATCCATATCCATATCCATGTCCATGTCCATATCCGTATCCATATCCATATCCATATCCATATCCATATCCATATCAATATTCATATTCATATTCATATTCATATTCATATTCATATCCATATCCATATTCATATCCATATCCATATCCATATTTATATCCATATCTATATCCATATCCATATCCATATCCATATCCATATCCATATCCATATCCATATCCATATCCATATCCATATCCATATCCATATCCATATCCATATCCATATCCATATCCATATCCATATCCATATCAATATCCATATCCATATCCATATCCATATCCATATCCATGTCCATATCCATATCCATATTTATATCCATATCTATATCCATATCCATATCCATATCCATATCCATATCCATATCCATATCCATATCCATATCCATATCCATATCCATATCCATATCCATATCCATATCCATATCCATATCCATATCAATATCCATATCCATATCCATATCCATATCCATATCCATGTCCATGTCCATATCCGTATCCATATCCATATCCATATCCATATCAATATTCATATTCATATTCATATTCATATTCATATTCATATCCATATTCATATCCATATCCATATCCACATCCATATCCATATTCATATTCATATTCATATTCATATTCATATTCATATTCATATTCATATTCATATCCATATCCATATTCATATCCATATCCATATCCATATTTATATCCATATCCATATCAATATTCATATTCATATTCATATTCATATATGAATTCATATTCATATTCATATTCATATTCATATCCATATCCATATCCATATCCATATCCATATTCATATCCATATCCATATCCACATCCATATTCATATTCATATTCATATTCATATTCATATCCATATCCATATCTATATTCATATCCATATCCACATCCATATCCATATTCATATTCATATTCATATTCATATTCATATTCATATCCATATCCATATCCATATTCATATCCATATCCATATCCATATCCATATCCATATCCATATCCATATCCATATCCATATCCATATCCATATCCATATCCATATCCATATCCATATCCATATCCATATCCATATCCATATCCATATCCATATCCATATCCATATCCATATCCATATCCATATCCATATCCATATCCATATCCATATCCATATCCATATCCATATCCATATCCATATCCATATCCATATCCATATCCATATCCATATCCATATCCATATCCATATCCATATCCATATCCATATCCATATCCATATCCATATCCATATCCATATCCATATCCATATCCATATCCATATCCATATCCATATCCATATCCATATCCATATCCATATCCATATCCATATCCATATCCATATCCATATCCATATCCATATCCATATCCATATCCATATCCATATCCATAACTAATGCTACCAACTCATGTTATTAAAAAATAAGTATATTTGCTTCTTGGAACACTGATAAGTAAGTATTCATATCCGTATCCATATCCATATCCATATCCATATCAATATTCATATTCATATTCATATTCATATTCATATTCATATCCATATCCATATTCATATCCATATCCATATCCATATTTATATCCATATCTATATCCATATCCATATCCATATCCATATCCATATCCATATCCATATCCATATCCATATCCATATCCATATCCATATCCATATCCATATCCATATCCATATCCATATCCATATCCATATCCATATCCATATCCATATCCATATCCATATCCATATCCATATCCATATCCATGTCCATATCTATATCTATATCCATATCCATATCCATATTAATTTCCATATCCATATCCATATCCATATCCATATCAATATCCATATCCATATCCATATCCATATCCATATCCATATCCATATCAATATCCATATTCATATTCATATTCATATTCATATTCATATTCATATTCATATCCATATCCATATTCATATCCATATCCATATCCACATCCATATCCATATTCATATTCATATTCATATTCATATTCATATTCATATCCATATCCATATTCATATCCATATCCATATCCATATTCATATTCATATTGATATTCATATTCATATTCATATTCATATTCATATTCATATTTATATTCATATTCATATTCATATTCATATCCATATCCATATCCATATTCATATCCATATTCATTTCCATATCCATATCCATATCCATATCCATATCCATATATATATCCATATTCATAATCATATTCATATTCATATTCATATTCATATTCACATTCATATTCATATTCATATTCATATGCATATCCTTATCCTTATCCATATCCATATCCATATCCATATCCATATCCATATCCATATCCATATCCATATCCATATCCATATTCATATTCATATTGATGTTCATATTCATATTCATATTCATATCCATATCCATATCCATATCCATATCCATATCCATATCCATATCCATATGCATATGCATATCCATATCCATATCCATATTCATATCCAATAATACGATCATTTCATTTTGTCAAAAATCCTAATTTTTCCGAAATGTTGCTCTCAGCTATTAACCTGGCAAGAAACCCTCACTCAATTGTTTAACATTTTAGTTGTACATAATGACGTATGAGAAGATTAAAATCAGAGACCTCCACTTACTCCCAGTAAAACATTTTATTCCATCTTCCTCTAAATTATGTCCTTATACCACTCCAAAATAACTCTGGTTGCTTTTGAAGGGTACTATAACTTATTTCTCCGAAATATATGTAGGTCAGCATATTATTATTACTGCTTAGCGAAGCATTTTTTAAGCGCCCAAATGTATGCCACAAATGCAATAATTTGCATGCCTCTCCTTGCGTCCATGTCTTTTTTCGCAGTTTTTCACTCATTCCATTAAAATTTATTTCTTTCCTTACATGACATAACATTTATTTGGTCTACCAAAGCTGTCTGTGAGTGCGGCATATAGATAGCCGCTTTCCACTCCTCACATTTAAGCCACATATGCATGCTCTTGAAAGGACCATATTTTATTCCTCAGAGCCTTCTGTTGCTGTTGTCTTCAATGTTCTAGAATGAGGTATTTCATGAAAAATAACTAGGTACATTTATTTATTTTTTCTTCTGCGCTTTTTTCTCCTGTTGACATGGTACATTTTATAAGACAAAAAAGGAAAATAGAAGAAAACAAAATACAAAACAAAAAGTAACACAAAACAATGTCGGAACAAAGGCTCCTTGATGCTGATGCGGACTTTGCGGTGTAGGTGGATGGATGATGGTGGGTTATGGCGGGGCAAGCAAATCATGACTACAGGCGACGATATCGATTTGGGTCTAATAGAAAAACATGTTTGAAATGGAAATGAGACAACAAACGCGTAATAAAGGAGCTAAGAAACAGCATACGTATACGGATACATAGTAAAAGATATTTTATGGCCAAAGGCCATGAAGATTGATAGTTAATGGAAAAATAAGAGATGTACATACATTAATAGGAGACTATATTACTTATGTATATATTTAAATAGTGACAACAACAGCTGATAAAATTAAAGACGAATCAATGTGGAGAAAGCAAGCTTAAAAATAATACAGGCTAATATTTTTGAAATACAAATATTGATCTTCTTCTGTAATGTTACCAAAAATATTAAACATATTTTTTTTTATACAATATAACCTATAAATACACATAACTTGCCTCCCACTGAGTAATTTTTTACCCTTACCATTTGCTCTTCCTTACGTAAAACAACAAATCCTCCCGACAGTCTAAGCAATTTATTCCACCAACTGATGTTTTAGGTTACCTCGTCACCATTTAAGGATATTTGTGGAACGTGACTCTGGTAATGAGCAAAAACAAAAAGGAATGAGAAAATCGCATGAATGTATAACAAGTATTGAGAACAGCTTGAATAGAATTGAATGCGGACAACGTTGTTAAATAGATGCACACACATGATTAAATATGTTGGAACCCAATTAACCTTGTATGGCAATCAATACAATAGATGAAGCAAATCTGTGCTAGCTGGATGCCATGAGAGATATGCGTTATGAATATAAAGGAAGAAAAATAAAATATAAAAATAAATACATGAAAGAATCACTCCGACAGCAGCAGTTAGGGATGCACTGTAATTTATGCAGGTTTTTTTTTGTTTTTTTTTACGAGATGAGTGAAATAAAGACAATAAAATTTAAGGATAAAAAAAGAATATAAAGAACTATGGTAAAGTAATAATTTGCAATAAAAATAATTCGTAGAGAGGTAAGAGGTAAGAGATAAGAGGTAAGAGGTAAGAGATAAGAGATAAGAGATAAGAGATAAGAGATAAGAGGTAAGATGTAAGATGTAAGAGGTAAGAGATAAGAGATAAGAGGTAAGATGAAAGAGGTAAGAGGTAAGAGGTAAGAGGTAAGATGTAAGAGGTAAGAGGTAAGAGGTAAGAGGTAAGTGGTAAGAGGTAAGAGGTAAGAGGTAAGAGGTAAGAGGTAACAGGTAGAGGCAGAGGTAGAGGTAGAGGTAGAGGTAGAGGTAGAGGTAGAGGTAGAGGTAGAGGTAGAGGTAGTGGTAGAGGTAGAGGTAGAGGTAGAGGTAGAGGTAGAGGTAGAGGTAGAGGTAGAGGAAGAGGAAGAGGAAGAGGAAGAGGAAGAGGAAGAGGAAGAGGAAGAGGCAGAGGCAGAGGCAGAGGTAGAGGTAGAGGTAGAGGTAGTGGTAGAGGTAGAGGTAGAGGTAGAGGTAGAGGTAGAGGTAGAGGTAGAGGTAGAGGTAGAGGTAGAGGTAGAGGTAGAGGTAGAGGTAGAGGTAGAGGTAGAGGTAGAGGTAGAGGTAGAGGTAGAGGTAGAGGTAGAGGTAGAGGTAGAGGTAGAGGTAGAGGTAGAGGTAGAGGAAGAGGCAGAGGCAGAGGCAGAGGCAGAGGCAGAGGCAGAGGTAGAGGTAGAGGTATAGGTAGAGGTAGAGGTAGTGGTAGAGGTAGAGGTAGAGGTAGAGGTAGAGGTAGAGGTAGAGGTAGAGGTAGAGGTAGAGGTAGAGGTAGAGGTAGAGGTAGAGGTAGAGGTAGAGGTAGAGGTAGAGGTAGAGGTAGAGGTAGAGGTAGAGGTAGAGGTAGAGGTAGAGGTAGAGGTAGAGGTAGAGGTAGAGGTAGAGGTAGTGGTAGAGGTAGTGGTAGAGGTAGTGGTAAATGTAGAGGTATAGGTAGAAGTAGAAGTAGAGAATCAGTGATTATCAAAATATAAATTCATACTTTGAAGTCTTAGGTCTAGTTTTTCAGTACGAGCATAAAGCCTAGTCAAATTAAACCGAGCTTAACTCACCAAATTTTGACATTTAAACTCGGTTTAGGCAAAAAGAAACACATTATATGATAATTTAAGTCAATTTTACTTCAACGAATGCTAAAATATGTAGTTAAACTGAGTTTAAACGTCCAAATTTGGTAAGTTAAGCTAGGTTTAATTTGACTAAAGTTAAAATTTGAACTAAAAAATTGGCTTTTAGTCGCTTTAATACATTGCAGTTATTAACTTTAATAGTTTTCTCATCTTCTTTGCATTTTAATACAATTGAATTATTTCTCAAATAGAGGTAAAAACTGGCTTAATTTAAAACTTAAGTACGCAAAAGAATAATTTAAATTAATTCCACGATAAAGTTTAATTGTAATGGATGTGCTGTGCTTAAATGTTTTAGACAAAACGATGATGTCAGGTTTGTTTTTTATGTTCATTGTTTCTTTTTTCACAGCCCTATTCTTTCAAATTAACAATTGTTAACCAGTATTTTTTATATTTATATATGCTTGTTGTTTTCAAAGCAAAATTTGAAGCACAAAAAACAAATTTTAAGAATGAAATTGTCAATTACTGAAAAGCAGTTGACAATTTTTATCAAAATTTATTATCTTTGAGTTTCAAATTTTGTTTTGAAATCAAAATATTAAAACAAGCACATTGAAATATTCAAAATACTGGTTAAAAATTTGTTAAGTTGCCAGAATAGGGCTGTTCGTTTTTTTTTGTAAGTTTTTATTTTCAGTTCTTATGCTTAAAATTTTATTTAATTTTTTTTTATAATATTTTTTGTCAGTTTTTAAGTATTTATAAGGACTAAATATATCTTAAGTTCATTTAAAAAAGTTTTGTAATTTTTTGATATAATTTTTTTTAATGTATTAATGCATTTATTTGTATTTTTTAATAATTCTTTTATTTTTTTATTTAAACCAATGGACCATTTCAGCTAAAAAAAACTTTGGGCAATCTTCTATAGATAAGATTTTTGTTTTAAATTTTCAAAATGTTTCTTTAAAAGATTTTACAATGCCAATATTAAATTTGTTTTTTCAAATTTTAATTTTTAAATTTTTATTAAAAATTTTTTGTATTTTGAATTGAATATTCATTATGTTTGATTTTCAAACCTGTATTTGCACTTTTTTTATTAATTCTACCTTTTTTGGCTTCTTTTAGTATTTGAAATAATAAGTACTTCTTCTATGGTGTGTATATTTTCTACGTTTTCAGTTCATTTTTTAAAAATTTAGAGTTTTAAATTTCTTAGTTTTTTTATGTTTTTTTTTTGCATTTGTAATTTTTTTTTTGTATATATTTGCTTGTAACTTTGAATTTTCAATATTAATTTTTGTGCAATTTTTTTTATATTTTGTATCTTAGTTTTAAGTATGAGACACTTAAAAGAACTGAGGGTTCTTTTTAACTCATTTTAAATTTTTTTAAAAATTCTTTAATTTTGTCAGCTTCTACTTTATAATTTTTGGTTTTTTTTTGTATCATTTTTTGTTTATTTAAGTTTATAGGTTTTATTATTTCCCTATTTTTTTAGTGTCAGTTAAGGTTTAGTTTAGTTTTAGTTCTGTTTTAATTTATGTAAATAATTTGTTTTGCAAAGTATATTTTTCATTTTTGATTTTTAAGATCTCACATCTAACTTTGATTTTTTTTTTTTGTAAATTTTGTCAGTGCCTACTTTGTTATTTTTGGTTTTTTTTTTACTATAATATTTTGCATATTTTTGTTTTCAGGTTTTATTATTTCTATTTTTTTATAGTTTTAGTGTAGTAAAATTTTCATTTGTAAATTATTATTTTTGCATAAGTATATTTTTAATTTTTGATTTTTAAATTCTCACATTTAACTCATAATAAATTTTTAGTTTTTAAATACTTTATTTTTCCTTTTCAGTTGCTATATTCATAATTTTTTTATATATTTAACTAATTTTTTCGTATGTTTTTTAATTGACTGTCTGTTATTTATATATTTTGCCTTATTTTTGTGCAATTTTTTTTTGAAATTTCTTTAAATTTAATTAAAAAAAATTTGTAATAAATGTATATATTGAAAAAAATTATTTTTGTAGTTTTTAAAAAGAATTTTTTTAACTCTTTCTTTATATGTATTTTTTGAGTTCTTTTTGATAATTTCTAATTTTCCGTTATAATATTTCTTTAATGCTTAAAGCTTCTTTTTTATAATTTTTTAGTTTTGTAATTTACTTAGTTGTAAACAATTTACGTCTTTTTTTCTAATTTTTCGTCTAATTTTTTTTATATATTTCTAAATGTAAAAGTTTTTCTATTTAAATATATAGAAAATTTACATATTTAAAATGTAAAATACTAAAACTATGTGTAGTAATTTGTAATTTTCAGGTTTTATTACATCTATTTATTGTGTGGTTGGTTTCTCAGTTGAAAATTTAATTTCTTATTTCTTAATTCCAGATCTTATTTTCTTATTTAAAGTTTTTTTCTTTTGTTTAATTTTTATGTTTTTTGCTTAATTTTTTTTGTTATGAATATTGACTTATTCTTTTCATAGTACATAAAATGTTTAAGAAACTTTAATTATTTAGTTGCATTTAGGTGATGAGGGTTATTAATAAAGTGGCTTTGATTCCTGGTTTATTAATAAGATTTTCCTTATTTTCTTTTGATTTTGTAAATTTTATATCTGCAAAAAATTATTTTGTTGTGTTTATATCGTATTTATTTTTACAAGGAAAGCTTCAAGATAAAAAGAAGTATAAATAAGATTTGTTCTACATATATGTTATAGTATGAGTTAAAGGAAATTTTGAAAAGTTTATCAAAAGTTAAACAATTTTATTTTAGGAAATTTGAGAAATAAAATACGGTTTCTATTATTTGCTTAAGACAATTAAAGCGAGTATACATTTTAACAAACGTAAAATACAATACGTCTTATAAAGTAATGTTTAAGTAAAGTATTTCAAAAAAGTTTTAACAAATACCACTTTATTCATCACATGCAGCAGAGCTACGATTTCATTATATTCCATTCAGTAATCCGAGCACATATTCGTTAGAGAGAAATTGAAGCCTTCTAAATAGAGTGAAAAACGCGAGCTCCAGTTGTTTTGCTTACAAAGCAGCGCATAAAGAATGCTTACAAACAACATTCAATCTGGCCAACACACAATCACGTCCAGCCAAAGCGAATGGCAGGCATGTCATTGGAATTTGATATCATATTCACGTCAGGTTCACCAACGCTCGCTCTTAACGTAGCTGTTCTAAAAAAATTTGTTAGTATATTTTGTGGATTTATGCATTTTTGCGAACCGGTTGAGCAGGTTACATGCACCGAAAACTAAACCAAAATAAAGAAAAAAAACAAATTAAAATAAAATGCGTCTAACTATCAGATAACGTGTTCGGCAGCCCAAAAAATAATCAAAAAATTGCATAAAATAACCGTTTGCTGAAAAGCTTAGGGACAGCAGCAAAAAGTTGAATAGTGTTTTCAACTGTGCTGCGAACTGCGTAACGTAAGCTTAACTAACGTTATATGACGTTATGTTATGCTATCAAGTGCTTGCTCTTGCATGGAAAGCAGTTGTATTAAAAAGCAGTGGCGAATTGAAAAAACGTTTTAAAAAGTTTTCAAATGTTTTTTTTTTTAAAAGTTTTATTCCCAACTTATAAAACATAAACAAATCCCTGAACTAGCCGGTAAATACAGCTTAATTGTTTGCATTCAATTTTAAGCTTAACCATATTTTTATAATGCAAAATGTTAAGTGTGCGTAGAACGAAACGATACACAGATGAGCACTAAGAACCTAGACTGCCACCCACTGCTGCTTGTGGCTTAAGGCGTTTAGTATCTGCTGGTTGTTATGCAACCTGATCTGGCCAACATCCGACTAAATGAATCCCTCTCAACTCATGCTTAACTGCTTTGCTCCTCCAAAGGCCAGAGACACTTTTTGTGTGTGTGTGTGTTTTTTTTTATTTTTTGTTCCCTAGAGACGATGTTTTAAATTAGGTGACTGGTAATTAAAACCTTCTGGAGAAGCAGATAAAACAAGAAATGTTAATCCTCTGCTTTTTATGACCACCACCACCACCAACAACAACATCATTCGTTGGCAGTTATGCCAACATGCAACATTATCTACCCTGTACTAAGAGGTGGGGGGAAGGGGGAGGTAGCATGGGACAGAGAATGGGTGGCCTGATGCTTGTATGTACCATTGAAGTGGTTGGCAAACAACAGATGACCGCTATGGGAATTTTCGTGTAACGTCTGTACAACGAGCGGTGGATTGGCTTCGACTGTCCTGACGGACGACGCTCTTATCTCGGCTTCTCAAAAAATGCTGAGGCAGTGTGAAATATTTTTTTTTTCACTTAAAATATATGCTTTTTTACCTCTACTGCAGTAGAGATTCTGCTGTGCTACAGAATAATTTTTTGTGGTCTTTTTTTTTAGTAATGTAAAGGGAATTGCTAATGAAGCGCAAAAATGCGCTATTAAATGTTTAACAAGGGGATTTTTTTTAATAGTAGTAACGTTTGATTAGAACGACAATTTCAATTTATGACAGATCTTTACAGTAAATTAGTGAGAGCTAGTTAAAGACAAAAACATTGATTAAAACTGAACTGGAAAAGTATGAAAGATCGCTAGATAAGAATAGTATTTTCATCTGCTGAGCAGTAGCTATAATTAAGGCTCATTAGATAAATTCCTATAGGTTTTTGAAAACTATTTTCATTGTACTAGAGTTCGCCAGTGGTCGAAATTTTACCTTTACGCATATATTATCTGTTGGTTCGATACAAATAATTTGTGTTAAAAACTTATGTTTTTCGTAAAAATTTGACATCGCTTTTACATTTCCTCATGAATGTTAATATTAATAGAAGAATACGGGTATCCGTAAAAGATAGCGAAAAATGTTTGTAATGTTTTTTGTATATTTTTGCAATGTTTAAATAAACTCTAACACCATGTTCTTCCTCCCTATAGATTAGCTTTTATTTAAGAAGTTCTCCTGTAGCGCTCGTTTTTCAGGCCAACGGCAACAAAATATATTCGGTGCGCTCGTTTTTTTCCAAAACAAAATTTGAAAAAATTAATTTTCATCAACAAATTTATACCGTTTTGGTTCACGATTGAAGCTCATGATTTTCGATGATAGAAGCACTTTTATCAATAATGTGTCAAAATGTAGCAATTTTTGCAAATAATTATATGTCATATGAAAGAGCGTGGGAAAAGTAAAATTTAAAAAAAAAATAATAATTAATTGTGATCTTATCGTTAAATGTTAACATAAATTTTATTGTTAGCTTTAGATCAAGTATGTTTGAAGAAGACAACAACAGGCTGTCTAGTTTGCTGTGTGATTGACCTATATACAGAGTTGTTGTTGTTTTTGCCTTCTTCAAACTGGACTATTTTTATAAGCAAAAATTGAATGTTTTAAAGGTTTTGTGAAAACATTCAAAAACTTTGAATTAGTGACGTAACGGTAAATCGTTTCTACTTTGTTCGAAGTCATTTAGTTGCAATTTCAGATCAAGGAAATTTGATGCAAATCTATTGGAAAATGGTTGAGATATTTGCTTGCAAAATCCAAACTAGAAATTTCAAATGTTTTCTCTCATTCTGAGGATATGACCTTACTTCAAGGAAATGCGTTGTATTGAGAAATTCTACTGTTTTCGCGATATCGCAATAATTTGGATGCCACAGTAACGGACATTTTTGTCATTACCATTACCATAACCATTGCCATTACCATTACCATTACCATTACCATTACCATTACCATTATTATTACCATTAACATTACCATTACCATTACCATAAAATTACCATTACCATTACCATTATCATTGCCATTACCATTACCATTACCATTACCATTACCATTATTTTAACCATTACCATTATAATTTCCACTACCATTACAATTTCAATTACCATTACCATTGTCATTACCAACCGTTACCACTACCATTACCAAAACCATTACCATTATCATTGCCATTACCATTACCATTACCATTACCATTACCATTTCCATTACCATTACCATTACCATTACCATTACCATTACCATTACCATTACCATTACCATTACTATTACCATTACCATTACCATTACCATTACCATTACCATAACCATTACCATTACCATTACAATAACCATTACCATTATCATTACCATTACCATTACAATTACCATTACCATTACCATTACCATTACCATTACCATTACCATTACCATTACCATTACCATTGCCATAACCATAACTATAACCATAACCATAACCATAAACATAACCATAACCATTACCATTATCATTACCATTACAATTACCATACCCATTACCACTACCATTACCATTACCATTACCATTACCATTACCATTACCATTACCATTACGATTACCATTACCATTACCATTACCATTACCATTACCATAACCATAACCATAACCATAACCATAACCATAACCATAACCATAACCATAACCATAACCATAACCATAACCATAACCATAACCATAACCATAACCATAACCATAACCGTAACCATAACCATAACCATAACCATAACCATAACCATAACCATAACCATAACCATAACCATAACCATAACCATAACCATAACCATAACCATAACCATAACCATAACCATAACCATAACCATAACCATAACCATAACCATAACCATAACCATAACCATAACCATAACCATAACCATAACCATAACCATAACCATAACCATAACCATAACCATAACCATAACCATAACCATAACCATAACCATAACCATAACCATAACCATAACCATAACCATAACCATAACCATAACCAAAACCATAACCATAACCATAACCATAACCATAGCCATAACCATAACCATAACCATAACCATAACCATAACCATAACCATAACCATAACCATAACCATAACCATAACCATAACCATAACCATAACCATAACCATAACCATAACCATAACCATAACCATAACCATAACCATAACCATAACCATAACCATAACCATAACCATAACCATAGCGTTAACCATAACCATAACCATAACCATAACCATAACCATTACCATAACCATTACCAACCATTACCATTACCATTTAAATTTCCATTTTTATTACCATTACCATTGCCATTGCCATTGCCATTAGCATTTACAATTGGTGTTGTTATGATGAGGTCTAAAATGAAAAAAAAGCTGTCCAAAATTAAAAAAAAAGCAAGGGGTCAAAAAATAAATATAAGTTTAGAAATCTATGTAGGGAATATGCAAAAATGTAGTATTTTTCTAGTTTCATATTGTTAAACAAAAGCTTTTCCAAAACCGACAATTTTGACCAGAAATGCTTTTTTTTGTTCTTTTTTTTTCTTAGTTTCTTTAGCTTATATTTCTTAAAAATTAATAAATAAAAAATATAACAGTTTTGCTTATTTATGAATTGCTTTTAATGTTTTTAAGTTTTCTGCCGCATGCTTAAATTTTGGAATATTTTTTTTTTAAATGGCAAAACATAAGTAGCAATTGCTGAAAATTTTATTAATATTTAAATAAAAAAGGACAGTTATTGATTTAGCAACTATTTACAAAGTAACTGCTTTTGCTTGTAAGAAATCAATGGTAAGCAATAACTCTTCTTTTTTTTATAAGGCTCAATGATTTATTTTATATTGGTGGGTCATATTAAAAAGTGGTTGTTTTTTTTAAATTAGTTTTTATGATCTATGAAATTATTACATGAATTAAATTGTGAGCTTTAGATCAAGTAAGTTTTTAAAGAAGGCAACAACAACAACAACAACAACAACAACAACAACTCTGTATAAAGTCAATCACTAAGCTGACTATTTTTTTTTAGTTTTTTTTTTGTTTCACGCCTTTTAAATTTGTATCTGACCTTGTGTATAGGACCTTGCTGATTCCTAGATGCACCCTATTTACAGCCTTAGCAATAAATATAAGTAAGAGATAAATCAAGTTTAATTTTCACTTAATGATAATTTCACTCCTATACTTCCCAATTGATTTTGGCCAATGTGTTCTTTAGTCACTAAATTTCTTCACTATTTATGGAAGGTGATAGTGTCTTCTAGAATTTCGAAGTAAAAACTACTTCTACAATAGATGTGTTCTAGCTCACTTAGCGTAATAAGAATATTTGAATTATCTGATTTGGCCACAAAGGAGAAGTCAAGAGCACTTCTGGACTGGGTAGAGAATTATGTCCACAGACTTATTTAACATAATCAATACGCTATGTTATATTCTATTTATCAAAATGCTTAATGGAAGGCTGTAATTTGTTTTGACATCAATAAACTAAAAATAAATTTAAACTAATCAGTAAATATTGATTAATTAAAGTAATTTAGTAGATATAAATTAGAGTATTAGAGTATAAATAAACCAAATTTTTCGAAAATTGAGTGTATCGATATTGTTTTATATCAACAAAGTACCTTAAGTTTCTTTTAAGTTGTCGACATGGTATACTAAAGGTATGGATAATTTGATTGAATGCTTTTAATTCTAAAATATTCTCAATATATTTTACAAGAATTTTTAATTTAAAATATTTTAAAAATATCATCGATTAGTTTTGCTTTCGACAAATTAAAAATTGCTTAGCTGCCTCTACGCTGAAAATTTCGTGAAATACAATTACTTTTTTTTATGTTTTTGAGATAATCTATATATGTTTTATAACTCCATAAATTATTTATTTGGTTCGTTGATCAAAAATTATATTAAGTTTTAACAAATCAATTCAATATTGATAAGTTTTAACAGTGAAAGTAGGTTGTAGTACTTAAACAGTAAGTTAATTTGGCTGTCAAATATTTTACTCTTATTGATAATTTTTAATCATCATCAGAGTTGTACAATCATTTTGAATTGCGATCAATGACTTCATAGCCCATTACTTCAGGTTGGTATGATTGCAATCCTTAAATCATGTTTGATTACAATCACTTCAATACAAAAAGTCCAGAATTAATTTATGAGTTATGCAATGCATAACAAAAATTGAAGTCATTGCAGATTTTATTAAAATTGAAATTGAAGTGAATACTGCAAAACAAATTTTTTTTCTTATAATAATTAATTCTTCTAAAAAAATTGCAATCACGAATCGCAAGATTTTTGAAGTCATTGAAGTCAATTTGTGTAGTCTTTGAAGTCGAATTTTTGACTTCAAAGTCTTTCAAAATTAATTAAATTAAATCATTAATTTATCATCATTTATCAATCATAATTAATTAAATCATGACCGAGGGAAATCATTAAAAACACAATTTCAAAATAACGTTCTAAAAAATTTTGTACTTTTGATTTGGGTAAAAATATAAGTCGTTTCATATTCCTTTAATTTGAAGAAAAAACATTTAGAATTTCTTTTATTTTTTCTGGACCTTGGGTTAGTGTTTCAACAAAAAACAAAAATCTTGCTTCTACCTAAACTTTCGAGGCCTAATTTTGCTTGATTAAGCAAAAATTTATTTCTCATACAAACATGATTTACAAAATTTTTGAATGCAATCAAAAGACTTCAATCACCTGCAAGTTGTTATTTCACAATTTTTGTGATTTAAAACTTAATTTTAACTGACTTCTAATTATTTCATTGACTTCAAATTGATAACAATTGAATGCAAACAATGACTTCAAACAAAGTGACTGAATGAAAATGAATTGTACAGACATTTTAACCAATTAATTCTGAAGTCATGACTTCAAAATGATTGCTGATTTCAAAACTTGAAGTCATGAAATCAAATAACTATTGAATGACTTTAAGCATTTCTTTGGCGTTCGGTACCAGTTTTTTATTGCATAAATGCAATTTTTTATAACTCAGATAATCAATACATTTTAGCTATCGATTAAATGAAACATGCAAAACATTGTCTTGTTGTTGAAATGTTTAGCAATTATTTTGACTTAAATTAAATGCTTTATCGTTAATTTGGTCTTTTATCAAATTATAACCGACTTTTAGTTTTTATTTGCAGAAATTAATAAAAAGTCATCGATTATTTTTAATCCATCGGTAATTTCTTACAAGCAAGTATTTTTTGATCTGTTTTCAATTTTGGCTGAATTTTCTCGATTTGCATTAACACACATTTTGTTGTTTTTATCTTTGAAGTGTAACTTCCGGCTAAAACCGGAAACTGCACACTTCGTACTTGTTTAATGGTGAGACAATTTATTGCTTTTCATTCACATCTTCTGCTGCTGCTGCTCCTGCTGTCGGTGTTACGGCTAAAAGTCAAAACCTCAAATGTGTCACATGGCGTTGATGACATTTGATCTGAATTGATGCAAGCAACCATTTGACTGGTAAAATGATCCTTTCTTAAATAGCAGGACAAAACTTCTACAAACAGCTCTGATGCATTTACTTTGCTTTTCCACACCATTTGCTGCTGTGGTGTTAATGGAAAAATAGTAAAATTCGTTGAGCTAAACACAGGAAGGTGTTGCTACTGACACTGCTTTGTCATATTTTTTTGTTATAGTATCTAGCTGAGAGCTTTTGTATGTGTCTTTAGGAGTGTGAGTTGGCGTCACATGACTCTTTGTGTGTGTGTGTGTGTATTGAAAAGACACTGCAGAGTATTTTGTGCGTTTTATGTTGCATTAAAACGAGGTTAAGTGGTGTGAGTGCCGTAAAGTGAGCTTGTCTGCATATATTTTGCTGTTTTGTATATTTTTGTAAGTGTGTATATGTGTTGGTCTACTTTGCATTTGCTTAAGTGTCAAGTTCTTTTGTCAATTTTAAGCTTTTTAATGCATTTTAGCTGATGTATGTTTGAGCTCTTTATAATGTCTGCTGTTTGAGTGCATCTGTTGAGTGACACTCGTCAGTGTTTTGCGCGCCATGTGCTTGTATGTGTTGGCTTATGTTCTAAGCTGACACTAGCTACTATATTGTGGTGTTAGTGGTGCTTTTGTTATATTGTTTGTGTTATATTGTTTTGTATATGAATGAATTCATTCACTTTGGTTGCCATGACATAATAATACCCCGCTGCTATGTGTGTATGTGTGTAGTTGAGTCGATGTATTGGTGTTTTTGCCTTTATATAGCCATTCAGTCTCTCTTTTGAGCTGTTGATTATAGGTGATAGTTTTTGTTAAGCAAGCAGGTCGTGTTTAATTGGCCTTTCTTTTCGGCCATCCGGGCGTATGAGCAACATTAATTTTAAATTAAAGTTATTCTATATCAATATCAATATCAATATTTGAAGTCATGTGTATAAATTAAGTCATAAATAAAGCAATTTTTATAAACTTCTCAAACTAATTTATTCCTTTTTTCTTTTCTTTTTTCAGTTTCGAGCCCATTTTGTTTACAATTTTATGTAAGTAAGATACAATTTTTTTAAACTTTTATCCATTATGCGGGCCATAAAAAATACCTTGATTACTCCAATCTATCACACATTCAATCCTTTAAACTTCTTTAACCATTACTTTTAGTTGTATTGTTTTTGTTTGTGCCTAAAAAAGTGTTTTTGTCGACGATAGAAACAACGAAAAACTTTACTATAGATATGCAAATGAAATTGATTTTTTTTTTTTTTTTTTTTTTTTTTTTTATTTTTATTGACAAGTAAAATATTTACAATATCAAGAATGAAACTAAGCTATAGCGACTAAGGCCTTAAGCTTTAGATATACAGAAAAAGAGATAAGTTAGGAAATAAGATTATCAGGAAATTATATACATATAAATGTGTAAAAAATTGATTAGATTTCAAAGTATAAGTTTAATTTACAAATGAATTTTATTAGTATTTTAATATTTTCGTGGTTCACGTATTGAAGGACTTCAACAAAGTTTGGATTACAGAGTTCTTGACGAATGTGAGTGATGGCTTCGCAGGAGAAGAGTATGTGATCCACTGTTAAGTAATTTGAGTTGCAAAAATGGCATGTAGGAAGACTGTGGCCCTCAAAGAGATGTTTGTGGGTTAATCTTGTATGCCCAAGTCGGAGGCGAGTATAAATGATTATGTGCCTTCTAGGAATTGTCACTGGGAAGAGGGGAGTGTTTAGGATAGGGTTAATAGTTTTGTAATGGTGTTCGTATTCGGTCCATTGTTGTTGTTGTACTAGGAGAAGAGCATTTTTTATTTCTATCGCATTATGCTTTAACTTGAACAAAAAAAAATGTATAACTACTTAAAATAGTTAATGAAATTATTCATTCTGAAATGTGTGTAAAAAATCAACAACTCTCTCATTAAATCATAGAAAGTCTTGTAAAATAATTTGTGATGTCATTTCCGCTTAGTTAAATTTTGGTATGCTCTTCTGTTTTGTGCGTCGTAAGCATCATCTACTCCCATAATAGCTTACTATTTGAAGTAGATATCAAGAGTGTTTTAGCGGTTATGTCCCCACAAATGTATATAAATGGAGAATTATAAATAAGCCTTGGTGTTCTAGAGGAAACATTGAGTTTAGTAAATGGTCTGTTTCGTCATGCCTCGACTTACCACTGGGATATGTTTAGGCTTTTCCAAAAGTAAATTTAACAGAGACTCTTAAATTTTTGCTCTTACCAAAGTCATGCCTTATAAAAATTTTTGTCAAAACCATTTGAGAACTATAAGTTTAACATATCTTCGAATACAAACGTATTCAAATGTAGAATTTATAGATCCACTAAACTGCATCAATGAAAAACTGTGCATGAGTCTTAACTCAATCTGTAAAGACTAAAAATGTAAATATTTCTGATCCAAAACTATGAAAAAAATGAGCTAAAAATTTAAATATCTCTTAACACACATTTAAATGATTCGTCGGCAACAATTGGAAGCCGGCAACCCAAAGAAGGTGTAAATATTATGCGGTAACCATGGCGTTAGTTCACCTGCACTCAAAATAAACCTTGAAGCTGAATATAACCAAAAGACCATATCTGCAAGACTCGCATAATTATTGGGCCAAAAAAACCCAAACAAACAGAGATAAAAAAAAAAAACATGCAGCAGCATTCGGGCGCACCAAGACAAAGAGCTGCCAATCGAGCTTAGTTTAGAAGTTGAGCTAACGGCATGCTTAACAAAGGTGTGGCTGGCAGGGTCAGGAAGCGCAAGCAAATAACAGTACATGATAAAGTTGTGCCAGCAAAAATAACAGTACAGGAAAAGATATTGTAGAGCACAATGTATAAAAAACACACACACACACAAACATTCATTGCTTTTTTGCATCTCTACTACAGCTCATGTGAAAATCGAAAACGAGTTGCTTCAGCTGTGAATGTAAAATCCTTCTAAGAAACCACAAAAGCAAGTCCCATACAAAAAATACCTAATAAAGTGCAACGAAGTAGTTGCCAAGAGTTGGTCGCATTCGTCGATGAGTCGTGGGATGGGGAAGTGGGGATAGGTGAGGGCCGGTGGTGTCCTCAGGCAAACGTCGTGCACAAAAAGAAAACTTGCAATAAAAAAACAACGAACAGGAAAAAAACAAGGCAAACCTTAACCTTGTTGTTTCAACTTTGGGAAAAAGCATTTTTCTTTGGGTACTAACGGGCTCATGTGGATAAATAAATTTGTATGAGTGTATGTATGTGTGTGTGAATGGGTGTGTGTTAATATGTGTGTTTCTGTGCGACTGTCTTCGCCGCAAGCTTGTGGTTGTTATATTGTTGCTCGACTTTGACTGTTTTTTGTTGCATTTGCTGGCTGCACACTTTTTTATTGCACTCTAACGAAACAAATTTTGTCCAGATACAGTAGCGTGCAGAATATATGTAAAAGAAAAGAAATTATTATTAATAAATAAGTAAAAATCTCAAAATTTTTTTAATTTTTTTTTTAATTTCTAGTCTACACACATTTAAAAGTGAAAACTATAAAGAAGTGAATCAAAATTTTAAAAATTTTTTGTTTGAATTTTAAATATTTTTTGTTTTAATTTTAAATAAAATTTGTTTAAATTTTATTGTAAAAAAGTCTCCAGAGTACAAAAATTCTCAAGGTACAAAGTTGCATGGGTCAGGTAAAAAACTCACAAACTATTAAAAGTGGCAAGGTAAGGAAAGGTCTTGTTAAAAAGTTGCAATATCCAAAAAGTCGCAAGATAAAAACGTCGGCAGCTAAAAAACTCGTAAGACAAAAAGTAGCAAGGTACAAAAAGGTCTAAATAAAAAAGTAACAAAGTGAAAAAAATACCTAACTGCATGTTTAAGTAAAACGAAACATAGGCTGAATTTAGTGAAAAAAACGAGCAATAATATTTTTAATATGGAAAAATGTATTGCTTACCGTTTGTTGCATCACGTTCATTCTTCGTTTCGTTTTATATAAACATGCAGTAAGTAAAAAATTCCTAGGTTTTTAAGGTACAAAAGTTAACAAATGTATAAAAAAGATTTGTACAAAATGTCGCAAGGTATAAAAGATCAAAGGGTAAAATATCGCAGGGTTCAAAAAGTCGCATGATTAAAAAACAGCAAGGTTTAAAAAGAGGCATACTAAAAACAAAATCACAGATTGTATTTTGGCACAAACTACAAAATGTTGTGGAAAACAAAACGTCCCAAATAAAAATAAGCTGCAAGGTATAAAAAGTCGCAAGACATAAGAAATCGAAAGGTTAAAAACAGTTGTCAGGTATGTACGAAAGTAGCAAAATATAAATGATGAGGTCAAAAGAATAGCCAGGTAAAAGAGTCGCAAGGTAAAAAAAGTCAGAAGTGTAAAAGTAGCAGAGTAAAAAAGTTGTTAGGTTGCATGAGACAAAATGACGCCAGATAAAAAAATGCTAATGCTAGTAAAAGCTGTAAGGCCTAAATTTGAAAAAAAAATTACAAAAAGTCGCAAAGAATAAAACTCGCATGTTAAAAAGTTTGCGAGGTTCAAAAAACCACAAGGTGCAAAAAGAAAAAAGGTCCAAAAGAGTTGCCGGGTAAAAAGTTACCAGGTAACAAGACTCAAAAATAACAAAAGTTGCAAGCTATTTATAATAGAGAAGACAGGTTAAAAAGACAAAATAAACAAAATATCGTAGGGTGAAAAATTAGAAACATTTTAAAGACGCAAAGTAAAAATAGCCGCCTAGCAAAAAATTGCCAGTTACTAAGAGTTTCAAGTATTATAGGCAAGTACAAAAGTCGCAATCTTTAAAAGTTTCACGAACAAAAGACACAATTTCCAAAAAGTAGCATTCATAAAATTGCAGTATAAAAATCTGCAAGTTAGAAAAAATATGCAAAATAAAAATATCGCTAGGTACAAAAAGCCCCAAAGTATAAAATTCGAATGGTAAAAGTAGTTGCGAGGTTTAAAAGGTCGCAGGGTATAAAAATAAGAAAGGTCCGAAATGCGGACAAGTTGAAAAGTCACAAGAGACAGAATGTCATGGGGTGAAAAATTCGAAAGTTGTAAAAAGAGGCAAGATGAAAAACTTTATAATGACAAAAAGTTGCACGGAGAAAAAAGTCGCAAATACAATAACTGCAAGGTAAAAATAGTCGCCTAGCAAAAATCGCAAAATACCAAGAGTTGCAAGCAGCAAAAGTGTCAAGCCATACAATTTACACATGAAAAAAATTTTAATTAAAGTTTTTTTTTTCTAAATGACCTTGTTATTTATTATGTTGATTTTATATGACTTAAGTACAAATTCTAAATGTTTGACAGTTTAAATCATACTTGATTTTAAATAAAAATTCTAGTTGTTTGATAGTGTAAAATCGTTTATTGAGTTTTTAGATCAAAATTAGAACAATTAATTGTGCCAAAGAATCTTTCCAAAGAAACAACAACAACAACAACATCAACAACAACATCAACATCAACAACAACAACGTTTTCAATATGAAAAGGAAAACATCACTAGCTGATTTTATTGCAATTTCGGCCCTGCTAAAGGCTTCATCAGAAATCTTTGTGATACGCCGTGCTAACCTTGACCTAAAAGCTCAATAAACGATTTTAAACTATCAAACAACTAGAAATTGTATTTAAGATCAAGTATGATTTAAACTATCAAACATTTAGAATTTGTATTAAAGTCAAATAAAATCAACATAAAAAATTTTAATTTTTAAGAAGTCGCATGTAAAAAAGCCGAAAGGTACAAAAATCTATAAAAAGTCGCATGGTATAAAACTTGGTACAAAAAGAGTTTCCGAGGTTCAAAAAGGCACTTGGTTTTAAAATCGCCTGGTACAAAAAGAATACAGGTACAAAGAGTTGACCTAATAAAAAAGTCGCAAGTGACCAAATGCCATGGGGTACAAAGTCGCAATGGTAAAAGTTGCACAGTTCCGTAATAGAAAATAGTTCATAGAAAATAACGAAAAGTAAACACAATTTTTTTGTAAATTAAAAATATTCGCAATGTGTACAGAGTCATCAGGTAAAAATTTTAAGTAGTAAAACTTGCACGTTATTAAAATTGCACTGTAGCAAAAATCGAAGTGTTCTAAAAATTGCTTGTAAGAAATGACAATGTCAAAATAGTCGTAAAATATAAAAATTAAAAAATTAAAAGTAAAAAAGGCACAAGGCAGCAAAAGAAATCAGGTAAAAAAAAATCACAAAATACCTAAACTGCAGTATCAAAAAGTCATGGGATAAAAAAATGCGAAAAGTTGCAAGGTAAAATAATGTTGCAAGGAACAAAAAATTACAATATATCATAGCGTATCGTCTCTGCGCTTACAAAAATGGTTATGTGATTTTTGTCAAAATTTTTTATTGCTTACTTTATTAGCACTATCTATCGCCCATATTTCTGCATTTCCCGTTTTTTAAAATCTCTTTTGGTTTAAAAGTTATCAAAACAGCTATATGCTCGTAGTAGTAGAAATAGACATGGGTAACGCAGCAAAAAATGATGCGCTGATACACCAACCCAAGCGCAGTTTACTGTATCAGCGTAATGCGTTAACGCAATTGCGCCATGACGTAGTTTAAAATGCTATAATATCTATATTAACATGTTGCTGATCAGCGCAGGCTGATTTTGAATTGGATAGCATGTTGCGTTATGTGATCAATTTGTAGAATGCGGTAAGTTTTGTGGTGAAGTAGCAAGTTATCCCAAGCGCAAGTTGACTTCACTTAGGGAAAATAAATGAAATGGAATAAAAAATTCTAAAAAAAAAGTTTTTGATTAACAGAACTCATATTGCTCATAAATTTATTTAAAATAACTTACACACTAAGTTATTAATTAAAAGGAAATATTACTAAACAAAGACCATATTTTTAGAATTTATCAAAAATGTCAAATTTTATACTTTAGCATGCCATCAAACTGCATTCCGTTCTAGGTTTTACAGTTAAGCGCTACCGCGTTATTTTTTAACATTTAAAAAAAACAAACAGTAGCGCTGCTTGACATTAAGCAAGAAGATTTTTGCTTGTACCTTTAAAATTGAACACGTTCAACAGATTGACAAAATATTTTCTCATTTTTGCTTAAGCGTGTCGTTTGTATTACTGCGTTATTGCGTTACATTTTTTAAAACAAGTGAATCAGCGCAATAACGCATTTTAGTGCTTCAAATCAATAGCGCAACGCAACGCAGCGTTACCCATGTCTAAGTAGAAATACTCTGGAAAAAATCAATTTTTTGGCTCTCCTGAAAAGTTGCTGAAAAACACATCACTTAAATGTGAATTAAATTTAAATTAATAAATTTTTGTGGACGCAGCGACGATATGTTATTTTAAAGAAAATCTAAAACTCCAGAAAAATTTGTAAAAAAATGTGTTTTTTTAATTCTTATTTTATTTTTAAAATCAGTTAAAACATATTTCATAAAATATATTTTTACTAGCTTAAATTGTTTTATTTACTAAAATATTTAATTTTTTTTTAATATGCAAACATTTTTTTGTTATACATATTTTGTAAGTTTTTTGTTTTATAAACTTGAAGCAGTATTGGCCAAAATCATTTGTGAAGTATAGATATAATTTTACATTAATAAAATTGCTCATAAATTGAAATTGCAGCATTAAAGCAAATTGAACTTTGGACAACAAAAAATTTTTCGTGTTGTTTAGTATTGTTATAGGGTGTACGGGCCGTATGCGTCACCACAAGGTCCTGTACATCAGATGAAAAACATAAGAAGACTGCTCACTATTAGATTGCTTACTTAGCTCAAATAAAATTTTAGTAGACTTCATTACTTTATATTTATTATGCTTAGTTTCGTTTAACCGTTGCATTTATTTAACACATATGTTAAATTTTTAAATAATTTTTTTTACAAATTTTAAAATTAGAAACTTTTTTATCTGTCTTAAAGCTAGTTTTCACCACTTGTTTGACATTTTTGCCAATGAGTTTCGCCTTCACTGTCATTACCTTGCTGCTCTTCTGAGTTGTGCTTCCATTTATTCATCCATTCATTCATTCATTCGCTTGACTGCAATTAGCTGTCACATTTTAAACCACACGTTGTGCTTCGAAGAAATAGTATAAATTTGTTGTTGGTTTTTTAACATTTTCTTTTATACATGTTTTTTTTCGTTTGTTTTATTTATATAGCAAGTTCGACAAAGTGGAAAATGTTTTAGGTAATTACCGTTAGAGAATTGCAGGAAAGGAACAAACACAACAAAAACTACAACAACAATATCCATTCATTGCTTTTTGGCGCATGTGCTGCTGAGTTGTCGGTAGCTGATTTAAATTACTTGCTAACAATAATAATTCAGCAACATGTTGCTGGTTTGGATTTTTTTTCATTCTTTCTTTCTTTTTTTCTGGGAGTTTTGTGATTGCTACTCATTAGAGTTTAATTTTCGTAATTAGCGGTAAATATCAGTGGAGCATCAATTACTTCAATTTAAGTAAAAAGAAAATCATTTAAAATCAGAGATTTAATACTTGATGATTTTTGATGATGAAGCTTGATCTCAAATTAATTGTTGTCGAAAGTTTTTAATGAAACTATTATGAGAAACTTATACGAAAAGATTTTTTATAGGAATAGACAATATTTTCAACTCTAAAAATTGATTTATAAAAAAAAGAAAATTAAAGTATGATGACGACAAATAATTCCAAGCACATAAGAGTGTATAGGCTGCATTTTGCCTAGCAAGTTTCCCATCTTTTATTGTTCATTGACCAAAGGTCAGTGGCAAGCGCGTCGGAAGCTAATTTCATCTGGGGGGGCAGTACAAATGGTGGTGCAAAAAAAAGTTCACCAAAATTTCTTCAAAGAAACATGAATGTGAATAAACAAATTTTTTATTTTAGTTTAAAATAAAAAAAAAATATAAAAATATATAAAAAATATTAAAATTGCATTATTTTTAAAAGTTCTTCCAATTTTAATATTAGAGATCATTCTTTAAAGGATCTTTCATATGGTAATATTGGGGGTTGGAATTAGTTTTAAAGGTTTTCTAAGAGATGGCGTAACTATCAATAGATCGCATCGGGCACACCTGTGACTATATTCATTTCAAAGTACATTGTCTAAGCTTCATTTTTCAGTATGTGTCATTCCACTGAAGTGTAAACAACATATATTTTTTTCTCTGTGAACATGTCGACTTTCGTTCCAACAAAACGCAATTTGCGGGAAGGTTTACTTTTGTGCTTCCATTTGAAGAAAAAAGCGGTTGAAGCACAACGCACGCTTACTGAGGCTTACGGGGACTATGCTCCATCGATTTCTACTTGTGAGTACTGGTTCCGTCGGTTTAAAAGTGGTGATTTTGATACGGAAGACAAAGAGCGTCCGGGCCAGCCGAAAAAGTTTGAAGATGAGGAATTGGAGGCTTTGCTCGATGAAGACCCGTGTCAAACCCTTCAAGAATTGTCAGAATCATTGGGAGTCGACTTATCAACGGTCGGCAAACGCTTGAAGGCCATGGGAATGATTCAAAAGCAAGGAAATTGGGTGCCGTACCAGTTGAAGCCGAGAGACGTTGAACGGCGATTTTGCATGTGCGAACAACTGCTTCAACGGCATAAAAGGAAGAGTTTTTTGCATCGTATTGTCACTGGCGATGAAAAGTGGATCCATTACGATAATCCTAAGCGAAAAAAATCGTGGGGACCACCCGGCCATGCATCAACATCGAGGGCCAAGCCGAATATTCATGGCGCCAAGCTTATGCTGTGTATTTGGTGGGATCAGAAGGGTGTCGTGTACTATGAGCTGCTAAAACCCAACGAAACCATCACTGGGGAACGCTACCAACAACAATTGATGCAATTGAGCCGAGCATTAAAGGTTAAACGGCCGGAATATGCCAAAAGACACGACAAAGTGGTTTTTCAACATGACAACGCACGGCCACATGTTGCAAGAACCGTCAAGGAAACGTTGGAGGAGCTGAATTGGGATGTGCTACCCCACCCGCCTTATAGTTCAGACATAGCCCCTTCCGACTACCACCTATTCAGATCGATGACGCATGGCTTGGCTGAGCAGCGCTTCACTTCTTACGAGGATACCAAAAAATGGGTCGATTCGTGGATTGCCTCAAAAGACGAATCGTTCTTCCGGCGCGGAATCCATATGCTGCCAGAAAGATGGGAAAATGTTGTAGCTAACGATGGACAATACTTTCAATAAAATACATTGTACCGTTGTTTCTAAATAAATGCTCAAAAACCGAAAAAAACCTTTAAAATTAATCTTTAACCTTTAACCAACCTTTAACCTTTAACCAACCCCCAATATGAAAATATAAGAAATAATGGTTGCTTTTATAAAGCAAGACTAGGTATATCTTTACATGGTTTAAATGCAATAAGTTACAAAAAGTTATATCAATTTAAATTATTCCAAAATGTTTCTTTCTGTCCTTGCGAGAAACAAACTCTTTTACCACCTCCATCGAATTCAATTCTTCGGTTCTATCTTTGTGAATGTGTATAAGTGCCGCATGAGTGAGTCGTTTCTGTGTCATAGTTGCTCGAAGATACGTTTTAAATCGTCTTAGTGCACTAAAAGAACGCTCAGATGAAGCTGCTGATGCAGGCACAGTCAAAAGCAAAGCAATAAGTTTTTCAACTTCATTTAATAGTTTTTATAAAGTAACCGAATTTTTCGCAAATTGGGATAAAATGCCACTACAATTTCAAGGTATTTGGCCAGGCAATTGCTTCAGCAATTTCATCTGCAAAAAAGTCATCTGCATAAAGATCTATTTTTGTTTTTAGATTTTGTTCAGAAGGCACTTTTCCATTGAAGGCTTCGATTACAATATTTTCCAACGATTCCAGAGTGTCAAGATCTGTTTAAATGTACAATAAGATTTACAAAGTGCCAGTTTACACTAGCTTCACTCAACCGACTCACCGAATGTTAAATCAAAGTGAGTCGGTTGAGTGAAGCTGGTGTAAACTTGTAAAAATAAAATAAAAGTAAAATATCAACCTGTTTGATCGAATCTAGCCGTTATCTCATTTGAGGGAAGATCTAAAATTTCGAAATAATCTTTTCGTAGCCGATCATATAATGGCAACTGTACTGAAGGAACCGGATTTGATGTTTCTTCAAAGCGTCGAGGTGGATTTTAATCAGCTAATTCACAGTAGGGGCTTTCGCATGGTCCAAAACATTGGACCAACATGGCAGATTGTACAACATGTAGTACCATGCGCAAGCTAAAACGATAGTCGAAATTTTTGGTTTTTTCTGCCGATTGTACAATATTGTACAACTATGTAAAATTACTGCTCAATTGTTAGTGCATCTAAAAGTTGCTTAGCTATTAGCCGGATGTGTTCTGCTTGAGAGCTTGCAATAAATGATGTTGCTTTACAAGTTGGATCGTTCGAACGCTCAGTCAAATAGTCCCATTAGTTTTCCATCTAACTTATCGTACAACATGTCGTCCAATATGGAAATCCCCTAAGAACATGTCAAATTTTTTCTTACCAGAGTTGCAAAATTAACAAGCATTAAGCTACATACTTAAGGGTGCTTTTAAATTGAAGTGGTGGGTTTGCAGTAGAAACTCTACATTTTGTTCTATCTTTTTGCAAACACAAAGAAAGAAAATGGTTATCCGCAAGCATGCTTATGAAGAAGAGAGAAAGAAGAGGAAAATATATAATACAAAAATATTATTGTTGTAAAAAAAACTGATATTTTGAATAACTTTTGAAGTTTTCCTTTTAAATTGTTTATCTAGCTAAAAAAGTGGGGGGCAACCGCCCCCCTTTCCCCCCGCTTCCGACGCCAATGGTCAGTGGAAAATATTACTTCAGGTCACTAAGCTTGTACAGGTTTAGGAATGCACTTTTTTATCTCTATAACAAGACCAAAAAGAGCTCTTTGGGGCAAACTTCGACTCTTTTTTAAATACTAGTATCGCCTGTGGTCGAAATTCGATCAAATTTCTGAAATTTCATTCTGAGGCATTGACCTTGCCTTAAGAAAATGTGTTGTACTAAGAAAATCTTAAGTTTCGAGAGAAAGCAACAGTTTTAGAGATATCGTCATAACTTTTAAGTATATCAAAATTTTTCAGAATTTACTATTTGTAAAATAAAGAAATGCACTATAAAAAATGCTAATTGTAGGGTATCCGTAAGAGGTAGCGAAAAATGTTTTTCCCACATTGCATTAATATCTAAAATTTCCTCCTACGCCCATTTTTTATAGTTTAGGATTTACTTCAGAAATATTCTTTCAATGCTCATATTTCAGGTCAAAGGTCACATAACTATTCGGTGAACTTCTACTCCCTACTCTAAATTATTTAAAAAAATTATCAAAATCGGTTCAGAAACACGGAAGAACTGTTTCTCCTACGCCTATTTTTATATGCAACGAAACGGCTTAAGACATAGATATGTGTATATAACTTTGAAATGGTTTGAAATATTAGAAAATTTTTCTCATAGAAACAATTTTTAAGCTGTAGAACATTGTAGAAAATATAAAAGCAACATTTTGAAAAATTCAATTTTCATCAAAAAAATCATAGGGGCTCATGATTTTCGATGATAGAAACTGTTTTTTGCATTATGTGTCAACATGAAGCAATTTTTGCTAATAAATGATATGTCATATGAAAGAGTGTGAAAAAAGAAAATTTTATAAGAAAAAAAATATTACAACACCAAAAACGTTTGCCTATTTTTTGAGCAAATACTGAATATTTTAGAGGTATTTTTAAAACCATATAAAACATTGAATTGTTGAGATAACGGTAAATCTTTTCTTATTTCTCCAAATTCAATTAATTTATCTTTCAGCCAAAGAAAATTTGATAAAAATCGATAGAAAAATGGCCAAGATATTTGCTTGCAAAATCAAAACTTGAAATTTCAATCGTTTTTTTCTCATTCTGAGGCGATGACCCTGCTTCAAGGAAATACGTTGTAATGAGAAAATCTACATTTTTTAAGATATCTCAACAGTTTTGATGTCATTATAATGGGCATTTTTTTTTAACATGCTATCCGAGAAAAATATTACCAAAAAAGCTTTCGTATACTGTTATATTTCTGAACCAACGACGTTTCATACAAAAACACGTTGTACTGAAAATATCTATAGTTTTCGAGCTATCACAATAATTTTTATGTCAAAACAACGGAAATTTTTCATCATATGCTATTTGTAAGAAATTTTACCATCGCAATATATAATCACACTTTTAACTTAAAAAAATGCTTATTGTAGGGTATCCGTAAGAGATGGCGCAATATGTCGGAAGTATTTTTTGCACACCTTATCAATGTCTAAAATATCCTCTTACATTATATTCTTCCATCTTTTACAGTTTAGCTTTTATTTAATAAATGCTCTTTTAACGCTTACATTTCAGGTCGAAGGTCACCAATTTAAAATGTAATTATACTGTGCAGCCAGAACTTTCATTTCATACCTCATTCATTATTCTACCTCCTCCTAGCCCTGAGATTCTTTACCAAAAATAGTACAAACTTTCAACGTTAATATTTCGGGTCAGAGGTCATAAATTTAAAATTTAATTGATTCTGCACATATAGGGCGCAGTATTATTCGAATGATATAAGTTTAACTAAAATTTATATCGAAAAAGTGTACGACAACATTTGATGTTTGCCTATTAATATATAAGATACATTGTCCAAAACCTTTTGTTAAGTGTAAATTCGATTAACCATTGAGCACAAATGATTAACAATTACCTGCTTTACACAGCAGTTCTTAATCAAAGCTTGCTTTGAACAACATCTTATTCATGTTATTTATAATTACTGTAGGGTGCTTTGTTTGTATGCGTAACTTGTTATAGGGTACACCTACCTTATAATTTTGACATTAAACGGATTTATGATTGTACAATCGCAAAGTACAAATAATTAAAAGTTGCAAAAACTCTCACAGTAGGTACAAACAGTAGCAGAGCACAAAAAGAGGCAATATATACAATATACAAAATAGTCGCAAAGTGCAAAATTTCCAAGGAACAAATAGCAAGGTTCAAAACGTTGCATGGTGCAAGAATTTGAAAGGTGCAAATGGGTATCATGATTTAAAAAGTCACATTTTAGAACAAATTTCAAAATATAAGGCACAAGCTTCAAACAAACAAGGGTACAAAAAGTCGCAAGGAGCAAGTAGTCGTAAAGTGCAAAAATTTGCTAGGTACAAATAAAAAAGTCAAAAAACGCACGCAAGTCTCATGGTTTAAAAAGCCCAATGATACAAAAGGTCTTTAATTGCTCAAAATCTCAAGGTACTTTTATCGAAATGATACAAATAAGTCTCATGGCTTAAAAAGTCAAAATAATAAAAAAAATGTAAGGTACAACAAATCGTAGGGTACAAATTGTCAAAAGGTGTAAATAACTACCATGGTGTTAAATTATGCGCGCTGCGAATATGCATAAAATTTGCAAGGAGTGAAAATAGTTAAACAAATCGCAAAATACAAAAATACAAAATGATCCCAAAGTTGCAAGGTACAAAATTTCGCTAAGTCCAAAAATTTGCAAGGATTGTTTAAAACAATTTTTTTAATATCAAATAAAAATTTTTAAACTACCATCACATATGTACCCATAAACTACATTTTCAACGATCAACAATCGAACTAACTAACAAGCTTTGAGGCATAGCGGTGCTTCTTCTCTGCAGGTCTTATATGCAATAAATTAAGGTCTAAGTTAGAATAAAACCATTAATGCTTTAATTTCATAAAGATCGTATTTTGATCAAAAGAAAGAATATTTTTACTACTAGAAAGAGTGTTGTATTTATTTTTTACTCAAATGTATTACCTTTTTTATTTTAGTTTGAATGTGCTATAGCATATAATTAAAGGGAGGTTTTTGGTCAAAGCGGTTAAAATTAAGGCATATTTTAGAAGATGCTTTCTAAAACATTTTGTTACATACACAAAAAATTGAATTTGCATGTTAATTTTACATCATCACGCTGATCGCCTGAAAATAAAATGCTTTCGAAGAAAGACTCTTGAATGCACATCTTTTACCAAAATGGAAAATTAAGAAAATTACGAAGCGTGGAAAAAAGTGAAAAAATTGACATTATATTTGACCATATTGTTGCGTGTAAAACCAAGAAAAATTTTCCAAAGACGCTCATTTTGGTAAAAGATATGTAGAATTATAATAGGAACAGATTAAAAAAAAATTTTCATTGGTCGATTAGTTTTTTTTTTCAGTAGTGTAGCCAGTTTTGAAAAAGTATGTTTCAAGAAAAATCGTGCTTAAAGTTACTCTTCTCAGTTAAATTTACTCTGGCGCACCAGGTTTTAAGCGCTGTAGAATCTGTATTATAAGCGGAATTGTTTTATTGCAGGATAATTAAACAAAAATCAATCTATAAAAATGTAATTTTAAAACAATTGCTGTTTAAATACTGATTTAAAATAATTTTATGTAGGCAGTTACTGCTAAAGCTTAGTATGCTGTAGGAACAAAAATTTTTAGGAATTTAATTTTACACGCAAAATTTTGGTGTAGACTTAACACTAACACATACTTACCATAAAGTGTTTGTTGAATGTGTTAGTTGAACGTTATTGTTGAATGTCAAATTTCCACGCCAATTAAATGCACGGCCATATAAAAGGCAGCGAAATTTTGACATTTTAATTAACTCTCCAATCATGGTTGTGAACTTGGCTGCATTGACAATTTTTTTCGGTTCAACAGCGTACTAACAAACGAAAAAAAAAATTTCGCTACCTTTTCGCTGTCAAAAACGCGATGCATTTCTTACGGAAGATTTCTTTTCGCTTCTACAGCATACTAAGCTTAAACCAAAAATATGTATTTGTGCATGTATTACAAAAACTATGTTATAAATTACTGAAGATATATGAATGGTCAAATTTTATGTTTGGTTTTTTTTTTTGTTGAATTGGTACAAATTGTGCTTCTTTGTTATATCAATTTGATACAGAGAAATAGATAATTTGATGTACTATAATAGAATACAATGAATGTGTTGCACTTTTTGGCAAAAAAAAAATAATTACGAAATAAAAACTTCTTGAATTTCGGGACGATCCCGGGATTGTATTTTCAGATCCCGAAAATCCCGGGATCGAAAAAACTCCAAAAGTTGCCATCCCTAGTGCTTTTAAAGCTAATTAACTGTGTTCTTAAGTTTCTAAATCATATGCAAAAATGTGCATAATTTTAATACATAGTGTTTAATAATATAATAACTTAAAAGTGCGTGAGTGAAAAGTAAATATTAACTTAATGTGTAAGTGCGTAATGCAAATAAATACAACCAATATAATAAACATTAAAAGTGCGCGAGTGAAAGAAAACAAAATATTAACTTAGTGTGAAAGTGCGTGATGCAAATAAATATATAACCACGGGTCATTGTGCGTGGTGAAAAACAATGTACATAGTTGCGTTCAATATTACAGTGCAATCAATAAGTTTGACTATAGTTAGTTGCTTAATTCGGTGCGCACTACTAACAAGTGTTGAGGTAAAAAAGTTCCAACGTATAAAAAGGCGCAAGCTTCAAAACAGTAGCAGAGTAGTTCAAATCGTAAAATACAAAATTTCGCTAAATCCACAAATTTGCAAGGTACAAATGATCAAAAGCTGTACTTATAGTAAGTGTTGTGGTAAAAAAAGTCCCAAAGTATAAAAAGGTAAAAGCTTCAAAACAGTAGCAGAGTACTACAAATCGTAAAGTACAAAATTTCGCTAAATCCAAAAATTTGCAAGATACAAATGATCAAAAGGTGCACATATAGTAAGTGCTGTGGTAAAAAAGTCCCAAAGTATAAAAAGGTGCAAGCTTCAAAACAGTAGCTGGGTAATACAAATCGTAAAGTACAAAATTTCGCTAAATCCACAAATTTGCAAGGTACAAATAATCAAAAGGTGCACATATAGTAAGTGTCGTGGTAAAAAAGTACCAAAGTATAAAAAGGTGCAAGGTTCGAAACAGTAGCAGTAAAAGTAACACAGTAAAAAAATAACAGTAAATAGTAGCAATAAAAGTCACAAAGCACAAATATGATAATAGTCGGGAGGTGCAAAAAGTTACAAGACGTGATACCAATAGCCATAAGGTGCTAACCAGTCTAATGGCTTCAAAATTTCTAAGATACAAAAAGACGCAAGTTATAAATAGCCAAAATGTGCAAAAACACTCCTAATTTAAAACTTTGCGTGCTGAAAGAAAAATTTGAAAAGTAAGGTAATAGTAGTTAAAAGGTAAAAAAGTCTTAACGTACCAAAATGTCACAAGGTATAAAGAGTAGTAAGTTAAAAAAAGTTCAAAGTTGCAAATACGTCTTATGGTTTAAAAGTTAAAAGATCAAAAATTTTCAAAGCGTTAGATTCAAGATTATAGCAAGGTGCAAAGAGTAGTAGGCTAAAAAACAAATTGTCATAATGTGTAATTACTTGAAAGGTCCAAATAAGTTTCATAGCTTAAAACTTTGCAGTTTCAAGACAAAAATAAGCTCCAGGTGCACAATTGTGTAAGGTGCTAATAAGACTCATGGTTTTAAAAGCCACAATATCAAAAAATTCCAAGTTGTAGAACATATAGTACAAGATAGTAGCATGGTTCAAACAGTAGTAGGACACAAAACGTCACAAGGCACAAATAGTTGTGAGGTGCAAAAATTTCTTAGGTGAAAATAGTCCAAAAGTACAAATAAGCCTTATAGTTTCAAAAGTAGTAGTTTACAATAAAATCCAAAAAACAAAATATCGCTATGTTCATAAAGTCGCAATGTGTAAAAAACACAACATGAAAAATTACAAGATAAGAAACAACCGGGTTTAAGTAATGCAAGGTGCAAAAAGTATTAAGTTTAAAAAAGTCGCAAGGTAAAAAAGATCGAAAGGTAAAAAAGCCACAAGACACAAAAAGTCGCCAGACAATAAATACCGTCTCAAAAAGTATGAGGATATAAAGTCGCAAGGTACAAAAAGTATCAAGGTACAAAAAGTATCAAAGTAAAAAACTTACAAAGTATAAAAAATTGCATGGTAAAAAAGAGCGGGGTTCAAAATGTTGCACGATAAAAGGTCGATAGGAAAAAATAAACAATAAGGTACGAAAAATCGCCAGAAAAATTATGTTAAAAAAGTCGCAATCTAAAAAAGTCTCATGAACAAAAAATGTAGCAGGGTTTAAGAAGTCGGAAGGTAACAAAAACCAGTAAGTTAAAAAATCATAAGGTATTTGTCACAAAGTTATAAGCTGCGTGGTTGAAATTTGAAAGTTTAAAAAATAGCAGGATAAAAACGTCGCAACACTCAAAAACTAGCAAGGAGCCAAAAAATTAAAAGGTACAAAGAGTCACAAAAAAAAAAAAAACGAATGTACAGATTTGCAACATAACAAAAATCGCAATGTAAAAACCTGTAGACAGGTGCAAAAAGTCACAATAGGTTATGTCATATTCAAGGGCGTTGGCAAGATGAAAATTAGGGGGGAGCAAGACCTTATAAAAATTTGTTTACCAAATCTTTCATTCATGAATTTCACGAGTCAATGAAAATAGTTCAAAATGGTGTTTTTATATATAATAGACTCTATGTACCTTAGTAAAGTATTTATATGTGCACAAATTTTTTTTTTCTCCCTAGTTTATAACAACATAATTTTTTTGAGTTTGCCAAAAAATTTTTTTAAGGGATGTAGTTTATTTGTTGAACAGAGAATTCTTCTCTTCCTCGTATTCGTAGTACCGTTAGTCGAAAATAGTGTGAAATCTCGCTTGTGCAATAGAAAATATTTATATGTGCACAATTTGTGTTTTAACAGCTAAAACGTAGAAATTACGACATTTTTTTGAAAAGCCCATAAACAAAGCGGTAAAACATTTTTGGAACAAAATATGAGCACATTTTAGAGTTATTTTATTTTTCAAATAAAAATGCCAAGTGGAACACTTTATCTGAAGAAAATCGTTGAAATATAAAAGGCTTAAATAAAGCCGGTATAAAAGTAGCTGCTATAGCTGCTAGGCCAAATCGTCATCGAAACACCATAACAAATTTTTTAAAATACCCTGGCAACTATGCTATAATTAAGAGTAGTGAATGAAAATCCGTGATTGACTAATGGCACAAAAGACGAATCCGACGTCTTGCTGTGCAGAAAGGGATGAGTTGTGGTGAAATTGCTACGCATTTGAATCTGAGGGTTACTAGAAGCAGAATCCAAGAAATTTGGGAGGAAAATGCCAACGTCAATTGTATCGCCCTTCTCTCAACCCAGACTTCTACCATGACACATTGCGGCCAGTCTAGCATATGCCGAAAAATACAAATTTAATGAGAAAGAATTTGGGAATGTCATATTAAGTGATGAGAAAAGGTTCAGCCTTTACGGGCCCAACGGTTGCCAGAAATACCGTCACAATTTTCGATATCCACGACAAATTAGGTATGCTTGTAACCATGGGCGGGGATCATTGATGATTTCAGCCGGTTTTAGATACTTTGAAAGTCTCCCCTGTTATTAATTTCATGCAAATTGAAAGCACAAATGTAAATTGAGTTATAAGATGATGTGATTATTGAGTTCACATGCTATAAATATCAGAATAACTGGACTTTTCAGCATGAAAACGCACCAACAAATGCTTCCCGAGCCACAAATGACTTTCAATAAATCTGAAATATACCCGTACTGTAGTGACCTGCTGTTAGTCATGACTTGAATCCTGTCGAAAACCTGTGAGGCATTCTTTCAGCCCAAGTTTATAAAAACGGGCGCCAGTTCGAGTCGATGAAGTATCTGAAAATAGGTATTTAAGATGAATGGCAGAAAATTGATGGCTTCATCCTCAGAACGTTGATTTACTTCATGTCTTTCGCGCTTACCCAAGTCATATATAAGAAAGGAAGATATATTCTTATATGAGGTCTATATACATTTATATTTAATTCCATGAAATCAATAAAAATAGGTTTTGCACACATAAATATTTTCTATGAACTTTTTTAATACATTATAATTTTTTTAATAACAACAAGTTTTTTAAATAAGATATATCTTGTTTAACATATACTTCCTTAATACTTTTTCAATAAATCTAATGAAGTTATGTTTGCTTAGAATTGCATTTAAAGAGAGAGAGAAGTATAAGAGGTATATATAAGTATATCATATTTTCAGGCGGAAAAAAAAGAGAGGCAGAAAAGCGCGAGCAAGAGAAGATTGAGATGTATGGTGACAGGAATGAGGCCCGAAAATTTTTCGAAAAAATAAGACGCCTTGCCGATGGTTTTAAAACCGGGGCCTCTTCCTGCAAGGATGAAAACGGGAATCTAGTGACAGATGTCCAGAGTACACTGACGTTATGGAGGGAACACTTCTCTAAGCTTCTAAATGGCGACGATGACAACAATCCCGCCAATAGAGATGATATTCCGAAAACCCCAATTTTGGATGACAGCGTTGAGGTTCCGCTGCCCGACTATGATGAAGTTCTGACAGCTATAGCTCGGCTTAAAAATAACAAAGCCGCGGGAGCTGATGGCTTATCTGCTGAGCTGTTTAAGAACGGAGGCGAAGCTTTACTTAAATGCATTCACGAGCTTCTATGCAGAATATGGTCGGAAGAATGCATTCCGAACGATTGGAATCTCAGTGTGCTCTGCCCAATCCACAAGAAAGGCGATCCCACTATCTGTGCCAATTACCGTGGGATAAGCCTTCTTAATATCGCATATAAGGTCCTGTCGAGCGTTTTATGTGAAAGATTGAAGCCCATTGTAAACGAACTGATCGGACCTTATCAGTGTGGCTTCAGACCTGGAAAGTCCACCATCGACCAGATTTTCACGCTACGACAAATCTTGGGGAAGACTCAAGAAAAACAAGTCGACACCCACCATCTTTTTGTCGACTACAAAGCCGCCTTCGACAGCCCAATAAGGAAGCACCTGTACTCCACCATGTCTGAATTTGGTATTCCTGCAAAACTAATACGACTTTGCAGGATGACACTGAGCAACACCAGCAGCGCAGTTAAAATCGGGAAGGACCTCTCCCCACCATTTATTACCAAACGAGGTTTCAGACAAGGTGATTCCTTATCGTGCGACTTTTTCAACCTAATGATGGAAAAGATCATCCGAGCTGCTGATCTGAGACGTAGTGGCACAATATTCTACAAGAGTGTTATGCTGCTTGCGTATGCTGATGACATAGATATCATTGGCCATAATACGCGCGAAGTCAGTGCAGCATTTTCCAGATTAGAAAGAGAGTCAAGTCGAATGGGTCTGTCAGTGAATGCAGATAAGACGAAATACTTAGTGTCAACAAACAAACAGTCCCAGCGTCTTGGAACCCACGTTACCGTTGACAATACCTCATTCGAGGTTGTGAAGAACTTCGTTTATCTGGGATCCAGCATTAATTCAACCAACGACATCAGCATTGAGATCAAACGAAGAATAACTCTTGCCAACAGGTGTTACTTTGGACTCAGTAGGCAATTGAGAAGCAGAGCCCTCTCTCGACGAACGAAAATCATGCTCTATAAATCGCTCATCATGCCCGTCCTACTTTATGCATCACAAACCTGCACGCTGAGCAGTTTAGATGAAAAGACTTTAGGAGCATTCGAGAGAAAGATTCTTCGTAAGATCTACGGACCAATCTGCGTCAATGGCGAGTACCGAATACGGTGGAATGATGAATACGGTATGAGCTGTACGCTGACATCGACATAGTCAAGCGCATTAAAATCGAGCGGCTTCGCTGGCTTGGTCATGTTCAGCGCATGAAAGACGATGCTCCAGTGAAGAAAACATTCGATTCGGTACCCAGCGGCGGTCAACGCAGAAGAGGACGACCGCATCTTCGTTGGAAAGACCAAGTGGAGGACAACCTGACGAAGCTTGGAATTTCCAACTGGCGCCAGCAAGCGAAAGACAGAAATGGCTGGCGCAAATTCTTAGATGAGGCCAAGACCGACATACGATTGTAGCGCCAACTAAACAAACAAACAAACATATAAGTATAAGGGAAAATGATTTTCAACTTATGTAAATCAAGTTAGATTTATTAAATTCAGGTTAAATTTTTTTTAAAATATGTTATTTAAAAAAATTTGGTTTAAAAACAATTAACAAAAATTCACAAAAACTCAAACTAAGGAAAACTCAACAAAACAATACAAAAAATTAAATAAAAAAAATTACTTTTTTTATTATTTGAATAGCAATGGGCGATGATTTTCCGCAACACTGTCAATGGTTTCGACTAGAATGTTTTCCTGGTTTTCTGCCACAAATTTGCGATGGACACTCAGCATGCACAAACCTTTAATAAAAAAGTTTTGAAAATTTTTCTAAATTATGTTATAAACTTATGGAACAGATAAAAATTTGTGTACCATTCAATCGGTCATTGCACATCGTTGGTCGTAGCCATGTTTTCACTTTTCTTAATATGCTAAACGAGCGTTCTATTGCACTTGTATGTATTTATAAATTACTTGACCTAAAGCTCTAAAATTATAATCTATGTCAATGTCACCAAAAATGTCACAATTTAATTATAAATCTAAAATTTTTCATATTATCTACTTCATGTCAATAAAATAAATAAATAAATTGCACATTATGCAAAATTTTACAAAATTAAGCAACAGCGCTTTAAAAATACTGATTTGCTTTTAGCTTTTTCAGTTTTAGATTCAAGGATAAAGGTAAAACTACACATTAAAAAGAAGTCTCATATAGAAACTATTAAAAAAGTCATCGATTAAAAATATCTCAGATTTAGGGGGAAATTTCCCCCCTCCTTCGCCCCCTGCCTACGCCATTGGTCTTATTATATAACTTATTTTCCAGTTACGAAAAATATTACAATGTCGTGGTGCAAAATCAAGCTTTGCTGTATGTACTTCTGTCTGCTATATTTCTATAGTTTCCCTATAGGAACAAACTATCTTGTTTTTTAAAACAACTAATAAGAAAACTAATTTAAAATAAACTAGTTTATGAACTACTTATATTAAGGCGACATCCACTTCAACTTTGAATAGTTTTTATTGCACTATATATGAAGTAATTGAAAAACTACTTCAAAACAAATGATTTAAAAACTACTTTGAATTATTTTAAGGAGTCAACTACTCTGATTTTGATATGTTTTTATTGCAAATTTTCAATAGATTACAAGTTTATATATGTTTAACCATGCTATTTCATCAAATATTATAAACTTTAGGCTTTCAGTAATATGAATTTATGTATTTTTTTTTTTAAAACAATAAAATATATGATTTCTTTGATGTACACAAATTTAAAATTTTTATGCTCTTTAATTCATCTTCAGTAAGTGGAATATTAACTATTTTTCAATTGATTTATTTTGAAGTAATTAAAAAAATAATTTAAATTTAACTTATTTAACAAGTATTTAAAAATATATGCGGTTTTCAATTGATTTATTTTAAAGTAGCTAAAAAAATAATTTAAATTCAACTAATTTAACAAGTAGTTGAGAACATATGCAGACGAAAGTCAACTGACTTATTTAGCGGACATCACCATACAAAATATGTTAGTTCGTTCCATGGGAAAAAGTCAGAATTTCAACTAGTTGTGGTTGATAAAAACTACTTTTTTAACTACTTTTAAAATAGTTGATTTTCCTACAGGGTTGTTATGTTTTCTTAGTAAGTACGACTTCACAATCATATTTTCGGAGAACTAAATGCGAAGAAAGAATTATCTTTTGATTTGTGAAAAATAACAATATAGAAAACTGAAGCACATTTTATCACATTTTTGAGTTTATTTTTTACAAATCTAAGAGCTAACAAATTTCGTATGAACAACAAAAAGTATTGTTTATTTAAAATATGTATGTATATGAAAATATAAGAAAATTTCTTTTATAACTTCAATAATTAAAATAAATAAATGTTTAATTAATATTAAAAGGCATTTCCTCCACAAACTATTCTTTTTCTCTTCCAATTTACCGCTACACAGAAACCAGCGGTTTCTGCTTATTTAACACTTGGCATAAAAGCGGGTTTTATCCTTTGATAGCTTAAAAAAAGCATGTTTGGTACATATTTTTCTCAGCATGCGACGACTATTTCAGCATTAATGGGTTGGAGCGAGAAACATGAAAATGCAATAGAATTGAAAAACAGTATGTAGATCAAGATTTCAAGCAGGAACATTCATAAATTTCTCTTATAGGTTTTAATTAAAAAAAACTATCGTTGTTGCCACATAAAAAAAAACCAGTCTTTGGTCAAATGCATTAATTAAGAAAAACTGGAGTAGATTTTCAAGTATTTTGCTTGAATGGCAGCAATTCAACAGCGCATTCATTATTTGCATAAAAACGATGCTAACGGTAATTGGTGCATTGGTGTAACCTCTAAAACCAGCCAGTACCACTAACAACGGCATTCAAACAGCAGCAGCATCTTATTCAAAGAAGAACCGGCCGAAAAGTGATTTTTACAGCAAAGTATCCAGTCATTAAAAGAAAAAGCTCAAAAGCTGCAGCAATAAAACCAGTCACACTGGCTGGCCATTTGCTAAAAGCTAACAACATAAACTTCTACTCCCTCCTCTTCCTCCTGCTACTTCTCCTCCTCCTTGAGCAACTCCTTTTTATGACCACTATGCATATTCCACAAACCACAGCATCGAGGCGATTTTCTTTAGTGCAAATATTTTGATTAAATTTTCGTTAAAGTTAATTTTTCTTTCCGACTTTCTTTTGAGAACATGTTTTAACTTGTTTTCATTGCTTTGCTTTTTTAATTTGTTGTCTATTTTTTTTATATTGTATTAATATATTTTCTAGATATTCTTGTTGTTACCATGTTGTAGTTATTGTTGTTGTTGTTGTACTAAATGTACTGTACCATCCATTCAGCTGTGCCAGCTGCTTCAAGTTGTCTTCTTCGTTTTCTGTTATTTTTTTGTTGTTGTTGTGTGTTCATAGCTTGCTTGGCTGAGGAGTTGGTAATCATCTTCAAGAATCACTTCCTGCTTTTACGGCAAAAAGCATTAAATAAGGCATTAAACGGCAAGCCACATAATGTTAAAGATGGAGAGGAGCAAGAGTTTGGGGAGAGCGGGCACTACATCTTAAACATTTGTGCTACACTGGGACTTGAATTTTTTCTATGCATATTTACAAGGAGCGGCTACAGCGGCTGTTGCTTGCTATGGTACCAGCTGTTCTGACATGCTTATATCTTCTGCTGCCGTCCTTCTGCTAACTTTTCTACAATTTTTTTTTTGCCAGAGCCTTCGTGTGAACATTGGATATGAACAGCGCGATTTTAGTTTTCTAATGCCTTGCTTTACCTCAGCTTGAGTAGAAGAGGTTTTTTTAGTTTAATCCCTGCTGATTTGAAGAAAGATTTCGAGATACAGTAAACTTTACTACTTAAGAGACTTTTTTATTTTTCTCTTTGCTGATCTGAGTCCTTTGTGATTCCGATGGTTCTATGCAGTTGAAGCAAGACTTAAAGACATTTTCTCATGAAAAAGATCAAAGGCATTTCATCAGTAGCACGTACTTAAAGCGGATGCAATATTTTATGTTTTTCTTAACTCTTAATCTCTTTAAGCGTTAAACTTGCCATGCAGTATAGTAGTCATAAATAAACAATGTGAACATAAAATTTATCACTGATGATATGAGAAAATTATACAAAAAATAAATTCAACTAAGAAACTATAAATGATATATATATTAAAATGTTGCAAAAAACATTAATAACTAACCATCATATATCTCTCATAAAAATTAGGCAATGGCAATAATTTGTCATTTATTGCACCATTTATTTGCACTCGTATCTACGAAAGTGCTTTATTTGAAAACAAATGATAAAAAGAGTGAATTTTAATATATCATTTTAACATTGATATTTTTATAGAAATTCTACCTAAACTTTGAAATTGACCATTTTTTCAACCATATTCTTTAAAAATTTTAAATGATATGATATTAGTCAGTCATTACGTTTTCATACTTCATTCATTATTTGTCATATGAAATGATATTTTTATAAAAATTTGACCTAATTTTTGCAATCGACCATTTTTTAACCATATTCTTTCAACATTGTAAATGATTTGATATCACCTCAGTCATAACATCTCCATACATCATTTATTTTTTAACATTCATCACTCTATTATTTATTTCATCATCATTTATCAAATAATCAACATCAATTATCATTAGCTTTTATCTTTCATAATTGATTTCTTTTCCTCTCTCATGTAGTTTCTATGATCTCATTTGTTTTTTCTCGTATATCATTTATCATGTATCATGTATCATTTATTAGTAATCATAAATCATAAATCCTAAATCATTAATCTTTTATCGTTAACCATCACCCAGTAAGTACCCAGTAGTTTCAGTCTTGAAGAAATCTCAAATGTATCATGTACGATTTTTCTTGATCCTTGACGAAACATGCTGATTTGGATTTATAATTTATAATTTATAATTTATAATTTATAATTTATAATTTATAATTTATAATTTATAATTTATAATTTATAATTTATAATTTATAATTTATAATTTATAATTTATAATTTATAATTTATAATTTATAATTTATAATTTATAATTTATAATTTATAATTTATAATTTATAATTTATAATTTATAATTTATAATTTATAATTTATAATTTATAATTTATAATTTATAATTTATAATTTATAATTTATAATTTATAATTTATAATTTATAATTTATAATTTATAATTTATAATTTATAATTTATAATTTATAATTTATAATTTATAATTTATAATTTATAATTTATAATTTATAATTTATAATTTATAATTTATAATTTATAATTTATAATTTATAATTTATAATTTATAATTTATAATTTATAATTTATAATTTATAATTTATAATTTATAATTTATAATTTATAATTTATAATTTATAATTTATAATTTATAATTTATAATTTATAATTTATAATTTATAATTTATAATTTATAATTTATAATTTATAATTTATAATTTATAATTTATAATTTATAATTTATAATTTATAATTTATAATTTATAATTTATAATTTATAATTTATAATTTATAATTTATAATTTATAATTTATAATTTATAATTTATTATTTAAAATTTTTAAATTTTATTTTATAATTTTTAATTTTTTATTTTTTAATTTTTAATTTTTAGTTTTTAATTTTTAACTCTCAATTCTTAAATCTTAAATCTTAATTGAATAAAATTGTGAGCTTTAGATCAAGTAAGTTTTTAAAGAAGGCAACAACAACAACTCTGTATAGAGCCAATCACTCAGCTGACTAGACAGTCTGTTTCGGAAATTGCTACATTTACCTCTTCAGTAGTCTTTGAGTGATTAAGCTGTGATCAGCTCACTGTTTAAACTAGTATATGAGTGCGCAGATTTTGGAATTCATTTTTTTGAATTGTATGGCTGCTAATCATATGACATTTCAAAGCAGCAGGCTATATATAGATCACCGCCATCAACTCTATCAAGGTTGCCATCTGTTCTAGTTGCTTCTTTATTTATTTCAATATTCATTGGTGTACGATAGTTTGTCGAAATGCACCATAGAAATGAAACGCGTTTTTGCTTCGCCAGAATCTAGTGTTCTAACTGAAAGGTGGCTATTTTCACAACCAAATGTTGAATTACACATGACTTTGACCCAAATCGATCAATTATTAGATTATTTTAATCAATTTGACATTAATTAAACGTATTTGATATGATTAGCAGCCATACAATTCAAAAGAATAAATTTCAAAATCTGCGCACTTAAATTTAAAATACTAGTTTAAACAGTGAGTTGATCACAGCTTAATCACTCAAAGACTACTGAAGAGGAAAATGTAGCAATTTCCGAAACAGACTGTTTAGTCAGCTAAGTGATTGGCTCTATACAGAGTTGTTGTTGTTGTTGTTGTCTTCTTAAAAAACTTACTTGATCTAAAGCTCACAATTTAATTCATGTAATAATTTCATAGATCATAAAACTAATTAACTAAATCTTAATTCTTAATTGTTAATTCTAAATTCTTAATTCTTCATTCTTCATTCTTCATTCTTCATTCTTCATTCTTAATTCTTAATTCTTAATTCTTAATTCTTAATTCTTAATTCTTAATTCTTAATTCTTAATTCTTAATTCTTAATTCTTAATTCTTAATTCTTAATTCTTAATTCTTAATTCTTAATTCTGAATTCTGAATTCTTAATTCTGAATTCTGAATTCTGAATTCTGAATTCTTAATTCTGAATTCTGAATTCTTAATTCTTAATTCTTAATTCTTTCTTCTTTATTCTTAATTCTTAATTCTTAATTCTTAATTCTTAATTTTTAATTCTTAATTCTTAATTTTTAATTCTTAATTCTTAATTTTTAATGCTTAATTCTTAATTCTTAATTATTAATTCTTAATTATTAATTCTTAATTCCTAATTCTTAATTCTTAATTGTTTATTGTTAATTCTTAATTCTTAATTCTTTATTCCTTATTCTTAATTCTTAATTGTTAATTCTTAATTCTAAATTCTAAATTCTTAATTCTTTTTTCTTCATTCTTAATTCTTAATTCTTAATTCTGAATTCTTAATTCTTAATTCTGAATTCTTAATTCTGAATTCTTAACTCTTAATTCTTAATTTTTAAATTTTAATTCTTAATTCTTAATTCTTAATTTTTAATTATTAATTCTTAATTTTTATTGCTTATTTCTTAATTCTTAACTCTTAATTCTTAATTCTCAATTCTTAATTCTTAATTCTTAATTCTTAATTCTTAAATCTTAGTTCTTAATTCTTAATTTTCAATATTCGAAGTTAAAATTTTCACTGAAAAAATTAATTGCATTTTAGTTCTACTCAAAATTCACTGTCTCTTTTTACATTATCTTCCTAGACATCTGCTCTGTGCTTGGGCATTCGTTTGCTTAGCTGTTAACTAGCTCAATTTTTTTATCTCATGCTGTCTTGAAGTTTTTAGCGTTACTGCAGCAACAGCAAAGATGTGCATGACAGCTCCTTAGATAAAGTCCCCTATTAAGTCTTTCAATATTTTGCCCTTTATCAAGCGTGTTTTCTTTGAAGTATCTGCAGCATGTAATAAAGTTCCCAGCGATAACTTCTTCCAACAAAATCACGCAGTTCCGAACGCATATTTATTGCAACATGTTTTGTGCTTTTTTTTGGAAATATTGTCTTATCAATTTCTAGTTACAACAACATCATCATCATCATCATCATCATCATCATTATCATCATCATCATCATCATCATCATCTTTATTTTATCATATTTATGTAGCAGCTGTAGGTGTTGCGAGACCCTTTGCAGTCAAAACTCGTTAAAATTAAATTAGCTCTGGTGATAAACTCCACAGCGTTTATGTTGCAAAAAGGCATGAAAAATATTAAACTTCAACTTAAAGGAAACAAAATAAAACAAATTCCAAAAGGGTTCAAAGTTGGCATACAACTAAGCAGCACGTGTTTTTCTGACACCCGCTCACTTTGCTGCCCACCACTTCCTGCTGCACGCTAGCGTTTCCGTTGCATTAGCGTCTCGTCTCAGCAGTTTTCCACTTTTTCTTTATACGCTTTGTTTTGCATTTTCCGCCAACTTTAAACTAAAGCTTGAAAGCTTCCCAAAGTATATCATGCCGCTGCTGTATCGTTGTTTAGCCCGGAATGGCTACATTTTGTATGCAAAGGTACTTAAGCGATAACTGCGCGCTGATCCATTTTTAATGCAGCCCGCTTAGAAGGCGTGCGTTCCACTTCAAACGTGTTCCTGCGGCAGCAGTCTGCTGTATATATTTGTTGAATTTTTTTTTTTAAATAAAAAAGAAAATTATAAACTTCATCTGTTGGACAAGCTTTTTAAACGTTTACTCGACTGAATAACTACGCTTTTAAAATGCAATCACTCAAATTCTTACGGAGCGTTTAGAAATGTACCGTTGTTTGAAATAATGTGTGGAGAAAAATTGCCTCAAAGTGTAGCAATTAGTTGGCTTTTTTAATAACTTGGTTAAGCGTTCAAGTGGAAAATTTAATGCTTTTTAATAAAGCATTTGATAAAGAGTAAGTGGAAGACAGTTCGACGCAAGCTTTTAGGAGTTGAAGAGTTTAACTCACATCTTTTATAGTTAAAATTTAATTTTTTCATACATTTTTATCGGACATAAAGTACTCCTGATAATTTTGGTAAATTTCTTTAATCCTAATTTTATTAATTGTCGAGGATTTGCAGAGCCTTAAAATTTGCATTTACATACAGAATCTAAGGTACGTTCGCAAAATGGTAAAGGACTAAATTTAATTAACGTAAAATAACAATGAGCTTACAATTCATTTAAAAAAATGCATTTTTTTATTCAAATGAATGCTATTCACGAAGAATGCAAATCTCAAGGAATATTTATTTATTTCGCATGCATATTATTTTCACGTGGTCATTTTTACATGAAGAAATTAACAATTGACAACTGATGCGTTGGAAAAAAAAAATTGAAAATATCATTGCTCGTGTACACAAAAACGTGACGAGACTCAAAACATTTTCGCGACGAGACTCGAAAAATTTTACCCTCAATATCAAATCGCCACCTAAGAAGTTTCACTTCAAAATAAACGCAAAAATATGTTGTAAGTACATTTTATTTTTAGTTTCCTCACAAGAATTCAAAACTAATATACGAAAAAAGTCCCTCCAGAAAAAATTGGAGGGCTTCCATCTAAAAATAATAATGAAACATTCTCCACCGTTTCTTTCGGAAGCTTATGGGTAGTTTTGTATTCATGTTGTTTCCAAACCACTTCCCTCTTGAGAAAATTGGAAGACTTACATATGGAAGTGATGAATAAACATTTCTCATCATACCAAGCATGGAATTAAATTGGTAGGTTTGAAATTATGTTGTTTCCAATCCGCATCTTTAAGAATGCATGTGGAAAATTTTACTTATTATCAAGCAATGAAAATATCAATATTATTGTTTCCTAGCCGCTTATTATAGAACTGGAGAGTCTAGTGGTAGCGCGCTTGACTGTCGCTCAGGGGTCCCGGGTTCGAATCCTGGCCGGGCATTTTCATAACAAGGGAGAGGAATGTTTCCAAATTAATTTTTAGAACAGTGGAGAGGACTGCTTTCAATTCACTTTTTAAGACAGCGGAGAGAAATGTTTTCCTTCAATGATATGCTATGTTAAAAAAGAAATGGAGTGTCCAACGGAAGAAAATGCTTCCTACATTCCATGGAATGTTTCCTGTTTATATCCGGGAATGTTAACATTTCTTGGAGAGGCTTGATCATCAAATATGTGTGTATGACATGACTTTCTGACTTGGTAGATGTGCTTAAAATTTTCACAAGATATTCCTAAGACTATAATAGTTGATATAAAGAAAAAAAATATTTTTCGAAAGATAGAAGGTGGCTTTAAACAACGAATAAACTCACAATAAATTAATTGAAATTCAGAAAAGAAAACTTTCCAAATAAACCAACAACTTTAACTGTACAAAAACGGTCTTGGATTACATATCATATTTCAAGAGAGCTATGTACATTCCGTCGCACTTCAAACGCTTAATATCGCATGAACTTACCTTCAAGTACTCTCAGAATTCCTTAAATAACAGCAAATAAATTTCAGGAATATAAAATTACTCCTAAAAACCATCACACAATTCATAACCCTTTCTTTACAAAGAAAGCAAAAGGTAAACCTCAAACTCATAACATAACAGCATTTTTTAAAACACATCTTTATGTATTTATTTAGAAGAATATCAAAGAATGTCCTCTGTGATGAATATGTAAAGACATAAATGGTCATGTCAAACCCTTTTCGAATTCTGCACATAAAATGGCCAACTGTGACATTTTCATTTGATTGTGACCTTAAAAGCAATGCAAGCTACGAAAGAGTCAAGACAAATAGCAATAAGCCAAATCAAACCAAACCGAACTGAACTGAACTGAATTAAACCATGCTCAGGAAACCTCAGTTATTTTGATGAATTTCTCAGAAATAAAGTTGAAGATGTCACAAACACAGATGAGTTCTGCTGCTAGCAATTCTTTAATTCAGTGGTTTGGAAAATTTACTCAGGCAAGAAATCAATTCAATTAATATATATGTATAAGATAATTGTGGAATTTCTATGAATTTCTTAAGCCGAATTTATTGTCTACAATAATTAAAACCGGCAAGAAAGTAAGTCAACAAACCATCCACCCACCAGCGCCGTACCCCAACCATCGCATGCTGCTTACATTTCAACAAATAAATTGAATTTTCTTTATCTTATCTGGAAGTCGTCGCTGTCGACGTCGACGTCTTCATCTGCTTCTTTGTCGTTGTTATTGTGTTGTTGCCACGAAAGCCATGCCAGCAGCAGCAGAATTGTTATCACTGCCAACTGAATGTTGCTGCGATACAAATTTCACACAAAACTTTATAAGAAAACTTCTATAGAACTCTTACAATTGTTGTTTTTTTTTTATTACTTTTACTTAAGACGTTTTGATATCAATTTCTGTTCAGTACTTTTTGACGTACGCTGGTCGAGATATCGTCGTGTAGTTTTGACGCTGGTTAAAGGTTTGGAATGATATTGTTGCTGCCAGTCTTTCTCTGTGCTTTAAGTTGTTGCCAATAAAAAGTGCTTCAATTTTTATTAATACAATTGGGAAAAAGATCTTTAATTTACACGTGCTTTAATGCCTAAGCCACTTCTGTAACAATGCTTTTTAATTTTACAAAAAAATTATCATGTTTATGTTGTGTGAAGAACAAATAAAAGCAGTGAAATAAATTGTGACTCATTCAAGCTTATCGTACACAAACCTAAATCGCTTTATATGTTTGTTTTAGAATTGTTGTGGAATAAAAATAAAAATAAAAATAAAAATAAAAATAAAAATAAAAATAAAAATAAAAATAAAAATAAAAATAAAAATAAAAATAAAAATAAAAATAAAAATAAAAATAAAAATATGTAAAGATATAAATTAAAACTGTGCTACGATAACAGCAACAGGATAACCAAACAATACCAGACGGCATTTTTTCTTTGCGTGAGTAGAACGATAAAATATTTTCCATTTAATGATTTATTAGAGAATAAATTTACACTTTATATGGGAGATGTCATAATTTACAGTAATTGTTTTTACAAACAGAAGTGTTGTTGTTCAGAGTGGGTAAGAATATAGCTTAAAATAAATGTTATTATTAGGCAAGGATTATGTATAAACTTACCAAAAAACAGTACAACTCTCTTGTGTTTTGATTTCTCCAAGTCAAATCGGCGGCGATTTTTCAAAATGAAACAGTAAAATTTACCAAAAACTTTTAATTTACTATTCTTACAATAAAAAGGACAGTCTTTGAAAGTTACACAGAACAAAATTATATTCTAAGCCCTGAGAAAAAAGCTTCAATAAAAATCATATAAGCAAAAGGTATTTCTTAATGAGCAATTACTTAAGCACAAAAACAGAATTTCAGCAATCACTTGCATTTTTCATTTAAAATTCAAAAATTTCGTTTTTAATCGAACTAGATCAACAGAATTCACAAATTTCAATAACAATTAAGAAAAGATTATTTGAATTTCAGAAGTGATCATTTGCAATTCCGAAAGGATCGATTGAAACTTTAAACTTTCATTTGAAATGCAGAAAAAAAAATTTTATATGTAGATAAAGTCATTAAAAATTTGAAGAAGATCAAGTGAAATTTAGAAAAGATCATTTGGGTCTTAGAAAAGATCAATTGATACATAGGAAAGATTAATTGAAATTGAGAAAATTAAATTAAAATTAAAAAAAAAATACCAATTAAAATTCCGAAAAGATTAATTGAATTGCAGAAAAGCTCAACTGAAATTTAGAAAAGATCAATTCAAAGTATAAGGCTATACAAGAAAAAAACCTATTACACAGTGTGTAATTTTTTAATTCATGGCAAAATAACCATATACGGACATCACTATGTGATAAAAGACCAAAAAAAAAATACCCCTGTCTCCTCCAGGTTTTTTTTTATGGGCACCCAAATAAGTGGGGCCTCGGTTTCATTTTTGCAAAAAAATTATAATTTTCTCAAGCTCATATCTTGCAAACCGTTCGGAATTTTGATTTACTCTCTGAGGCAAAGTTGTAGCTCTTGTCATAAAGAACAAAAATTGTGAACATTTAAAATAAAAAACTTCATCTTCAAGGTCCAAATCGCAAAAAACTATAAAAAAAATTAAATTTTTTTTACCTTTTTTCCCCTGTTCAGGTCCATAGGTAACAAACCGTTCAAAATTCAAGGAAATAATCAACTACAAAAATGAACCTAAGATCTCAATAAACAATATATGATCTTTCTAGAATATATGAACTTCCTAGGAATGATTCTTCACACTTTTTAGGTAGCGCTTAGGTAGCCGCAAAAGTGAAAAATTTACCGAAAATTTTTTAATTTCATTTGTTTTTTCTTTACATTTTCAACATTGAGATACTATAAAGCCTTCTTCCGTAAGTGAAAAGGCATGTTGCAGGTTTCATTGTTATACTATTATTGATTTTATTAATCTTAGTTCTTAGGTGGTATGGGTTGATATTTAGAGTTAGGGTTGTAACAAAGAGTAGTAGCATAGATATTTAGTAATAATGATTCAGTATTGTAGGGATTAGTAGTCTCAGCAGGGATGGCACTAAAATAATGTGCTATCTATTACAAAAATTATAAAAAAAAATATTCGTATTATGTTTATAATGTTGATGGCCCTGGACTTGCAAATTCCACTCTCTTAAGTTGTGGATCCAAATCGTCGTCCGAATCTGACTCTGATTCAGAACTTATGGTGTCCACAGGTGCGTTACTTCCAGACTGCCCTCCATCATCAGCTTTTTCTTCTTCAGATACTTCATTAACATCATACAGAGTGATCTTGTGACTCCATCAACATACCTGAAATGAATTAGAAAAGAAATTAAAAAAGGAATGCAAAACAATGCATCAATAAAATTGATATTACCTCTGCAAGCTCTAGTCATTCCTGTACATTCTGTACTACGATCTGGAGTTGGCGGCCTTGGTGATACAAAATTTTCAGGTGCAAGCACTGGTAGTGTGGCTGTAACAGTTGCTTTATAACTTTTGTTCCTCTCAGCATATCGATTTAGAACACATGTTTAATTTACGCATGCATAGCAACTGGTTTCATCATGATCACCTGGGAGATTAATCCAGTTTACCGGCTTACAATACTTAAAAACTTCCTTTCCTTTTGCAATGTTGTAGCACTTTTTTTTCTGATTTGACAGTTGCGACATGTTGCAGTTGCAACAATTGCCAATGTTGTGTGCGAATTATGCTGTAGCATTTTCAATTTTTTTAATTTCACTTTATAACTTTCATCGCTGAGCTCTCGTTGACGTCGCGCTGTGTAATGCCTCGATGTGAGTGTCGTGTCGCTTTTGTATTATGTGCTGCGACCCTTGTTGCGTGTGCTGAGCTTACTGCATTGCCTGTGCTGCTGCGGTCGGTGCGTGATCGCGTGATACCTAAGCGTTTCCTAAACAGTGTTAACCCTTGTACAAACACATGGTTCTGGCCAGGCATATTTCATTTTTGATCGTTAATCAAACACACAAGACATTAAACATGACAAGAGCTACAATGTGAATTCAATGCAGATGTTTGCTTCCAGGTAGTTTTTTGATAGAAGTTTTTTTGATTTTATATGTTCACAATTTCATCTTTATGAAAAGAGCTAAAATGTGTTTCCAGGTATTTTTTGTATATTTTAAGTTGTTTTTATGTGAATTCAATGCAGATGTTTGCTTCCAGGTAGTTGTTTGACAGTTTGGGCACGGGAACTCACCCACCAGCTTGAGAATTTTTATTAGAATGCTCTTACTATCAGTGAAGGTACTATGCATTCACACACTCGGCCTCCGGACTGACAATTATTTACGTTCAAAGTTTTGAAATCACCTCTTTTTTTTTAAGAAATCGCTTATTTTCTTACACTTCAATTGTTTTTTTACTAGGGCTGTTTTTTGAGAAAACCAGATTTTTATTAAAAACGTGAGGTTAAAAAACCTTTTTTTTAATTTGACCCAATGAGTTAATAAAAATTAACATATTTATATACAGATTTATACCATTTTCAAAGGTTTTCTCAACGATACCCATCTTAACCAGATCGGATAAGAAATGAGTGAGATATAAGCGATTATATACTCAAGCTATAAAGGCCTATATCTCAAGAAGTTGGATCGGCCTCCTTAAAAATACTTAAGGGTTTTAATCAGCCTGGTAGGGCTAGGCCAGAGAAAATTGGCGCATTTTTCATAAATTTGTTCGTAAATTTGTTCGTAAATTTGTTCGTAAATTTGTTCGTAAAAGCGGAAAATAAAAAAAAACCATGGGCCATTATTCGCTCATTTTTTAATTTTTTTTTGCGATTTTGAACTTGAAGATTAAGTTTCTTTATTCTTTATCTCTTATTTTATATGTTCACAACTGTTCTTTATGACAAGAGCTACAACTTTGCCCTGAGAGTAAATCAAAATTCCGAACGGTTTGCAAGATATGAGCTTGAGAAAATGATAATTTTTTTGCAAAAATGACACCGAGGCCCCACATCTTTGGGGGCCCATAAAAAAAAAACCTGGAGGACTTTGGGCAAAACTGGGGGACAGGGGTCTTTTTTTTGGTCTTTTATCACGTAGTGGTGTGGTTATTTTTTTTCGTTTTGCATTGTGTTATACACAAAATAAAAATTTGAATATTTTTTATGGTTTAAGGCCCTCAGTAAACTCTAGTTTATCAGTATTATAACTTGTCTTTTGTAATATTGAAGTTATTTGACTTAAAAAAGTCGTTTTAGCTAATATTTCTTAAACATTTTTTTTTTAATTTAAAACACCAGGTGCAACATGTCACGCCCATTAGATGTCTAAAGCGATATACTGTCTAAAAATATTTCTGTTTAGAGACAAATTTTCACTTACAAAAACTGAAAAAATGGCTTAAAAAGCTAGGTTTGGATATACAATCAGCTCTGTTTTAAGACCTGAGTGTTACAAATAGTATGATAGAGTATGCAAAAACAGATTCTGCAATCTCTCACAAAAAAAAAACAGTAAAATAAAGTACCCACTGAACCATAAGCAAAGGTTTTGAGTAAGGTGAGAGTTTTCTGAACGTTTTTGGATAGTTTTTTTTTTAATTTTCGATTTATTATTTTGTCGCTTAAAAGTGCTTGCTATAGAAGATAAAATTCGTTAAAACTTTTCCCATTAATAAAAACTTTACTTATTTTGCAAAATTCATAAAAAACTTTTTTTGAGTCCAAAAAGAATAATTTTAGAAGGCAAAAATTCCTCGTAAATTAACACTTTTTGTTCATAAACGAGTTCACAAATGAGTTTAGAAATGAATCATAAATGTTTCTATTTTGCATACTTAAATGAGTTCAAAAAATTATAATTTTGTATCATATCAATAGAAACAATATCACATAAACACACCAATTTTGTTTATATATGAGTTCATATGAATTCATAAATGAATCATAAATATACTTAATGTACACTTTATACTTTATATATACTTTACCTTGTTTATATACTGAAATGAATTAAAAAGAAATAATTTAAACCTTTGTTGATATTTTTATAATAGTAAATTAAAATGTTATCCTTCATACAAAAGTTATATAAAATTTTTCACTAGTGCGAATTGATTCTCGCCATAAGAAAAAGGGATGGATTTACTGCAACACGTTCTAAAAACTATATTTCTTTTCATTTATCTACAAGTCTGTCATAACACTTTAACTTTTCGACCAAAAATTAAGATCAAGCCCAAATAGAAAGAAAACCACGACAACATTCCATGCAAAAAAGTGATCAAATAAGTTCCCCATCATTTAGTTCCCGTGTCATTAACGGCAGATTTTTTCACCGAGTATTAGCGCTAATCCGTGGATTAGACTAGTTCATGGTATACAAACTAAATTTCTGAGTGCCGAAAAAGAACTTTTCTATAATTTATTTTTTAACTCATTCCCGAAGAAAAAAAATGTGCGTTTCTGAGAGACATTTTCGTCCGGCGATTGATTCAAAAAGGGTTCATTTCCGAGTGCCAAAAAATAATTTTTCTATGGTTCTATATTTAACTCATGTCCGAACAAAAAAGTACAATTTATAGTTCTTTTTTAAATCATTTCCGCAGAAAATAAGGTTAATTTTTGAGAGGTTTTTTTAGTCCTACGAATGACACAAAAAGGTTCATTTATGAGTGCCGAAAATGAACATTTCTACCCGAAAAGTTTCAAAAATGAATTCGAAAACGGTAGTCTTGGTTCACTGGGTATAAATCTAATGAGTAAATCATTTATGATATATAGCTGATGACGCAGTAGTGTTTTTTGATTCAACAGTTTCTTTGCAAAAAAAAAAAAACGCAAAATGTTTCAAAAACTATAATCCAAAGAACCCGCTGTAGATCTATTCCCCCGTACTTGAACAATCGTACGAATTCGTGCTACTTTCTGCTATTTTCTGCTATTTCCTGTTCCCATACCCAAAAATTTCTCAAAAGAGCGCGAAAATGAGTAATCCAGTCCTTGTCAAATGTTGCTATTTTCTGCCACACAAATTTGGCGAAGCAGATATTCGTAGCAATTCGCAAGATGCCATATTTTGACGGCTAATGCCATATTAGAGTTACAGCCATTAAAACAACACAAAAAAATATCGGGAAATGTGCAAATCAATTGTTCGCCAAGCACATTTAGTAGAATGCAGTTTGATCCGGCTTTTGTCCAATTTTTAAAAAATTTTTACGAAAGAATTAAATATATGTTTTTTAAATTTCTTCAAAAGTTTAAAACTTTTAGCGAAAAACCTGTTCTCGTACTTTTTGCAAATTTTTCACGCAAAAAGAGCATTTGTTCGCTTACTCTCTCAAATTTTACAACTTGCGAACTTCTGCTATAAAATTATGGCAACAGACCCAATGTTCATCAGATTTCCAAAAATACACTCTGTGGCAGTGTTGTGAAATTGAGGGAAATTACCCTTTTTGAGGGAAATTTTGTCGTAATTTTTTTGCAAAAAGAGAATATTATTACTTTGCAGAAAAAGTTAAACCATAAACACAAAATCATTGCAATGCCGGCATTTAATTTTTAAGATTTGCATTTAATAACAATAATATATACTAATAAGTATATAATATTAACATTATTTATTTTTTTATATCAAAATATTTTAATTTATTTATTAAACAATTTGTGAAAAAATTTATTTATGTTGTATTATATATTTATTTTTTTACCAAACTGATCTCAAAATCCGTGTTTATATAAAACCAAACCATAAAATCATTATGAAAAAGTTTTTTTTTTCAAGCAAAATTTTTGATACAAATGTGACATACATTCTATGGAACACTGCTTCTAGAATACATTTCTTAGATCCAATTGTGCCTCGTTCGTTTTAGCCTTATCGAGAAAAGCTTTCTAGAGGCATTCACTTAAACTACTTTTGAAAGATATTCGAAAAGCATTTAAATTAAATTAAAGTAAAAAAAAATATAAACAATAATAATATATTTTAGATATTTTCCGTAGGGTTTTAGAAACCTCCAACAAAACCCCAACCACTTTCTACTTTCAACGCCAAAATGCCGTGATAATCAGGAAAAGGGATACCTTATGTGAGATTTTTAACCCCAACTCCCCTTAACCACAAAAATCATCCCATTCCAAGGAATGCCTTCTTGAAGTTCTTTCATCCTTTCATGGAAGGGCTTGAAGAAATCTTCCAGTGAAAATATTCTAGAAGGACTTCTAGAGAAGACTAAGCAAAGCATTCCTCCCAATGACTTGCATATGTTAAACGAATGCCTTCTGGGTATGAAAGTGGAAGGGATGGAGTTCAAGACTTTCCCTTCTTTTGAAAGCACTGTTTTTGCTGGGTTGTTGTTGCTTTATTTGTTTTTCCACAGAAGTCACTGTGGGAACTTTCGTGCAAATTTTCGTAATGTCCGAACGGTGAAAATTTTTTTTCCCTAATATGAGGGTACCTTTTTGTCAAAGGTACTGGGCAACACTGCTCTGAGGACTTTTTTAAGATTTTGAAAAAACTAAACACTTTTTCAGTCGTCTACTTGGCAAATGTCATTTGATTTCGAAGAAGGCTGGAGCTTCTGCCGAAATCTACTTGTCGTAAGCGATACACAGAAAGGGGAGTGTGTAATACGTTTAAGATTTTAATAGAATTTTGAGAAATGATGAAGATGAAAAGCAATTGGTTCTTCAGGTGGTTGAAGCTTATTGAAAAAATATCCTTCTTTTTCAACTACAATTGCACCTTCCGGGTCTATCAAACATAATTGGATTGGTAACGAATTTAATATTTTCTTTTGTTTTAGACCTAAAGGAATAAGAACCAGGCCAGCGCTTTTGCATTTGTTGATTTTAAAATTCACCCATACAAATAAGGACTCCTCTAATGTCCAGGGGTCCATACATAGAATGGTTGCAAGCGCTTTAATTGGAGTTGACTTCAGTTCCCCCGTAATGCATAGCCGTAATGCCAGCCGCTAAATTTTCTTCATTTGCCTGAGGTATGTTGTTTTATTTGCAGCCAGCCACCACACAATAATTCCATAAAGTAAAAAAAGACGAACTACCGTTATATAGATCCAGTGCATAAGACAGTGCGAGAGACCCCAGGTACTATCTAGCATCTTCTTGGATGTGCTTAGCGCCACGATGGCTTTCTTCACAAGACGACTCCTTCATATTTTGTGTGAATTTTTGTGTATGAGACATATATCGTTTATTTTTGGTGGTATCCACTGTTGTATATTGTACCTTTTCGTGAACAGAACCAGATCCGTTTTATGGCTTAACACCAAAAACTGCTCCTGCCTTGGCAATGTTTTTGACATTAGCTTTACAACCACTATGGCCTGCTCCAAGGGAGGTGTGTCCGCCGATGGATGCTCCTGTTTTTGTGTTTATTGTTGTTATTTTTATTGTTGTTGTTGGTGTTGTTGCTGTTTTTGTTTTTGACTTTTCCATAAAGTTCGCACGAGTGTTGATACTTATAAAAGCATTAAAAATTTTGAAATGATAATTTGAAATTTGAAGAAAGATCAATTTAAATTTAGAAAATAAGTTGAAATTCTAACTTTATTTCAAATTAAGGAAGAGGGCAATGAAAATTTGGAAAATATTGATGAAAATTTAGAAATGATTAATTGATATTTAGAAAATTATATTTTAAACTCAGAAAATATCAATATAAATTTATATCAACTTAAAATAATTTTAATTCAAAAATTCCAGTTCAATTTCAAGAAAAGTTAACTTAAATTCAGAGAAATATCGTTTAAAATTAAGAAAAAAATTTAATTGGAATGCCTTAAATATTAAGTGAAATTCAGAAATGCCATTTGAATTTCATTAAAATTAATTGAATTTTAAAAATGCTTAATTGATTTAAAAAATATCAATTAAAATTCAGATCAACTCATACTCACACTTATATTCATACTCATACTCATACTCATACTCAAACTCATACTCATACTCATACTCATACTCATACTCATACTCATACTCATACTCATACTCATACTCATACTCATAATCACACTCACACTCACACTCATACTCTAACTCATACTCATACTCATACTCATACTCTAACGCATACTCATACTCATACTCATACTCATACTCACACTCATACTCATACTCATACTCATACTCATACTCATACTCATACTCATACTCATACTCATACTCATACTCATACTCATACTCATACTCATACTCATACTCATACTCATACTCATACTCATACTCATACTCATAGTCATAGTCATAGTCATAGTCATATTCATACTCATACTCAAACTCATACTCATACTCATATTCATATTCATATTCATATTCATACTCATACTCATACTCATACTCATATTCATATTCATATTCATATTCATACTCATACTCATACTCATACTCATACTCATACTCATACTCATACTCATATTCATATTCATACTCATACTCATACTCATACTCATACTCATACTCATACTCATACTCATACTCATACTCATACTCATACTCATACTCATACTCATACTCATACTCATACTCATACTCATACTCATACTCATACTCATACTCATACTCATACTCATACTCACACTCATACTCATACTCATAGTAATATTTGAAATCACCTTTCTTTTATATGGTGACCGTGATCACGTTATTTTATAAGTTAGCAAATTAATATCTACACAGTAAAAAATTTGAGGGTAAATTTTATCATTTTTATAACATTTGTGTGGTATAAACTGTTTTATTCCAAATAATTTATAAATTTTATACCACTCAATATTATAAAAATTATAAAACAAATATAATTTAAATTTCATATGGATATTATGTATTAATCAAAATATATTCTGGTTCGAAAGAAAAAATTCACCAAAATCGGGTTATTTAAAAATATTGTGGTTTCGAGTGGTCTGACGAGAAAAATGGTCTGGCAAAATTTATTAGATTTGATGGTATAACTTTTAAAACCTTTTTAGGCCTGGATTTATATGTATACAAAATAGTATAAAATTTATGCTCATATTTTTTATGTATGAATGTATGTATGTATGTAAGTATGTAGTTATCAGAGATGACCGAAACAACATTAAAACTCATACCAAAGAGCGCATGGTATGCTTACTTGAGAGAGGGGCAAAAAATTCTCGCAAATAAAAAAATCACTGATTATATCACGAATAGCTACAAACGACATGAGACAAAAATGAACAAAATCTGAATCACTGATCACGGTTTTCGATAGTATTTGATCACCGTTGTTACCAGTGATTTTTCAATCACGGTGACTAAATCACCGGCATCGAAAAATCGCTCATCTCTAATACTCATACTCATACTCATACTTATACTCATACTCATACTTATACTCATACTCATACTCATACTCATACTCATACTCATACTCATACTCATACTCATACTCATACTCATACTCATACTCATACTCATACTCATAATCATACTCATACTCATACTCATACTCATACTCATACTCATACTCATACTCATACTCATACTCATACTCATACTCATACTCATACTCATACTCATACTCATACTCATACTCATACTCATACTCATACTCATACTCATACTCATACTCATACTCATACTCATACTCATACTCATACTCATACTCATACTCATACTCATACTCATACTCACACTCATACTCACACTCATACTCATACTCAACTTAACTCATATCAATTGAAATTCAAAAATTCCATTGGAATTTAAAAAAAAATTAATGGAAATTTAGAAATATCAACAGAAATTTAGAAAAAATCAATTTAAATTTAAGAAAGATCACTAAAGGATCAAAAAAATCAAATAAAATTTAGAAAGATTAATTAAAATTCAGAAATAAAGAATAAAAAAATAAAAAATACATAGTTGTTATATACATAATATGATGTTTACATAGAAATGATATGGTAATAGTTATGCTTATAGTAAGCAATTAGCTGGTTGCTAAAACTGTTTGCGCGTATCATTGTTTGTAACGCTTTTGATTCTTAAGCATTAGATCAGTGTCGGCCAAAAAAATTTGCACTGTTATTTCAGTTGTGTGCTAGCATATGTGGGAGCGACATATGCGTGCATGGTCACTAGCCCACACTGCATTAGATGCTTAGTTTTTTCTTGAGAATTTAATTTGTTATACAATGATAAGGCTTCCGAGAAATCTTTATCACAATTCTTGTAACACATAATAATGTCGTTCTTTTACTTAACTTGTAAATTAAAAAGGCCTGCGCTAATTTTGCCCTTTTGATTGCAGAAATTGAAAAATTCGGAGCTCCTTTAACTAGCTTGGTGTAGAATAACTAGATTTGAAAATACTTAGCAATTGCGTAACTGCCAACAGCAGTTGCTTGTTTTGATTAACTGCATTTTAAGCAATAGCTAAAAAAATATACAAAAAATAGCTGCATGAAGAAAAAGCAATTGCTTGGGGTTTTTTTGGCGGAAAATTTCAAGAATAAGTAAGTTTCTTACTTTTTATTCATGACGCTTAATATGTTTTATAACAAAGCACGCAATCTTTTTTATTTCCGCTAAATTGATGATAACCTCTTTGAAATGTAGATACATTTTATGCCCAGAATGCTTAGATAAGAATAATTCAAAAAGCACTTATCTGAATGACAAAAAAAAATTCTCACTCATAAAGAACTTAATTAAGCGAAACCGTTAATATTTAACTCAAACAACATCCGGTGCCAAAAATTGTTTTACTTATTTATCGCATAATATAGTTTAATAGTCGTTAAAAGCGATAAAAACATTCATTTAATCAAATTGGATTTCAGAGTAGCAGCGTTATCTTAAAACATAATTTTGTAAATGGTCATCAACTGAAGTCATTTTTGTTATCTATACAAGTTAAAATCGATGAAAATATTATTACGATTTGCTAGGGAAAGTTAAAGTATTAAGCCATGCAAAAAAGGGAGTGGGGTTGTTGAAAGGGGGTGTTTTGAGGGTGGTTAAATGCTAATGAAGTAAGTCCCCAATTTAAAAATTATTCATTGAGTAAGTGAAGAGGGTGGCAGAGGTAAGAAAGTGGCAATGCTGACAACGACAGCAACGTAATGAGCTGCAGCAACATGCAGTGACAGCAACAACATTAACAATAACAGCAAACGTAACAGCTGTTCAATACCATAAAGAATGCATTCAAAAATTTATACGATAATTTCGTTTTATTTTATAGTGTTTATAAAATAAATAAATTAATTTTAATGCAAACTTCACTTAAATGCCTCTGAAGCTGATGTTTAATTAAGCAATAAAGTGAATTGTAGTTGGTTTTGCCGTTTGTGTTGTTGATTTTTGCGTTGTCCCCCCACCAAACAATCAATATCTTGAATAAATAATGTTTAAAATAAAAAAATCAATAATTAATGTCAATAATAATGCATTGTTAAATTAATGCTGCGAAATTAAATATATGTGAATTTTCCTGATTTACATCGCAGCAACGAAATGGTTTATAGACCGCTGTTAAACAAATAACACTATTCGACAATATTTAACCTTTTACAAAATTAGAGCAGACTTCGATCAACGGCTTCTGATAGTTCAGATAGATTATACGTGTATCTGCGTTTGACAAAAGTTTAACTGCATCTTTATGTAAAACGAAACGAAGGACAGAGAAACGAGCAACAATATTTTTTGATATGGAAAAATGTATTGTTTACCGTGTCTCGCATCATGTTCAGCCTACGTTTTGTTATACATAAAGATGCAGTTAGTAAACCTTTGAGTAAATTTAAGTTGTTGAGTAGGTGTTAAATTTACTCTTAGTTTAGATATATACTAACATAAAAAGTAAGAAAACTACTAAATATATTTATTTGAACGTAGTTGTCCTCTTCTCAAACCTATATCTAGTGAAATTTTTTGAGAAATATTTACATGTTCTCATAAATATGTCCTTTTTTATATGTCTTTTTAAATCCACTTCGAAATCAGATACAAAAAAGTACCTAAAAATTTGTCTACTTCATTGATCTGTATAGAAAAGCTTTTATAGGATAAATTTGTAATTAAGACCGAACAGGGTATAAACAGTAGATGAACAAGGCTCTAACAGAGTCCATTTTTGAAAAGTAATGTTTAGATTAAACATATAGGGTTAAAGTTTTCCTTGAAAAACTTTACTATAAGTCTCTTTGGACTAGATTGATCTAAGGTAGTGTAACGAACCCTTTTTTGTCCGTTACTAGTTTGCTGAGGTGAGTAAACCAAGGGTTCTTACAAAACAATTTATATTCTAACGTTTCCAATATTTAAATGAGAAAGCCGGAGTTTTTAGTTTTCAACTGTAATAAAAATCTGTTTTTATTGTTACTTTCATTAGTATTTCCTTATATTAGCTTAATAATTATTTACTTAATTATACTGTAACATCTATATATATAAAAATGGATGTATGTATGTGGGTATGTGGGTGGGTATGTGGTTATATCACGTATAGACTCCAAAACCGCTGAACCGATCTTTATGAAATTTTTAGGGAAAATAAAGCCACATCTTGAGAGTGTTCCTGTGAGGTTTGGTAACGATTGGAGAAGGGGGCGTGGTACCTCCCATACAAGCCAAATTTGCTCCATCGATCACAAACCAAAAAAAGGATATATATCAGGCGGTTTCAATCGTAAAAAACTAAGATTTGGTAATTTTGTTCAGATGGTTACTGTCGATAACTGTACAAAAAATGGGCGTGGTCGTAAAATAAATACGCCCACTTTTTCGAAATCATGGCAATTCCAGAGTTCTATACACTTTTACAGTGAAACTTACTGTATAGGTGCTTCAAGAGGCGGTCACTATATATAAATGTTTTCACGCCCACTTTTACCGCCCACAAATCAATGTCTATATATATAAAAAGCAAAACGATGTGTGTCTGGCTGTGTGATGTCTATAGACTCCAAAACTACTAAACCGATTGACCTGAAATTTTGGCAGCCGATTTGTTTCAGGTACGAGATGGTTGAGGGGGAAAATGTGCCACACCCCCCTTTTACTGCCCCCAAATCAATAAAAATGTTATATTTCAGTCAGTTTGGGTCGTATAAGGCTAAAATTTTGCAATTTAGTATGTACGGTTACTGTCGATAACTGTACTTAAAATGGGTTTCCACGCCCCCTTTTACCGCCCACAAAGAAATGAAAATGCTTTATTCAGACGGTTTTGGTCGTATAAGACTTAAATTTGGTACTTTGGTTTGTGTAGTTACTGACAGTAACTGTACGAAAAATTGGTTTCCACGCCCCCTTTTTGCGCCCACAAATCAGTGAAAATGCTATATTTAAAGCAGTTTTGGCCGTATGAGACTAACATGTGATACCTAAGTTTGTATAGCTACTTTCGGCAACTGAACTAAAAAAAGGCGTCATCGCTATATAGCCACACCCACACCCACTTTTTGAGAAATCATTAAAATTGACTACTAGGTCTATTGAGCTAAAATGTTGCTTTAGTTTGTACGGTTACTGTCAGCAACAGTACTAAAAATTGGTTTCACGCCCCCCTTTTACTGCCCACAAACCAATGAAAACGTTTTATTTCAACGATTTGTATCGTGTTGGACAAAAATTTTGTAATTCAGTTTATATGGTTACTCTCGGCAAGTGCACTAAAAATAGGCCTGTCCCACTTTAGTTAAACTCACTTTTCAGGGAGTTAGCGTCGAGTGAAGTAAAGTGCGCCAAGCTTAACCTAAATTGAGCTGAAATTTGGGCAGTCGATTTGTTTCGATTACGAGATGGTTCAAGGGAAATATTTTCCCGCACCCCTTTTTACTGCTTGCAAAACAACAAAATGCTACATTTCGCACGGTTGTGATCGTATTAGACTAAAATTTGGTTATTTAGTGCATATGGCTACTTTCGGCAGCTATACTGGAAATGGTGAATATATTTTGCATTTCTTGGCATTTTCGTATATGGTAAGGTGGTCTGTGGCAGAACAATGTCTGCCGAGGAGAGTGAGTGTTCCTGTGAGGTTTGGTAACGTTTGGACGAGGGGGCGTGGTACCTCCCATACAAGCCAAATTTGCGCTATCGACCACAAACCAAATAAAGGATATATATCAGACGGTTTCGATCGTAAACACTAAGATTTAGTAATTTTGTTCAGATAGTTACTGTCAGTAACTGTACAAAAAATGGGCGTGGTCGCATTAAACATACGCCCACTTTTTCGAAATAGTGGCAATACCGAAGTTCTACATATTTTTATAGTGAAACTTGCTGTGCAGGTGCTCCAAGAGGCAGTCACTATACATAAATGTTTTCACGCCCACTTTTACCGCCCACAAATCAATATCTGTATATATAAAAATGAATCGTGATTTGTTCGGATGCTTAAAACTTGAAAAGGACTGGACCAAATTGGATACTTCCTTTTACTGGTTTGTTCGTAACTGCTACGCAAAGGTTTAGGAAAAAGTAATGCCACACCCCTTTTATCGCCCACAAATCAATAAAAATGCTATATTTAAGACGGTTTTGGTCGTATTAAATTAAAATTTGGTAAATAAGTTCTTATGATGACGGTCATTAACTTAAATAAAAACGGGCGTTGTCACATTTCATCTACGCCTACTTTTGGAAATATCACAATACTTCGAAACTATTGGTCCGATTGAGCTCAAAATTTTGTAAGTGGCTTTGCTTTGAGTACGAGATGGTTTAAGAAGAAATGCCACACCTTCTTTTACCTCCCATAAATATAAAAACAATTTGTGTTATCGAATAGCTTTAGAGTTATGGGTTGCACAGCTTAGAAATTCGGTATTCGACCACAATTTAGACGTACCGTTTCAGTGATGAAATTTTATGGGAGTTGGACAAGGAGGAGGAGCACCTCTCATACAACCCAAATTGGTGATATCGAATAGCTTTGAAGTTATAAAAATTCAGCTTTGTAATTCAGTTTTTGACCTCAATTTACACATGCAGTTTCAATTAACCCAAATTAAAGATATCAAGCGACCTATAATCTTTGGGATTATAGGTCGCACAGTTTTTGAATTCAGTATTGGACCTGAAATTTTATGGTTGTAGGGAAAAGGGGAGTGGCACCTCCCATACAACACAAATTTGTGTTATCGAATAGTTTTGGAGTTATATGTCGAACAGTTTTGGTATTCGGTATTCGACCTCCATGAACACATGCAGCTTAATTGATTACGTTCTATCAGGGGTGATCAAGAGGGCGTGGCACTTCCTATACAACCCAAAATTGTTATATCGAATAGCTTTGTGGATATAGGTCGGAATTCAGTATTTGACCTCAATTTAGACATGCTGTTTAACTGATAACATTTTATGGGCGTTTGACAAGGGAGAGTGGCAGCAACGCGCCGGGTTTCAGCTAGTATATATATATATATATATATATATATATATATATATATATATATATATATATATATATATATATATATTTTATATATATTATAACTTAATATAGATCTTATGTTTAATGGCTTCTATACTGAACGGTGGAGATACGTTCCTATGACTTCTATGCTGAACGGTGGGTATACGTTCCTATGACTTCTGTGCTGAACGATGGGTACACGTTCCTATGACTTCTGTGCTGAACGGTAGGTAAACGTTCCTATGACTTCTATGCTGAACGGTGGGTACACGTTCCTATGACTTCTATGCTGAACGGTGGGTATACGTTCCTATGACTTCTATGCTGAACGGTGGAGACACGTTCCTATGACTTCTATGCTGAACGGTGGAGACACGTTCCTATAACTTCTAACTGAACGGTGGGAACAGGTTCTATAACTACTAGCTGAACGGTGGAAACACGTTCCTATGACTTCTAACTACGTTTGAAAGATGGAAACACTTTCACTTGCTAGTCTCGACATGTGCACGCAGCCGCGCTTGCACCCAGACTGATTTTCTTATGCCAGCGAGTTGCCTTATATATGCTTTCGCTGTATTCTGTTTCGCCGTTCACGTGTTTTGTTTACCCTGCCTGTGTATGTGTGACTGTGTATATGCCTTTGCATGTTTGTATGTGTGTATTTATTATTTATTTACTTATTTATTATTACTACAATGTATTTATAACAATTTGTTATATTTAATACATTTTATATATATACTATTTTTAATATTTACATTTAGTTAAATTTATTAAACATTCACAATTCATTTACATTTCATTTCCTTTATACATATCATTTGTGGGGCACAAATTGTACAACAATTTGTGTCCTCTCTTAGTAAGCATCTGGGATTACGGGGTCCCGGACTTTTTTTAGTCCCGACAGTTCCGGGATTGCAAGGCCTAAAATCAAATTTCGGCCTTTTCGCGATGCCGGGACTGCCTTCACTGCAAAAAAAATTCCACCGAAAAGTTCAATGATTCTATCTAAGAAAAGCCTGAATGTGATTAAAAAATTTTTAAATAAAAAATTTTCTCTACCTCAGAAATACTAAAATCTGATTTTATTAATACACAAACAAAAATATTTTGTAACTATCTGTACAAAACATGACGTGAAAAATATAAAAAAACCTTGAACTAAACTTACCAAATATTTAAAAATACTAACTTAAAAAAAGTTAAATATGACCTTAAAAAATTAAAAAAAAACTTCCTTAACCCATTACCCGCGGTTCCCAAGCGCTTCGTACGATTTTTTTAAAATTTTATGTGCTTTCTTGTATTGATCACAGGAACTACCACATCAAATTTTTTCTTTGTTCTCTATCTTTCACCATAGTCGAGATATGAGTTGATTATAAAAATACCCAACTGTCGTTAATGTGTTCTAAATGGGCACGAATTCCTTCTGCAACAACAGCACAGTTTAATATCAGGAATTTTCAATCAGTAGCAGGTATAGTTTGTTAATTGGCTAAGAGAGCTTTCACATTTTTTTTAAAATATAAAATTTTTTACAAATGATAATACCATAAATTTTCTGTTTTTTAAATCAAAAAACTTTTTAATTTAAAAATATACTAGTTTACGTGAACATTTCTTGACACACTCCAAAAACAATTTTTAGCTCTGTTTTCTTAAAGCCACAAACAAAAAATTCAACACTTAGCTGTTACCAATCCAGAGATATGATCAATTCTGCAGAAGCATTTGCATGGGTAAAAAAAACCCATCCTTGGTTAATGGGTTAAACAAGCTGTACAAAATATCACAATATTTGTACTTAGAATTACTAAAATTCTTATACTATTTTATTGTGTTTTAAATAATTTTAAAAGCCTTCCGAATAATCTCATTTAATTAATTTTTTGTTTAAGAATTCATCTTAAACAACAACAAATACTATACAAACATTTAATCAAATTTGTGTTTTTTAGTTTTTTAAAATCTTCTGTATTGTTTTGTGTTGTAAAACAAGGCATAACTACTTTGGAACTTCATGATTCGTCTTTCAAAAAATTCATTTTCTAAGGTTTGTCAATCTCGAATCTAGTGCCGGGATCTCGGTATTGTGTTTTTTTAATCCCAAAATCCCGGTATTGTCGAAACGTCCCGAAATTGGATGTCCTAATCTAAGGTGTATTGCTATAAAGGCAACTAGAATGTTTTTAATAAAATCATGTAACAAATGTATCATCTGCAGAAATGTTCACTATAAATCATCAAAAAAATTTGTGTTGCATAGTTTTAGGACGCTTTTAAACTATTTACTGTTTTGTCATGTTTTAATGATACGTTAATCATGTCTACTATTTTCTTCCATAGTTATATATTGTAGACAAACATTGGCCAAAGGAACTTATTGTGCAATATTTCAAGAAACATTTTTGTAATAAATTTTACCCAATCTACGACTAATTTTAAGAGTACTTTTGTGTATGTTTGAGCCTTGTTCATCCGATGTTTAGAGGCCCTGTTCAGCCATAGTTAAAAACTTTTTCTATAAAAAATTGTTCTCTATATATTGACGATGTAGAAAAAATACAAAAATACTTAAAAAATATTATATTTTAACCGTTTATAACTAATTTTAAGAATACGTTTTAAAAATTATCTTTGTTTGACACTTGTTCATTTGCTGCTTAGCCCCTGTTCAGTCTTAAGCCTAGTACTATGCTTGCTTGCGTGGAATTTTGCTGACAACATTAATTTATTTATTGCGTGAAATTTCTGACTTAGGGCATTAATCTCTATCACGAAGCAGCACACCAACGACAAGCAAGACACGAGAAGCAATACTTTTTTCTATACGAAATTCTATTGCTTCTCGTGTCTTGCTTGTCGTTGGTGTGCTGCTTCGTGATACAGATTAATGCCCTTAAAGTTTCTTGCGAGGAGTTCGTATGGCAACGTTTCTCAGAGAGACTCAGAGAGTGAGTTGAGAAATTTCATATGAACTCTCTCTTTTCATTTCAAAATAAATAGGCAAGTACAATTAAATTGTCGTGAAAAAATGTTGCTCAGAAACATATTGCGATAATTTCACGCTGCAAAACAGAGTACTACTCTAACGAAAATGTTGTGAAACTGTGAGTAGGCACTATGCTTCAGCTTAAATTTGTTTCTATAAACATTTTTTCTCTATAAGACAACTTACACTAACATTTACATTTTCAAATCTTGTAAAAAATATATCACCTGCAGAAATATTCACTATAAATCATATGAAAAAATTTGTGCTGCATAGTTTTAGGAAGTTTTTAAACTTTTTACTGTTTTGTCATCGTTTTATAATACGTTAATAATGTCTACTATTTTCCTTCATAGTTATATATTGAAGACAAATCTTGACCAAAGGAACTTATAGTGATATGTTTCAAGAAACATTTTTGTAATAAATTTTACCCCCTCTACGACTAATTTTAAGAGTACTTTTGTGTATGTTTGAGCCTTGTTCATCCGATGTTTAGAGGCCCTGTTCAGCCATAGTTAAAAACTTTTTCTATAAAAAATTGTTCTCTATATATTGACGATGTAGAAAAAATACAAAAATACTTAAAAAATATTATATTTTAACCGTTTATAACTAATTTTAAGAATACGTTTTAAAAATGATCTTTGTTTGACACTTGTTCATTTGCTGCTTAGCTCCTGTTCAGTCTTAAGCCTAGTACTATGCTTGCTTGCGTGGAATTTTGCTGACAACATTAATTTATTTGTTGCGTGAAATTTCTGACTTAAAGTTTCTTGCGAGGAGTTCGTATGGCAACGTTTCTCAGAGAGACTCAGAGAGTGAGTTGAGAAATTTCATATGAACTCTCTCTTTTCATTTCAAAATAAATAGGCAAGTACAATTAAATTGTCGTGAAAAAATGTTGCTCAGAAACATATTGCGATAATTTCACGCTGCAAAACAGAGTACTACTCTAACGAAAATGTTGTGAAACTGTGAGTAGGCACTATGCTTCAGCTTAAATTTGTTTCTATAAACATTTTTTCTCTATAAGACAACTTACACTAACATTTACATTTTCAAATCTTGTAAAAAATATATCACCTGCAGAAATATTCACTATAAATCATATGAAAAAATTTGTGCTGCACAGTTTTAGGAAGTTTTTAAACTTTTTACTGTTTTGTCATCGTTTTATAATACGTTAATAATGTCTACTATTTTCCTTCATAGTTATATATTAAAGACAAATCTTGACCAAAGGAACTTATAGTGATATGTTTCAAGAAACATTTTTGTAATAAATTTTACCCCCTCTACGACTAATTTTAAGAGTACTTTTGTGTATGTTTGAGCCTTGTTCATCCGATGTTTAGAGGCCCTGTTCAGCCATAGTTAAAAACTTTTTCTATAAAAAATTGTTCTCTATATATTGACGATGTAGAAAAAATACAAAAATACTTAAAAAATATTATATTTTAACCGTTTATAACTAATTTTAAGAATACGTTTTAAAAATGATCTTTGTTTGACACTTGTTCATTTGCTGCTTAGCCCCTGTTCAGTCTTAAGCCTAGTACTATGCTTGCTTGCGTGGAATTTTGCTGACAACATTAATTTATTTGTTGCGTGAAATTTCTGACTTAGGGCATTAATCTGTATCACGAAGCAGCACACCAACGACAAGCAAGACACGAGAAGCAATACTTTTTTCTATACGAAATTCTATTGCTTCTCGTGTCTTGCTTGTCGTTGGTGTGCTGCTTCGTGATACAGATTAATGCCCTTAAAGTTTCTTGCGAGGAGTTCGTATGGCAACGTTTCTCAGAGAGACTCAGAGAGTGAGTTGAGAAATTTCATATGAACTCTCTCTTTTCATTTCAAAATAAATAGGCAAGTACAATTAAATTGTCGTGAAAAAATGTTGCTCAGAAACATATTGCGATAATTTCACGCTGCAAAACAGAGTACTACTCTAACGAAAATGTTGTGAAACTGTGAGTAGGCACTATGCTTCAGCTAAAATTTGTTTCTATAAACATTTTTTCTCTATAAGACAACTTACACTAACATTTACATTTTCAAATCTTGTAAAAAATATATCACCTGCAGAAATATTCACTATAAATCATATGAAAAAATTTGTGCTGCATAGTTTTAGGAAGGTTTTAAACTTTTTACTGTTTTGTCATCGTTTTATAATACGTTAATAATGTCTACTATTTTCCTTCATAGTTATATATTGAAGACAAATCTTGGCCAAAGGAACTTATAGTGATATGTTTCAAGAAACATTTTTGTAATAAATTTTACCCCCTCTACGACTAATTTTAAGAGTACCTTTCAAAAATGGTCTATGTTTGACCCTCGTTCATCCGGTGTTTAGCTCCAGTACAAGTTCTACAAATCTTGTACAAAAATACTTATTGTCAAATTTTCAAGAAAAACTTTTATAGTATATTTTAACCGTTTATAACTAATTTGAAGAATACTTTTTAAAAACGGTCTTTTTTTGACCCTTGTTCATTCGCTGCTTAGGCCCTGTTCAGCTTTAGCTTAAATTTGTTTCTATAAAAATTTGTTCGCTATAGAATGACCATTTAGACAAATTTTGTACAAAAAGACTTGTATTGAAATTTTCAAAACTTTTACTTACCTAATTTCAAAAAGGGTCAAAATACAGGTTTTAAATGAACAGGCTTAATTTAAAGTCTAAATTCAGTTATTTACTAACATAAAAGCAACACAACTACCTTATGAACGACTTTGACATAGTTGTGCGCTCAGACCTTTTTTACCCTTTTCAAAAACAGGTTTCAAAAACCCTTTAAAGTAAAGGATAAAAATTTCTACGAGTGAAATTAACAAACTTCTAAACTTTCATATGTGCCATTGGAATCACTGAAAAAGTTTTCATTGCATAGTTTTAGGGAGTTTTTAAATTTTTTGTAGGGAGTTTTTTCATACAGGACTTCCATTGACGCTGTAGAGAAATCTTTTTCAAAGAGACTGTGATATTAAAGAGAGTCAAATTTTTAAAGCAAAATTTTGGTTACAACGAAATATCGACTGAAATTTTCATTGCATAGTTTTAGTGAATTTCAAAGTTAATTGCATTATTCTATACAGAGCCTGAAAATAACTTTTAAAAATTGAACTTTTTAAGTTAAGTCCGCCTGTTAACTTTTTTATTTAATTAAAAAAGTTAAAAATTACTTTTAACTTTTATTTATATTAATAAAAAGTTAAGAGTTGACTTTTACTTTTAAAAAGAAATTTTTTCCCTCACTTTTAACTTTAAAGTAAAATTTATGAGTCTCCAAAGAATTTTATTTTCCAAAAAATTGTGTATAAGTCTCTAAAGACTTTTATTTTTAAAAGTTATTTTTAAGAGTTTTTCGAAAATTTTCTATTATAAAAATATACAATAAAAAAACCTGCGAAAAAATTCAAAATATGTTTATTTATGAGTTGGTTTCAGCAACCAATTTATTCCACCGATTGATTTTGTTAATCTTTTCGACTTGGAAAGATTCATATTGAGCAAAATATGAATCATATTGAGCAAATAACATACAGTACTTAAAGAGTTCTTAAAAAGACTTAAAAGACAGTACTTAAAAAGACTTTTAAAAACACTTTTATAAAACAAAAGTCTGAAAAGTCTCTAAAAATTAACTTTTTTAAAATTATTTTTGTAATTTAAAAGTCCTCAAAAGCTGTTAAGTTTGATTTTATTTTATAAAAGTTAAAAATAACTGTTAAAAATAAGAATTATTAAGTAAGTTAAAAATAAAAGTTATAAATAACTCTTATTTGATAGCTCTTACTTTCGGCTATCAATAATAACATGTACATAATAAAAGTTTGTTAAGACTCTCCACGGTGTGCAGGAAGCAACTTTTATTCAACCTGAAATGTCGACGCAATCTGAGTATGCAGATGTTTGAAGAACCATCTACAGATTCAGAATTCAGTGTTTTTAAAATCCTATGAGTTCGCTTAAGGGTGTGAATCGATTTTTTATAGTTAGAAAATCGTTTTTATTTTATATCATAAGTAGGTAGTAAAACAATTAAAGAATATGTACTCAATGTTTTAAAAAGGATATCACTTCAAATATTTACAATTTAATAAATTAAAAAATTCAACCTAGTAAAGGATCCGGTAAGAAAACGTGTGTTATTAAAAATCCAAAATAGCAAATAATTATAAATTGAGAAGAAAACTAGTTATAAAATGTTTGTCTTTATTACCTGTAATACTATTTTCTTCATTGTGTAATGACTTTAATACTTACATATTTAGAGATGAAAAAGCAGCAACTGCTTCCTGCAACTTTGGTAAATATGCTGCATTATTCATTGAATTAACTTTTCTTCGATTCCAATGTTTTAAAAATTCCTTGTGAATGGATTCCCCTGCTTGTTCAGACCGGAGTCCATCTCTATTTAGATACTCCAGACAATGAGTAAGGTGTTACATTAGCTTTCAATGCATTAGAAATTTCTGTAACTTAAAAATTTTTTCAATTTTTCAATGTACTCTTAAAGATTATCACCCTTTTGAGTAGAAAAGCCGCAGTTAATTATCTTGTTCATAGCTTTGAGAGCGTTAATGAACAGAACTAATTGTAAATTTCCAATGCTTTGATATATGTCAGGATCACTTAATTTATCTGCGTTTTGCAAAAGGGTACGGCAGGCATTGCTTTCAAATGTTTCGCAATGATAGTTTAATTGTGTTAAATTAAGTTTTATTGGCCAAATCAGTGCCTTTTGTCTACTGAGGAACTAATCCATCTCAAAACAAGTGATTGACGAATCCCTGCATTACATGTAATTCCAGAAAAATACACTTTTGGATAAAGCAAACATCATCACTTTTTTTTAGCAATGGTGGATTCATAGTGCTATGACACTCTTTACCTCTTTTTTTATCCGAATCAAGTGAAGAAACTTTATTAAAGTTTAAGAGATTATTCTTTTTGATTCAGTTCTTTTAAATTTTATAAGCTAGCAAAGCAATAAGAGCATAAACATGAAGCATTAGACCATTGACAATTAAAATTAATTTAAAGTCAGCAGTTAATCTGCAGGGTCTTTCATTGATTTTTGTTAAATCGAACAAAGTAAAAATATTTTTTTATGATTCTGTATGTTTGGGACAATACATAGCATTTTTAACCGTTTTACAATTGTCAACTTTGTTTCTTTGTTTGCATTGCCTTATTTATTGTATAGTTTTTAATTAAAATGTTCATCGTTTTCTTCTTCATTTCGGTACGCTGGAGAATAATTTTCTGGAAGCATTGTTAAACTAATTTTAAAGAAGCCCTGTTCTTTGTCAGCCATTACTTTTATCATAGTTTTTTATGAAATTGCGAGCCTCCAAAACCACTTATTATAACTCAGTTGCATCAGCCCATACCATGGATTGAATTTCTTTTGATTTGTTTGAAACTACGTCAAACCGTAAATTATAAGTGTTGCAAACATTTTTCAGAGTGTTAACTTTTTAAGTAACATGTGAGGCTAAATTTTGTGAAATCGAATTTCAACTTGTTTTACTTCGAATAAAATTAGCAGCATTTCTCGTTTGTCTGACGCTTGTGCCTGAATTTTTCATAATATTATCTTTATATGTTTTTTTAAAAAATTATACATTGTTGCTCTTTTGGATTTATAACAAGAGACAATCGCTTACCGGATCTTTTACTAATTGGAATTTTTTCATAGCTTAAATTGCAAATATTTGAAATTAAATCGTTTTTTAAACTTTGAGGACATATTTTTTAATTGTTTTACTATGATATAAAAATAAATCGATTTATTTACTACAAAAAATCGATTCACCCCCTTAAACGAACTCATAGGATTTTAAAAACAATAAATTCTGCGTCTATATACTGTTGTTCAAACACCTGAATACTCAGATTGCGTCGACATTTCAGGTTGAATAAAAGTTGCTTCCTGCACACCGTGTCTCATTTCAGAGACTTTTTGAAAAAAAGTTATAAAAGTCTTAACCTCTGATTCTGTATCCCGAAAGAGCACACCAACGACGAGAAAGACACGAGAAGCAATACTTTCTTCCATACAAAGTTGTTTTGCTTCTCATGTCTTTCTTGTTATTGGTGTGCTAAAGTCTACTTTTTCTGCTTAAAATGACGCTGTAAACAAATAGCGTCCAAGAAGTCTTATAATGAAATTCTTTCAGAAACATTTTCTTAGAATATCTTAACCCTTACAAAGTAAACCCTAAAAAAGTACGACTACGTTTAAAGGAACTGTTTTGAACATTTTTACAAAAGGGTCAAAAAAGTTGCATAAAAAAGGGCGCTAGAGGGTTAAAATACTATAAAAAACGTTAATTATACAATTTCAAAAAGGGCCAAAAAAGTTGCATGAAAAAGGGCGCTACAGGGTTAAAATACTCTAAAAAAACGTTTATGATACAATATCACTTTAGATCTGTGAAACCATCATCTATATCAGAGACAAATACATACAGTTGCGGTCAAAAAAATAGCAGTGTGTTTATACTCAGACATATTTGTATAAATAAACTAGTCTACAAGTTTCGGATCCGGGAAACCCATTGTTAGTCCTATATACTAATAATAATACCAGTACTAACATCACTGATTTCAAATCTGTACTCAGTTTCCTCTTATATTGTAAAATTTTCAAGATACAGGGTGTTTTACTTTTTTGGCACGTGTTTAGTGTTATTGATCTAGAATCTAAACTACTCACCATAAAATAAAAAATAATATTTTGTACTTTAGAAAAAATATCAACTTTTCCATCAATATCTCAACCAATTTTGTGTCATTTGCTTTAGCGGAGCTAAAATCTTGAGACTATCCAAGGAAAAATACCAAAAAATTTCGTATCTTTTTGTTTTAACGGAGCTATTATCATCCAAAACTAGAATTTATAATAAAACTGTTGACTAAGTGTATTTTTACATGAAAACAGACATTTTAAATTTGGACGATTACAGACAGCTCCGCTAAAACAAAAGATACAAAATTTGTTGGATATCCTGAAAATCCAAGGTTTAAATAGGAAAAGTTTATTATTTTTCTACAATACAAAATATTATTTTTTATATTAGGGTTAGCAGTTTAGATTCTAGATAAATAACACTAAGCACGTGCCAAAAACGTAAAATATCCTGTATCTTAAAAATTTTACAATATTGTAGAAAACTGAGTACAGATTTGAAACCAGCGTTGAAAGTACATATAAGAATGATAATGGGCTTACCGGATCCGAAATTTGTAGACTAGTATTATTTATCCAGACATGTCTAAATAAAGAATACTGCTATTATTTTGACCGCAGCTGTATTTAGTAGTTTTCCTACTTCTTATGTTATTAATTCGCTAAACTAAAAGTAATCTTATAACCTTTATAAAAAACTAGTCAGCCATAAACTTTTAAAATGCTTATAATTGCTTAATTTTTATTTCTCTACCAGAATACATTTGTCGAAGTCTGTAATTATTTTGGTTGTTGTACTGTGTTATTGGCATCAAAAAGTTTTATTGTTTTTTTTTTTTAGTACAAAACTTTGATTTGAGCAGCTGTCGCTGATGGCAAACACAATTTTGCGCTAATGTTTTGTAAAGTTTAACATGACTACAACAACACCAACAACAACAATAAAAACTGAAAATACTAACAACAGCACAGCACATAACAACAACAAGAACCATAACAATTACAATCAAATCAAGCTCAACACCAGAGTGATGTGCAAACATGTCGCACACGCATTGTACACACACTCACACACACGCACACATATACACATGCCTAAAAACGCACACACATTTCTTTAATTGATTTTTATTGTAGTTTATCAATTTAATTTTACTATCTTTCACGCTGATAACAAACGAAAGCGATATCAAAAAAATTGACAACAATAAAAAAAAAATGTTATAGCAATTTTATTAAAATTTACTGTGATTAATTAAATCTGATAAAACTTACAACACCTATGTTAAATTTTATTAAATTGGTGAAATTTTTGTCGTTCTGAGAAATATTAAGTTGAAGAAATATTGATTGAAATTTGTATTTTATATTTTGTTTAATTTATCGTCCGAAAAAAATTAAAAAAAAAATTTTATACTAAGAAATTTATGTTTAAATTTAGTTTAAATATTCATATTTTCTTGCATTTAAGCATTTTTTATTGATAATATATTTCAGCTTTGATTTTAGGGGCTTTCCATAGTGACTGGTGGGACAGTTTACTCCAGAATCCCAAGCGTTTGGACCTGTAATTTTGTATATTGATGTAATATAATGATCAAGTAGATATTTTGCAATAGGTTATGAACCGACGTATAAAACTTTTACCGAAAAAAATAACTCATATAATATGTAGGTGATATTTCATTGGTTAAAGGAGTGTGACTGGTGGGACAGAAATCCTCTATGTGTTTATTGTAGACCCAAGCCGTGAAGGCTTAATTCTTCGGTGTATCGAAGCTTGGAACCAATATTTAACGTCGGCCAACGCCCCTTCGGAATTCAAAAGATCCATCAGAAAGGTTCCCCTAATTCAATAGCACAGACCAACATTTAACCATCTATAGACTATACATGACCGTGCCACATTAGGCCAGTAAAATTGTACATGACTTGGTCGTTATCATGGGTCCTTATCGGTATACATACCAATAGGTAGGAAGGTAGTCATTAAAATAACCATTGGTTTTCCGGTAATTTAATACCGAGAGAACCACAATCCTGATTACGCAACTTCGCTAGCTTAATTAAGGCTTATTAAAAGCCTCTTTCGGAAAACTAGGAAGCGTGAGCCGTAGTATACCAATTAGCTTATACTCGGTCAAAGGATTCTATGCTTCTTACATAAAACCCTCATTCTAAAGCAGGGTCTGCAGAACAACGATAGATCAGGTTTCCTCATCATTGATGGATGACTGCCCCCGCTCTTCAAGTCATATTGGATTGATCGTCCATCGAAAGCATATATCAATTACAATGTTATAATAACTTAATATCAAAACCATGCTTTCTTAAAGATTTGGCACCAACAACCAAGGCTCAAGGTAAACCTTTTTATTTTACGGAAATCAAATGAACATTTAAGAGCCGTGCCTCAAGAATGAACTCATTTTGAGATCCGTTCATGGGCCGTTCCCCATAAATTGTTCACTTAATAACCAACCATCACCCTTTGAGTCCTGGCTTTGGACAGGCATATTCCCAGAAGGTTATCTGGCGGGTTTTGACTGGTGGTACAGCCAAAAATACCTCTTCTCCGCCTTCTGCACTGTCAATCGAGATTTTAGCCCAAATACTATACCTAGCCAAATGTCTCGTACTATGCTATGAAATGCTTAAATAGACTTCAACAGAAACTAAATATTAGCACTAAGTGAAGTTTCTACAAGAAAATATAGAAAGTAGAAATTGTGACTGTTGGGACACCGTCGGACTGTTGAGAAAAAACTGTACGACTCGGTAACAATAAACAACAACTTGTGATAGTAAAAAATATAAAGTACACAAAATGGGTAACATAACTTTTCGGTTTTTTTTTTAAAATTTTTCCGTATATGTTGCGCTATTTGATGACAAAAGTTTTTATCTTACAGGGCTTCCATAAAAATGTGATATTTTTTGCTTTAATGCAAACCTAAACAAAAGTCTTATTTCTCTTAAATTTTAACTATTTTTTTACAATTAGCGAAAGAATTGATATGAAATTTTGTCATTTCAAAATAAATTTTTTATATCCATGCATCACCTTATGTTACATAACATGTCATGTCATATGCCATGACATATGACACGACATATGACAATGTTTTTCACGTATTTTCTAATTTTTAGTTAAAATAATGCATGAATATAAAAAATTTATTTTATTGTACAATAAGCAATAACTTGTCACAGTTAAAAATATAAAGTACACAAATTGAGTATCAAAACTTTTGGGGTTTTTTTTTAATTTTCCGTAGATGTTGCACTATTTGATGGCAAAAGTTTTTATTTTACAGGGCTTCCTTTGGAAATGTGTGATTTTTTGTTTTAATGCAAACCTAAACAAAAGTCTTTTTTCTCTTAAACTTCAACTATTTTTTACAATTGGAAAAATAACTATGAATTTATGTCATTTAAAAATACATTTTGTATATCCATGCATCATCATTAACTAAAAAATAGAAAATACGTGAAAAACAATGTCATATGTCGTGTCAGAAAATTTTACAAATATTTTATGACATTACATAAACATGACACATGATGTGGCATAAAATATGATATAACATGACACATATGGTGTGATATGACATATGATATGTTATAACTTATGATAAGACATGACACATTATAGGACATTACTTATGAAAATATGTAAAAAGCAATGTCATGTGTCGTGTTATATAAATTGTCATATGTTAAATGTACTATAACATGTCATGTCAACTGCCATGACATATGAGACGGCATATGAAAATGTTTTTCACGTATTTTCATAAGTAATGCCCTATAATGTGTCATGTCTTATTATATGTTATAACATATCATATGTCATGTCATGCCATATGTCATGTTATATCATATTTTATGTTCTATCATGTGTCATGTCGTTGTTATGTCATAAAATATTTGTAAAATTTTCTTATGAAAGTTTAAAAAAATCGGGCTCACAACTTAGCACTCAAAAATAATGTTTTTTTCTATAGTAGCTCACACTAAATCACAAATAAATGCAATTCCTTTTTTTAAATCATTGATTGGGAATTAAATGACTTTAAGTCGCAAATGAATGTATTCCTTTACAGCTCTGTCACACAGGAAAATTTGGAAGAAAACTATACAAACTTGTGTGTTAAAGTTTATAAAAAAAACATTTTTTTTCGACACTCATATTCTGGATGCTGGATTAGTAGATCTTAAATCCAAAAAGATATCGAAATCGGTGGAACCGTCACCCAGCGGTTTTGATTTAAAAAAATCACTTTTTTGCCAAAAATCACCGGGTTTTTCGCCGAAACTTTTTATCAATCTAAAATAACTACCTAAAAAATGGGTGCAAATGAAAGGTATCTGGGACACCAAAGTTGTAAATAGGATTTTTAGATTCAAGAATTTTTTTAGTGCAACAGTGTTCAGAATTCGGTCAACATTTTGGATAGTTTTCTCTAAAATCGCTATAAATTTGCTGTTCATTCGCTATAAATATTTTAATTTTTGGGTGTTCACCACGAAAGGTGAAGCCTCTTCAAAGCCACACCATATTGAAAATAGTAAATTTTCTAAAATTTACTGAAAATTAGTGGATTTATAGATTTGTGTGAAAAATACCCTTTCAAATATACTTTCCAAAAAAGTTTAAAAAAAATTCCACTGTTTTGGTTTTTTTATTTTGTTTTTTATATCAATAGATTGCACCAAGTCTTTTTGAAGAATACTTAATTTTTCCAAATTTACTGAAAAATGGCAAATTTATAGCGATTTTAGTGAAAAATACCCAAAATGTTGACCAAATTCTGAACACTGTCGTACTAAAAAATTTCTTGAATCTAACCATCTTCCTATTTACGACCTTGGGATCCAAGATACCTTTCATTTGCACCCAACTTTTGGGTCGTTATTTTAGATTGATACAAACTTACGGCGAAAAACCGGTGATTTTTGGCGAAAAGTAATTTTTTAAAATCAAAACCGCTGGATGACGGTTCCAGCAATTTCGATATCCTTTCGGATTTAAGATCTACTTGAATCCAGCTCCCAGAATATGAGTGTCGAAAAAAGTGTTTTTTTTACCCCTGAACAAAGCGATTCACCTTATTGTATTGTTTAATTTATTGTTTTAGCTACCAATACAGCTGCTGATACTATGGCCCAGAACTTATTGACAGTATTTTAGCAAACTTAAATTGAAAAATAAATCATGTCATGAACCAATACTGGCAAAAATTACAAAAAAAAAAAAAGAAAGTGAAAACAAAAAGTAGCCACGATTCTCTCACTAAGTACAATGCCTGTCCTAGAAGAACAGTGTTGCCTATTGCAATGGGGCGGCTACTCACTGCATCCCTTCTTGTTGTTGGTCTTCTTTTGTCAGCTTGAAAACGTGAACTCCTGCTGAGCAAAAACAAAAACTTTAGAAAAAACCCAAAACTTGTTTTCAGTTATAATTAAAAATTGCTCGAAACTAAAATTGAAAATAAATGCTGTCAAGCGCAAACAATTGCAATGTTTTAAAAAGCGAGGGAAAAAATTAATCATTTCCCTCTCTTAGTTTTTGTAATCTTGTGCAGAAAATAAATAAAATAATTATAAAACACTTAAATTATAGAATAACCAGAGTAGAATTGCTCAAAGCTAGAAGCAGTAAGAAAAAAGATATAAGAAAAAAATAAGTTTTATTAAAATAACCAAGCATATAAAGAGCAAGTGGTTGACCTTCTATGGAACCAGCAGCTAAGTGCTATTTTTTTCTTGCAATACTACTTATGGTTGTTGTTGCTAGCTTCTATCTATCTATGATTCTATTAGTTATTTTAAAGGCAGCTACGAGTGCTCACTCAAGCGAGCAGCTCAAGCAGTACGCACTGAAGCACAGCAGTCTGGCAGCATTGTACTGCTGCTGGCCAACAAACTGAATTGCAGTCAAGTGCGAGGCTTAGGCTGAGGCTGTAGCTTTGGCGGCTACACCGATGACTGCATCCAAGCCAAGTCAACATGGCCAGCAATTCTCTTTAACATCCCGAACTCATTCAAGTTGCAGGCCAGGCAGTCAGACAGGCAGCAGTAGCAGCAGCGTGTTGCCAGTCGGCTTGAAGCTTACGTGCGGCTTGAATCTCACGTGTTGCTTGGATTTCTTGTGTTCACGCAATTACGTTATTTTTTTATGATTTCTATCATATGCAAGCAAGTGCTTAATAAATTCTTGTTTTAATCTTTTATGTTTTTTTTTTAATCTTTTTCCATGTGCAAAATAACTCCATAAAAGTTGTGCTTTCTTGCAGCTGCAATAACAACAGTTGCTGTTGTTTATATTCTTGTTCTAAAACGCAATGGGCGGCTTTCATGTTGTTGGCTTTGTTGTGAAATTGGTTAGCGTGCAATTGGCTTAAAGGGCCTCGTTGTAATGTTCATTTGAGGCTAAAAGATGAGAGCGTCTCATGAAGATGGCATCGCCAAACTTATCTTGGCACGGTAGTCATGCAGTTAAGCTGCACTGCAAAAAATGCATCATCCAAACTGAAGTTGTTTTCAGCCCTCTAATAATTTTCAAAAAAAGTTATTTTGTTATTTATTTCCAATAAGTTAGTCAAAGCTCGCGTGTCATAATCTCAATATTGCGTAATATTTCATTAGTTGTGCCACTTTTAGCATTTCCTGCCAACCTACATGTATATTTATGTTTGAATAATATCATATTAATGCCATTATTTATGCAACCCTGTTTGCCATGCTACTTAAAACACAATTTTATGCAATCATCATTGTTGTTATCTGAATAATTTTGCATGCGTTTTTGTTTGCCAAACAGGTGATTATTTGATTTAAAGCACTTATTGTAAATTCATGCAATTCTTGTTGTATAGTTATAAATATCAATAGAATTTATGTAGCAGCATCTGCATGCACATATCATAACTTTAGCGTGATATGCTTAAATTTTAAGACAAATTGCATGTGATCTTAAAATGAACATATCTGTAGATGTCAGAGATTAGTGTAAGATATTGTAATGAAAAGATAATAGAAATTATATATGTTTTGCCTTGAACTTTTCGCAGTCGCAAAATTAAACACAAGGTGTTATTTAGACATTTATAAATTTAATAAATTATAAACATTATAAATAATTTCAAAAAGTTTGATTGACCCGAGTCAATCGGAAAGTGCGCAAATAATACACCTTAGAACTTAAGGTCAAATCGTGACAAATACTATCTCTTCAGTAATAATTTAAGGTGTTTAACTAAGCACTTATTAGTTAGAAAGGAGAAAATTTTAGAAAAATTAGTTCTAGTCTCTAATGTCTGACGTTGTAGTGGGTTGGGTAGAACTTAACTTGGTAGCCCAAGTTAAAATAAAATCGGCCGAACAGCGGTCAAACAAAGTTCGCACGGCCAAACAAGGGTTGAACACGTTGTAAAAATTATCAAAAAGACCAACTCGTCCGAACAACGGCCGAACATGGATCGAACAGTGGCCGTTTTTAAACATTTTTCCAACTTTAATTTTGGCAAAATAAAAACTTCTACAGCGAAAAACTACACGAACAGCACTCGATGTCCATAACAATTGCAAGCGAAACAACATACGCAATCACATTTGTTGTTCATCAAATTTGCTGTAGCGCTTAAATGAATGCATATGCATACACAAACAACAACAAAAAATTATTCACTGTATGTTTTGGCGCATGTTCGCACATACATTATTATTAACATGTCATCCATTAGAGATAAGTCCTTTTAAAGTATTCAATCAGATTTCATATTTATTTGTAATAATTTTGTATGTTTTCGATTTTTTGCTGTAATAAGCTCTTCAGTTAGTTTTAAGTTTTCGTATATTGAATATAAGTGTTTCGTATATTAAATATTTACTGCCTTATTTCTTTTTCTTAATGATTAGTGCTAGTTAAGAGATATTATATTTTGTAACACTAAGAACTGCAAATAATAAGTAAAAAAAAATACATATTTCAATTTTTTTTTTAATGCAATGAAATTGTATCTAATCGTAGTAAACTTGCATTTGTTAGATTAGTTGATAATCACCATTATTTATGTCTGGTTTTTTTAATGTTTTAAGGGTCATGCTTCAGTTTTGTTATCGATTGTTCTACCCAATAAATTTTGCAAACGCGCGTTGTACGGCCATTGTTCGACCCTTGTTTTGAAATTTTCGTTTAAAAAATAACGTTTTCAACACATAAAAATTTACTCGTTTTGAAATTTTTTTTCATAAATGAGTAAAAAAAACAAAAAAAGAACGTTTTCGGAACTTTTTTTCCACAAAAGTTCAAAGGAGCATAGTTGAAACATTTATTTTGAATGAGATTTTTATCCAAAAATGTCAAACACTTCTATTAAAATAAGATATGAACAATGTAAAAAAAAAATATCATGCCGATGTGATGATTGAACTAGTGTCCTTTGTGATACTAGTAAACTGTTACTGTCAATCGGCTATTTCGAGTGTTGAAATTAATTCGCAAATCGCGTTTCTTAATTGAAGCAAAAATGTACGAAAAAATCATACTTTTGGATATACATAAGTCATTCATTAAAGGAAAAAAAACCATTTTCGAAGAAAATAAAACATTCATAAATAAATAAATAAATTCATAGATACATAGTTTATTTTTAGACTCATAGTAACATAAAAAACATTGAATTTATGGTTTATTTCCGAACTTTTTCCAGGTTAAGAAAGTATTTTATTGATTAAAGAAATTGGTAAAATAAAGATTGTTCATTAAATCAAAAAAAAAAAAATTATGGCAGGTTGTTTTTTTTTATCTCTTATATTTTTGACGTTGAACAAACTTCAAGTTCAAATAACAATTTATAAGTAAAATATTTTAAGTTTAAAAATGTCTTCGAGATTAAAAATTAATTTTTGGTAACTAACGCCGAACAGCGCCAGAACAAGGCTCAAACAGCGGCCTTTTTAAAACTATCTCGGCCAAACAATGAATTGCTTTTGTAGTTGTGCATGTGTTGGTTAAGATATTTTGTATGCACATTTATGTGTACATTTTATTTTGATTTAACTTCGTAAACAAAGTTGATGTTTGAGTATTGTCTCAATAGGGCTACTGTTCGATTCGTGATTGCTGCTAGTCAGACAAATGGGTGTTTGATCATGTTCGACCGTGTTAAGTTAAACATTCCTTGTTTGACCACAGTTCGGCCCTTGTTCGGCCCTTGTTCGGACCTTGTTCGGCAGCTGTTTAATTAATTTTATTATTACTCGGTTTCCAGAACGAAATAAAATTTATTTATTACCATATCACACTATAACAAAACATGCCGTTCAAGCTGTATGCATGAAATTGTATGAAATATATATTATTTCGTCCTGCAATACATTCTTATACACTAAAAATTTCTACTGAAAACTTATTTATTATTGTTTTTAAAGTTTTAAATGTTGTATTCGGGGAAAATGCCCCGCCCCTTTTGATGGTTCATTCCATTCAATTAGTTTTTCGTATAAAAACCACACATCTAGCAAATTTTAATGCTTTAACTTTCATGTGATGACCTTTTGCATTTAAAGTATCTGAATTGTATGGGAGATGACCTGCCTCGCTAACAAATTACACTCATATTTTGTACACTGGTTACTACTTATAAAACAGACCTTTCTGATACTTATGAATATACTTTTCTACAAAAATATTAAAAAATTTCAAATTTTTATACTAAAAAAGATTTTTATACAAAAAAGAAATTACATTGTTTTCGGGTTTATTCATATTTAATATCTTACATTCATTTAAAAATATTCAAAAAAAAAAAAAAAAAAATAAAATAAAATTTCAAATCTGAAAAACATAACAATCTCATTCAAAGTTTTCAATTCAAAATTCGGTAAGAATGGTACATAGTTTGTTCTACAAAATCAACGGCCACCTACCACTTTGTTGTATTCATTGAATTTTTTGACAATTTCATACTGAACTTCATTTAAATGTCAGTTTCAATGTCATGCGATGCCATTTACGCCAATGTGCAGCAACATATGTCTGTTTGTACTGAAAACTTTATGTAGGTAACAATGGTGTAATGTTGCATCACAACAGCAATCCCAACATAACAGTAACAATAAAAATTCTAAAAGTTAGCCAGACATATGAAAACTGAATGTGTCGATGTGAAGCAGCACTTAAAATATCAAGTTGAGTTGGCATTTGCAATTTTCAATTTCAATTTTGATGGTAAAATACAAGAATTGAAATATAATCGGCATCTTTACTCTTCAGTAACTACACAAAACAACATCACAGATCTTTGACAGTTTAAATATTTGTTTGTTTTCATGATAAAGCTCATAGCTTACGAATGAATAGTTTTAAAAAGTCATTCTCGACAAAGATAAAATTATCAACATTAACATTTCACATTCAACACTTAATATTTAATATTTAATATTAATATTTAACGTTTTACATTTAACATTTTGCACAAATAATTTTGTTTAAAAAGTTTGTTCTGTATTATAAATGCTTTTTGAAAAAATACCGCCTGCTTCAATTTATGAAAGCTTTGAAGTTTAGAAAACCATCAAATTTTTTGCGACTGCTTTTAAGCTTTTAACAACATACAGCTTTGCTTTGGGCTAAAATAAAGTTGTACTGCTTTTGAATCGGCCAAAAAAACTTTATTAAATTCAATGTGTTAACCATATCATTGAATTTAATTTTTGTTATTTTCTGTTGTGAGGTGAACATAAAACGTCTATAAAATTGCATTTTATGCAGTTCCAAAAAATAACAAAGTGTCAGTTTTTGTGAAGTTTTATTTTAAAGTGCGCAACTTTTCAGCACAACTCATGCAAATATATGGCATTTTTTCCAGAGAAAACATGTGGGAATATAGTAAACTTTTTTCAATGTTAGGTCATTTAATATTTGGTTTTTCCTGTCTGGAAATTTTTTTTGTGTTCTAAAAAGAGCTGCACTTCAATATGTAAGTGTTCAGAAAAAAATTTATTGTCATATCATGACGAGAAATATGTTTTATTGCCTGAACTTTTAGGTATTTTGCTAGCTTCTGTGTTGATGGTATTCGTTGGTTTTTGTAACTGTTTGCAACCTTTTAACAAAATTTTTCACGATTGAGTGTATTTTTTAAATGGAACAATTTCATTTTTCTCGTGGCTTAAACACACATTGTTGTTAACTGTGCTGATGGTTGCTGTTGTTCATGTTCATTATGATGATGAAGTTGTTGCAGGGCTCATGAGTGTGTTGCTCATCATGATGAGCACAAGTTTGTTGCTTAAGTGATTTTTTGTATGCAGGTTCTGCAATATGTTAGTAATATCACTAAGAATCTAAATTTTTATGCTTAAGATATTTTTGTAGAATTTTTTTTATTCTACTAAAATGGTTAAAAAGTCCGTTTGTGGCATTTTTCTCAATCTTGTAGAATTGGTTTTATAATGGTGTGTGACTGAATGAAAGCTTAAACTTATAAAATGTTAAGAAGCAGCTTTAAAATGAAAAACTTAGCTTGTATAGTTTAAAACTGTCAAATATTCTGACTTCAGCAAATAATTTGTTGTGTGGTAGACCCTAGTAAAATTAAAATGTCTTAACTAAGGCCGAATAACGACTGAATAAGGGTAAGCAGCAGCTGCTTTGAGTAATCTCGGCCGAACAAGGATTTAACTAGGGTCGAACAAGGGTTGAACAAGGGTCGAATAAGGGTCAAAGGCTTTAAAGAAAATTGCTTTAGGGTTACAAGAAATATTTTTTCATTAAAACTGTCAAAACTTTTTTGGCTTGAAATATTTTAAAAAGAAAATAATTTTTATTTTGCAGTTCTTTTCTAAATAAAATCTGCCATTATTTTTTAATCAAAAAGTTTTGGTTGATACATATATTTAAGTTGTATAAGTCCAGGCCAATCGGTTTATCAGTAGATCTTTGTGCTAGAGTTAGCGAGGATTTCCTCTTCTGCGTTGACCGCCGCTAGGTACCAAATCGAATGTTTTCTTCACTGGAGCATCGTCTTTCTTGCGCTGATCAAATAAAAGTCCTGATGCAATATATCTCATCTAACAAACTGATAATGCTCATAAATTGATTTAAAATTTAAATTAAAAAAACAATAAGTTATTAATTAAAATGAAACATTACTGAACAAAGACCACTTTTTTGACATTCATTAGAAATTAATCAATTTTATACTTTAAGCAAGCAGTCAAACTCAGATACACAAACACATTTCTGGTACGCAAGACAAGTTGGAAAATGGATGCTTTTTTGTTTCCATGTTTCTAGAAAGCATGCAAATCCAAAAAAACAACAAATAATTATGAAGTAAATATATTACTGCGGCTTTGCGTTGCTTTTAACTATTAACGCAATATTAATTTTCAACGCAAAAACGAACAGTAGCGCTGCTTAACATTAAGCAAGAAAAATTTTGCTTTTACTTTCAAAGTCGAACACGTTCAAAAAAGTGTTATAAATATTGAAAAACCATTTCGTGAAAGACAAAGCATTATGACAAGCAAACGCACTGCAAATACTCATGCTTAGCAGCATCTTTCCTGAAACTCCTTTTCCATAACTAAATAAGCAAACAATGTCCGCTTCGAACAATCTTAAGATGCTCAATTAAGGAATTTATCCCACTGAATTAATATTTTCTAATTTTCTATAAGCGTGTTATTTGTATTACGCATTACGCTATTGCGTTACTTTTTTTAAAACAAGTGAACCAGCGCAGTAACGTATTTAAGAACTTCAACTCAATAGCGCAACGCAGCGCAGCGTTACCCATGGTTTTAATAATGCGGCCCGTTACGTTTTCGGCCTTAGAAGTTTTGACCATGTAAGTATTTTCATTAAACAATTACTTGGACAAGGTCTTCTTAGTCATCTTGAAGCAAGAAATTGCATTTTACTGCATAAAATTATCCATACAATTTATAAGTAGGAAAAAGGTGCAGCTTTTCGATCTTAGATTAAATTGGATTCGAGGTTTTCAAAAAAATTATTATTGCTTAACCAATTTCTTTGTTTGTTTTCGAAATTGTGTATTGTAAACCGCGAACTTTTATTTTTAAAGGTAGATACAGAAATGTACTTTGAGACATTTTAATAATGAAGTTTTTTTTAATTAACTTATAATTTCAATGTTTTTTATAAATAAGCATTTTCTGATTTTAATAATAGTCTTTTTGTTATAAAAACAAAAGTAATAATAAACTTATTATGCTTATAATGAGCCTATAGCAATAGTTATACAATAGTTTTTCACCCATTTTAAACATTTATGCGTCAGAATAACAGTTTCAATTACAATAATTTACGCTTTTGAACTAGTTTAAGATAGTTTTATTTGTAAAGTTCGTCAAATTATATCTAGTCAGTCGACTGGATGAATAAATAAATTGAAAATATTTTTGTATACTTTCGGTTCCTTTGGGTGGTTTGGACTTAAAGAACCCCCACTTGTTTACGGGCCTGCCTTCACTAGTAAAAATATAATCAGCCCCGCAGAGCTTGAACAAGGGCCATATTGTCTAAAACTATTAAAAAAAGCCTACTCGTCCGAATAGCGGCCAAACAAGGTTCGAACAGTGTTTGTTTTGAAATTATATCCTAAAAATAATCTTGTCTTCGAGCTCAAGCCAAAACGACAGCATGTGCACACAAAAACAACGCAAACAGCACTTGAAGTTCATAGCAAAACTCATTGCAATAGCAAAAACATTCACATTCATTGCTTACCAAATTTGCTGAACAGCTTATTTGTCAACATATACATGCGCAAATAAGAAAAAAATTATTCACTGTACGTTGCAGACCCTGATGATGATCTTAATTGCGCCTGCTTTTTAAATTATTGTATTAGCGCTTTCACGTACATATTTTGTTATTTTAATACATTGATTATTATTATCTGGCATTTACGTAGGGAGCATTCCACGGGAAATGGAAAAATTAATTATTTTCTTAAATTGACATAACTATAACCAATTTATTCTTATCGCAATGTGTAATAGTTAAATTTACATTACCTTTAAAAATTATTTATAAAAAACAAGATTAAGTTTTTTTTTACTATGACAAGTTGTTGTTTATTTGTTAACGATGTCCCACCAGTCACAATTTCTTCTTTCTATATTTGTTTGTAGAAACTAAACTTAGTGCTAATATTTAGTTTCATAGTCACAATTTCTTCTTTCTATATTTTTTTGTAGAAACTAAACTTAGTGCTAATATTTAGTTTCATAGCATCTTCAGTAAAAGACATTTGGTTAAGTATACTATTTGTGTTAAAATCTCGATTGACAGTACAGAAGGCGGAGGTGAGGTATTTTTGACTGTTCCAGCAGTTACACTCCTTTAACTAATGAAATTTCACCAAAATATTTATATAAGTTATTTTTTTCGGTAAAAGATTTATAAGCCGCTTCATAATCTATTGTAAAATATCTATTTGATCATTATAAATACAATGTAACAGGTCTTAACATTAGGGATTCTGGAGTAAAAAACTGTCCCACTAGTCACTATGGAATCACTTGGCAATCACAATTGGCAAAAAAATTTCATCGACTTAATTATTTTATCCGAAGTCTAATGAAATATTAATAAATAAAGTTAAATACGAAAAAGTATATAAATTAAATAACTAAATATAATAAAATATGCCTCGAATATATATAATATATATTAATACTAGACCCATATAAATATCAGTAAAAATATATTATATATAATTTATATTATATATATGTCTAATACTATGCTGGCAGTTAAACCCTTGTTCGGACACTGTTCGACCCAGGTTCGGCCACTGTTTGACCCAGGTTCGGCTGCTGTTCGGGCAAAATTTCTTGTTAGTAGGCATTTTACGGTAGCTGTTCGACTCGTGTTTGCCAAAATTACTTTTTGATCATTATAAATACAATGTAACAGGTCTAAACACTAAAATTCTGGATTCTGGAGTAAAAAACTGTCCCACCAGTCACTATGGAATCACTTGGCAATCACTTTTCGCTGTGTCCGGTTAGCTTATGGGAAAAAAATCTTTCACTGCCACCATGCATTTCTGATTGCAGCATAGAAAGCTTTCTGGGTGCTAGTGTCAGAATGTCTAGCAATGTTGTACTGCTAAAGAAAAAAAATTTCATCGACTTAATTATGTTATCCGAAGTCTAATGAAATATTAATAAATAAAGTAAAATGCGAAAAAGCATATAAATTATATAACTTAATATAATAAAATATGCCTGGAATATATATAATATATATTAATACTAGACCCATATAAATATCAGTAAAAATATACACAAATAGGTCTAATACTATGCTGGCAGTTAAACCCTTGTTCAGCCACTGTTCGACCCATGTTCGGCCACTGTTCGACCCAGGTTCGGCCGCTGTTTTATTTATTTAGTTTAGTTATTATTTGCAGTTCTTAGTGTTACAAGATATAATATCTCTTAACTAGCACTAATCATTAAGAAAGGAAATATGGCAGTAAATATTTAATATACGAAACACTTATATTTAATATACGAAAACTTAAAACTAACATGAAGAGCTTATTACAATAAAAAATCGAAAACATACAAAATTATAACAAATAAATATGAAATCTGATTGAATACTTTAAAAGGACTTATATCTAATGGATGACATGTTAAACTAATTAAGGGACGATAATAGTTTCTTTTTAAAATTGACAGCGTTGCTAATTTGTTGTGTGTTATGATCTAAGGAATTCCAAAGACGTGCACCATATATGAAGAATTGTCCTTCTGAGACAAGGCAGGAGTGTCTAACTAATACAATATTATTATTACGGCGCGATTGTGTAAATCGAAGTCTCTCGAACAGATAGATAGGTTCAGCGGAAAATATTAATTTGTGGACAAACTGTAGGACTTTTATCTTGAAAAGGTTATCAAAGGTGGTGTTATTCATTTGGTAAGCATATTCCGAGACATGATCAAACCTACTCAGACTGTATACATACCGAGCGATATTATTATATGTTACTTTTAATTTTTGCTTATGGACAGAATCAGCGTTTGCAAATACTTCACAGCCATACAAGAGAATTGGTATTAAGTATGTTTTTGCTATAAGCAGTCTAATTCTTAATGGCGTAAAGTATTGGGTAGGCCATAAACTGCGTAACATACCATTTACCTCACCTGAGGAACTGATGATGTGTTCGTTCCATGTCAAAGTATTATTAAAAATAAAACCCAAGTTCTTAGCCTTACACACATATTCAATAATCGAGTCGTTAATTACTATATCAGAAGACAATTATAGTTGATAGGTTTTTTATAGATCAACAAACACTTAGATTTTCTTGGATTAATTTCAAGCTCATTTTCTGCGGCCCAATTACCGATTCGCTGGAGTTCTTGATTAAGGATACTCACACCACTACAAAGATCAGTTTTATCACATGAAACATAAAGCTGTATATCATCAGCGTACATATGTGTGAAACATTGATATTTATTTACTCGAATAAAGTCTGAGTACAAATCACCAGAACAAACACATTGGAAACGATCATATAGATATGACCAAATCAATTTTATTGCTGTTGGAGAAAAACCGTACCAATTTTTGAGCTTATGGCAAAATATTAAATGATTAATAGAATTGAAAGCTTTTGAGCAATCTAAAAGAACCAGGAAAGTAGGTTTGTTTGCTTCAATATTTTGGCGAATAGTTTCAGACACATCTGTAATTGCTGTTGTACAACTACGTTTTGGTTTAAATCCAGACTGTCTGTCCGTAAGTAGACGATTGGTGGTAAAATAAGAATTCATTTGCTTGTAAACAAGGTTTTCGAATGCTTTTGAAAGAAAGGGTAAGATATCTATAGGCCGAAATTCATCGCCTGATTTTGGAATTGGAATTATCTTGGCTAATTTCCACTTCTTTGGAAACACTGATTTAGTAAAGATTGTATTGAAAATATGTGTAATAACAGGTACAAGTTTAGGTAAAAACAATTTAAGGAACTTAGGAGTAATACCGTCAATGCCTGTCGAGTTGGATTTTACATAAATCAGACTAGAGAGCACATCACTTTCTTACTTACTTACTTAGTTGGCGCTACAACCGTATGTCGGTCTTGGCCTCATCTAAGAATTTGCGCCAGCCATTTCTGTCTTTCGCTTGCTGGCGCCAGTTGGAAATTCCAAGCTTCGTCAGGTTGTCCTCTACTTGGTCTTTCCAACGAAGATGCGGTCGTCCTCTTCTGCGTTGACCGCCGCTGGGTACCGAATCGAATGTTTTCTTCACTGGAGCATCGTCTTTCATGCGCTGAACATGACCAAGCCAGCGAAGCCGCTCGATTTTAATGCGCTTGACTATGTCGATGTCAGCGTACAGCTCATACAGTTCATCATTCCACCGTATTCGGTACTCGCCATTGACGCAGATTGGTCCGTAGATCTTACGAAGAATCTTTCTCTCGAATGCTCCTAAAGTCTTTTCATCTAAACTGCTCAGCGTCCAGGTTTGTGATGCGTAAAGTAGGACGGGCATGATGAGCGATTTATAGAGCGTGATTTTCGTTCGTCGAGAGAGGGCTCTGCTTCTCAATTGCCTACTGAGCCCAAAGTAACACCTGTTGGCAAGAGTTATTCTTCGTTTGATCTCAATGCTGATGTCGTTGGTCGAATTAATGCTGGATCCCAGATAAACGAAGTTCTTCACAACCTCGAAGGAGGTATTGTCAACGGTAACGTGGTTTCCAAGACGCTGGGACTGTTTGTTTGTTGACACTAAGTATTTCGTCTTATCTGCATTCACTGACAGACCCATTCGACTTGACTCTCTTTCTAATCTGGAAAATGCTGCACTGACTTCGCGCGTATTATGGCCAATGATATCTATGTCATCAGCATACGCAAGCAGCATAACACTCTTGTAGAATATTGTGCCACTACGTCTCAGATCAGCAGCTCGGATGATCTTTTCCATCATTAGGTTGAAAAAGTCGCACGATAAGGAATCACCTTGTCTGAAACCTCGTTTGGTAATAAATGGTGGGGAGAGGTCCTTCCCGATTTTAACTGCGCTGCTGGTGTTGCTCAGTGTCATCCTGCAGAGTCGTATTAGTTTTGCAGGAATACCAAATTCAGACATGGTGGAGTACAGGTGCTTCCTTATTGGGCTGTCGAAGGCGGCTTTGTAGTCGACAAAAAGATGGTGGGTGTCGACTTGTTTTTCTTGAGTCTTCTCCAAGATTTGTCGTAGCGTGAAAATCTGGTCGATGGTGGACTTTCCAGGTCTGAAGCCACACTGATAAGGTCCGATCAGTTCGTTTACAATGGGCTTCAATCTTTCACATAAAACGCTCGACAGGACCTTATATGCGATATTAAGAAGGCTTATCCCACGGTAATTGGCACAGATAGTGGGATCGCCTTTCTTGTGGATTGGGCAGAGCACACTGAGATTCCAATCGTTCGGAATGCATTCTTCCGACCATATTCTGCATAGAAGCTCGTGAATGCATTTAAGTAGAGCTTCGCCTCCGTTCTTAAACAACTCAGCAGGTAAGCCATCAGCTCCCGCGGCTTTGTTATTTTTAAGCCGAGCTATAGCTGTCAGAACTTCATCATAGTCGGGCAGCGGAACCTCAACGCTGTCATCCGCAATTGGGGTTTCCGGAATATCATCTCTATTGGCGGGATTGTTGTCAGCGTCGCCATTTAGAAGCTTAGAGAAGTGTTCCCTCCATAACGTCAGTGTACTCTGGACATCTGTCACTAGATTCCCGTTTTCATCCTTACAGGAAGAGGCCCCGGTTTTAAAACCATCGGCAAGGCGTCTTATTTTTTCGAAAAATTTTCGGGCCTCATTCCTGTCACCATACATCTCAATCTTCTCCTGCTCGCGCTTTTCTGCCTCTCTTTTTTTCCGCCTGAAAATATGTCTCTCTTCCCTCCTCTTTTCTTTGTATCGCTCCTTAGCAGCGCGCGTTACAACCGACTGCAGGGTGGCTTTGTAGGCGGCGTCTTTCTCTGCAGTGGCGTCGCGACACTCCTGGTCGTACCACTGGTTTCGGCTAGGGCGTTGGTAGCCAATCACCTCTTCAGCAGCCGCACGCATGGAGTTGGAAATGTGAGTCCACTGCGCGCATATATCATCGATTGGAGGAGTGCTTTGAAGCAGGAGTGAGAGTCGAGTGGCGAAAGCATTGGCTGTCTGTTTTGATTGCAGCTTGTCGACGTCTAGCTTTCTCTGTGTAGGGTTGCGTGTATTCTTAGCTGCGCATAGACGTGTACGGATCTTGGCTGCAACAAGATAGTGATCCGAGTCAATGTTTGCACCACGGATCGTGCGTACATCCAATACACTGGAAGAGTGCCTTCCGTCGATCAAAACGTGATCAATTTGATTCTTGGTTTTTTGATCAGGGGACATCCAGGTGGCTTTATGAATATTGAGATGCTTGAATCTAGTGCTACTTACGACCATGTTTCGTGCTGCGGCGAAGTCAATCAGCCTCATTCCGTTATCGGAGGTGTTGTCGTGGAGGCTGAACTTTCCGACTGTTGGACCAAAAATATTTTCCTTGCCCACCTTAGCGTTAAAGTCACCAAGCACGATTTTTACGTCGTGACGGGGGCAGCGCTCGTAAGCATTTTCAAGGCGCTCGTAGAAAATTTCCTTGATCTCATCGTCCTTGTCTTCTGTCGGAGCGTGCGCACATATTAGGCTTATATTGAAAAATCTAACCTTGATGCGGATTATGGCAAGTCGTTCGTTCACATCACTTTCAGTAACACATATAAAACTAAAACTAGATGTTGTAGATATTGCACTTTGAAGGGGGTTATCACGGAAAAAATTCATGTTAGACTCGATTATATCACAGATGGGTTGCCTTGTTATCTCTATATTATCACAGTTTTGGTTTCCTACAAAATTATTATTGAGGATATTGAGGTTAGCATTTAATTTGTCGGTACAAGTTTTATTTAAGCCTATTTTTCTAATAGTTCGCCAAGTAGCCTTACTATTAGCTGCTCTTGAAAATTTTTCGAAGAAGTACTGGGATTTTGCTCGTCTTATAGCACAAACAGCTTGTTTGCGCAAATTTGAAAATGCCTCAAAGTGTGCTGACGTCTTATATCTTTTCCATTTAGAGTAAGCTTTATTACGTTTTTCGATAAGGGAACCAACATCGTGACTAAACCATGGCTGACTTGAATTTTTTATAAGTATTGTTTTTAAGGGTACATGCCTTTCAAAAAGAACCAATAGAGTATCGTTTAAAAAATCTACTTGGTCATCTACTGATGTCAAACAAAATATTCTTTGCCAATCAGTTCTGTCAAAATCTGCGTTAAGAAGTTGAAATTGTATGTTTTTAAAGTCTCGATATGTCATTATAGAGTCTACGGAATGTTGAAAAAGATCTAAAGTCAAATTTTGCTGTTCGGGCAAAATTTCTTGTAAGTAGGCATTTTATGGTAGCTGTTCGAGCCGTGTTTGCCAAAATTACTTTTAAGCGGTCGCTGTTTGACCCTTGTTCAGCTGCTATTTGACTTTGTTAAAAAATTTTTATTTTATTCCGATGTCTCACCAAAAAAAAAATTTCTTGAGTCAGAATATCTGACAATTTTGAATTGTATATTAAGCTGAAAACCTGATTTTCAAGCTGCTTCTAGAACTTTGCTTTATTGACTTACACTTATTGGCAATACAATTCTGTCATAAGCTCTTGAATTTCCTCTTTTTACTATTCAAAATTTTATAACAAAAGGTACCTACTGGTAGGTTAGGTAGATACAGAACCTACTAGTTCCATTCAAATTCATAAAAAAATTTTATTTAGTGAATCCCAGGATTCCGAAAAAACCGGTTGTAAAAGCGGCTTATATCATCTGGGAGCTTGGGATTGAATTTGCTAGTAGCTTTGTATATCGTTAATTGTCTTCCTTGCAAAAGCGTTCAAATTTTTTATATCTAGGGCTTCTCTACTAAAATTGACCCTCCACTAAAACTTTTTTTCAAGAACATAATCACTATTACAAGATATTGTGATAATTGGTGACCTGATTATTTAACCTTTTTCTTTAGATGACCCACGGAATAAGATTCAGTATTCCATGAAAATTTGAACATTTTTTATCAAAACAAAATTCGTTAAAAATTTCGGCAGACGTGTCAGTAAAAAGGATTTTATATGTTTAAGACATTTTATGTTGATATGCCAACTGTTTTTCTAGATGCAACACACAGAATTTATGACATAAATATTAAACATGTTTTCTATTTTTATGTTTTAGAAAACATTTTTCTTAATAAAATAACCCGAATTTTTATGTGTATTATTGAACCATAAGAAATCCCACAATATTGACTACAGATGTTTATGAACCCCTTTTTTATGCTAAAAAGATTTTTTTCTTTCCATTACAGATTTCGCAATAACTACAGCCATAAAAATAGAATTGAAAACAAAAACAACAACAACAACAAAGCAGACTGAATATCCTACTGCCATTTCAAAGGTCAGCTAAATAAAAACAAGCACTCAAAAGAGGAAAAGTTAGATACACAGCCAAAAATAAACGCACAAAATACAAAAAAGGCACAAATAAACTCACACAGAAAAAAAAACTAAATAAGAAAAAGGAAAAAAGGCACTTAAAATTCGCATAAATAGACGGCGAACCTATTACAAAAATAACGATAAAGAATACAAAGAAGAAGAAGATAACAACAAGTGTGTGTGTTATAGGAAGGACAGACAGGACATGCATGCATATCAGTAAAAATAAAAAACACATAAGGTGTTAACAAAACAACAAAACAAAACAAAAACAAAAAAAAACATATAAAAATTGAGGGAGCAAATATAAATTGTGGAACTCTGAGGCGAAGACGAATAGAAGAGCTCAAAAATTCAAAGTCTTGGTTTAAGGATAACATAGCTGAATGAACCAATGGCTAAAATAACATCAAGAGCAGCAGCAGCAGCAGCTGTAAGCAAATAACTGTCGCTGTGCTGAAGTCAAGTTGAGAGAAAAACATGGCAATGATGACACGTAAAATAACAACACTACAATAACAACAATACCAATAGCTACAGCCAACATTCTTCAACATTCAGCATAAATTATGCAAAACCTAGCTCAAAAGCTCAAATAAACGGATTTGCTGCCATTGAACTGGAAATAAAAGCAGTTAAAAAAATACACTAAATTTAAAAGCATCAATAGAGTCAGCCAACAGCGACGGAGAGAGAGCGAACCAGAGATATATATAGAGAGTGAGAGCAACGGAAATAACATTGGCAAGGATAACATTAAAGTTGGCCTGGTTGAAAGCTCTTGATTTTGCAGCTAATTGCAAGCGATAAATAAACGAACTGCTGCCGCTGGCCATAAATTTAATGAAAGCTCATTGCCACAAATACCAAAACAAATGCAATATTTGACAAATGCAAGCAGCACACAAGCACAATTAAAGTGTCACGCACACAAGAGAACGCACAAACGCACCAACACGCACACACACACACTCACACATTCACATACGCATACTCAAATACACAATTAAAACAACACAGATTGAATCAATTCGGCAAACCGGCAAACAGGTTCAAATTTAGGCCATAAACAGTGAAGCCTCAACTAGCTAGCAGCGCAAGCACACAAAAAACAACAACAGCAACAACAACAGCAACGCATATTGAACTAGCTTGAACTAGCGCTAAAATTTTCACCACTTCCGCTTGTTGTCGTTAGCGGGTAAAAACTAAAAAAAAAACAAAAAACATCTACCAACTTTCCAATGGCGTTCATCTTGCGTCGCCGTTCGGCGTCCATTGTTAAAATAGCCGCCATCTTGACTGCTATCTGGTTTACGGTAGCATTTCTGATCTACACCGATGACACACGGCACGGCGTTGGCATTGGCAGCAAATGGAATGCCATCTCACTGTCGGCAAAGAGTGTCGGAAATGCAGCGGTGGGCAGTGCAGGCGCTGCAGGCGGCATTACCGACGTAGTGCGTTTTGAGGGCCATAAAAAAGGCGATGACAAAAGTCCTGGTGGTGGTGGTGGTGGTGTTGGTGGCGAGAACTATCCCATCGATAATTTCGACAGAGATGTTCCACCCATTCCTGTTCCCGAAAATAACAACATAGACGAAGGTGCCGAATCAATTTTAAATAACGTTGTTGTTCATCCCAACGAGTTGATGCATGGCGGCAAACTTATTGCTGGCAAAAAGCCAACCAAGCTGATCAAGCAACAGCAGCAGCAGCAGCCGCCAGTAGAGGAAGGTAAGTGTTGATTCAGAGGATGGTAGGAAGGGCGGGGGTCTTTTTGCTAAAGGACTCACATGACTAAAACGACTCGTGTGAAAATGTGTTAGTATTATTGCTCGTTAAAGCTTGGCGTATATCAGTTAATGGGAAAACTTTGTGCCAGATGATGAAGTTATGACATTAAAATAATTACCATAGTTTGCCAATATTTGCTGCTCGCATTATTGAATGTTTAAAGGAATTATTTGAAGAATAACAGAATAAGTATCTACCCGCTTGTACTATTTTTTCGGTGATGACATTGTAATGCAGAACTGTAAGCGAAACTGTAACAAAAAAAGATTTGAGTTGTTAAGGTCGCTGGTTTGTTTTTGTTTCATCGTGATTTCTCACAGGAAGTTTTGCAGTGTATTGTATTTGTGAAAATTATTAAGGTTTATGCTTGAACCAAAATAAAGTTTGCTATATAAAATAACAAAGGTTTTATTACTCATTAATTTTGGAATGCTGCCAAAAAGGTAATAACTCCGCTTATCAAATCGTTTTTGTGGCGTTAAAATAATTTGTGGCGTCATTTACTGCTTGAAATAATTTGCCGGCGATGACATTTTAAAGCACACTGCAAGCTGGATGTGATAAAATTTAATTTATTTTGTTAAGATTTATGGTTTCTTTTCATTGTTCAAATAACAGTTTGACGTTATTCGTCTATGTAGGTACATCGTATTTTCGCACAGAAAGTTTTGCAGTGAATTACATTTGTGAAAATTATAAATGCTTATTTTGGAAACAAAATAGCGTTTAATATGTGAAATTTCATTGTGATTCCTGTAACAGTTTACTACAAAAGTTTACTTTCTCTTAATTTTGTAGACGATTGTGCAAGATCTTCAAAAAAACCAATTACCTGTACTCATAGATTTACCGTTGTTCTATACGTTCCCATTAAGAAAAAAAAATTAAACTTAATTTTTTCATACTAAATTTTTGAATTACTCAATGTGACTGTGGGGACAAAATTATTCTCCTATTCATACTTTGACTCTATGATACAGTTCTATTGAATATTAAGGCAAACATCTCCAATAAAAAACTATCTAACTGTAGACTAACTGTAATTTTGTAGATGATTGTGCAAGATCTTCAACAAAACCAATTACCTGTACTCATAGATTTACCGTTATTCTATACGTTCCCATTAAAAAAAAAATTAAACTTAATTTTTCATACTAAATTTTTGAATTACTGAATGTAACTGTTGGGACAAAATTATTCTCCTATTCATACTTTGATTCTATGATACAATTTTATTGAATATTGAGGCAAACATCTCCAATAAAAAACTATCTAACTGTAGACTAACTGTAATTTTGTAGACGATTGTGCAAGATCTTCAACAAAACCAATTACCTGTACTCATAGATTTACCGTTATTCTATACGTTCCCATTAAGAAAAAAAAAAATTAACTTAATTTTTTCATACTAAAATTTGGAATTACTGAATGTGACTATTGGGACAAAATTATTCTCTTATTCATACTTTGATTCTATGATACAATTCCATTGAATATTGAGGCAAACATCTCCAATAAAAAACTATCTAACTGTAGACTAACTGTAATTTTGTAGACGATTGTGCAAGATCTTCAACAAAACCAATTACCTGTACTCATAGATTTACCGTTATTCTATACGTTCCCATTAAGAAAAAAAATTTAACTTAATTTTTTCATACTAGATGTAATGGATGAAATAAGATCTGCACCCAATAGAGCTGAAATAAGTTATTCACAAGCCTCTCATCATAACTCTTCCTCTATTTTCGAGGAAATAATGGAAGCATCTATTCGTTTGCCACAGGTCACCTCTTTACCAGCTAATCTGAATTCTTTAACTGCCTATGACACTACGGAACATATAACACCGATTGCTTCTCCTCAAAATGTTACAATGAATCCACCCCAAATCGGATCTCCACCATCAACAGTACCCACAATAGCTCATTCTATTCGTTCATCAACAATTTCTCCAAAACAAAACAAAAATACCAATAACTCACAACCTGGATCTCCCTCTGCCTTTTCACCTTGCGACTCACCACCAATTGCAGCCCCTCGTACCAACTTAATCCATAAGTTTGGAACGTCATGGACTTCAACTCAATGGCAGAATAGAATAAATAAACTCCATGATTCTAATGAAATTGATAAGATCACTCTGTTCATTAAGGGCCCATCAGTTAAAACAACTATATCCTGGATGAGCACTTACTTTCGTAATAAATTTGGCATATCTATTACAAACTGTTCAAAGATATCCAATAAAGCAAAAAAATTCTGCAGTTTCAAACTAAACATCCCAAGTCAATATGCGTGGATGTTCTTGAACAACAGCGGTGAGAGACACGGCGAATGGTTAATAACCGAATGGACGAATAAGCCTGGGAAAAAGTCTAAGAAATCAAGATCTTTACAAAGTTCTGGCAGTTCAAGAATCGGCAGAACAAGAATCCATTATCTAAAAGTAATTATAGTTCTCGCTCTAACTCTTTTCCGTATATAAATTCCCGTCCTAACTCTAAATCTAAGTTAAACTCTTATTCTAATTCTAATCTTAATTCTAAGAATCCTCTATATAAAAGAAATGTAATCCTACCTGTTCTTGAATCCAAACATTATTCATCAAACAAGTTTGTGCAACCTCAGTCCCACCATAATTCAGATTCTAATTGGAATCTGAAAACTAGCATTTTCCCCATATTTTCTCCCATAATTAACCAGAATACGGCTTCATCTTATAATAAGATGATTACTGGAAGCAATCTAGCATCTAAACCGCCAACTCATCAAACACGTAAACGGGTTTCATTTAATCTTAACAATAATGAAACCAATTGTGAGAAATATCCAAACTTTATCCATTCTCATACTCTTAATCCCTCACCACCAACCGGAAGTGGTTTTCCAAAACCATCTTCTGTTTCAAATGAGCTTTGCAATCAACCTGGTAGTCCTACGTCATTTTTAGACCCCCTACTTCCTCCAAAAGTGAAATTGACACTAAACTCTTGCGAAGGCACTGAGAGCAGATATGCCCTTTCTCGCCTCAGGGAGAACAACGTTTATAACAATGTTCGCCTGTATCTCGCTTATATGTATAAAGCCCCTGATTCAACATGCATTGAAGGCAAGACCAAAACTAATCTTAGAGTATTAATTCAGCAAGAAGGTCTTCCTACCGGTGTTGAAGACTTGCGTAATTTATTTGTCCGCTTTCACGAGCACCTGGGTGTAACGGTTGATCAAGTCAAGGTGGATCTGGAAACCTATGGCGCTCATGTCAGAGCTAAACATGTTTCTCTTCTTCAAAAATCTCGTAAAGAGCAACAGCAATATTATCGTTCCTAACTCTTCTTTCTTAAATATATTCTACCATAACTGTGGCGGCATGAGAAGCAAATTAAACAAACTTTATGTTGACACTAAATCATGCCACTTCAATGTCCTAGTATTCACTGAGACATGGCTAAACGAAACCTTCAATAATGAGGAAATTCTTGATAGCAATTGGACTGTCTTCAGAAACGATCGGGACTACTCCTCAACAGGTCTTTCTCGAGGAGGTGGTGTCCTTGTAGCATCTCACAATTCCCTTTCAAGTGAGCTAATAGACACACCTAACCATAAACTGTTCGATCACCGAATTATTAGAGTTTGTTCAGGTAAAAGTCTCAATGTGTACATAGGTGTCGTTTACATTCCTCCCGGCTCAAGTGAAACAACATACAACGAGCTATGTGAAACACTGACCACCTTTACCTCCTCCCTAAAAGAGGAAGATAAAGTTGTTATTCTTGGTGACTTCAATCGCCCAAATATATCTTTTGTCACCGACGAAAACGACAACTTTGTTCTTCCTGTAAATCTTTCTAATGCCATAGACTTCAACTTACTTAGCACCTTTTATGGCAGTGATTTGCAGCAAGTCTCTTCTGTACAAAATCAGAATGGCAGATGGTTGGACCTAATTTTTACTAACTCGTATGAAGAAGTGAAGGTTAGTCCATGCATGGGAGCAGAAAATTTCAGATTTTTGAGGAATCAAAGAAATAAAATCTACAAACTTCTCAAAAACACTGATAATATAAGCGATGAACTGAAGTTTAGATATGACGAGCTATCAAGAGAGTTCTCTATCAAGTCAGAAGAAGCGTACAAGTTGTACACGAACATCATCGGAGAAAAAATTGTCCAAGAGCCGAGAAAATTCTTTGACTTTGTTAACATGAAGCGCAAATCTAGCGGCTATCCATCGTCTATGTTTAAAGGTAATGTCACTTCGTCCAATTCTCTTGAAATAAGCAACTTGTATGCCGATCACTTTAAGGAGGTCTTTTGTCTTCCTACCACCTTATCTGAAACTTCTCCTAGCTCAACTATTATAGTTGATAGCTTATATTTAACCCAGGAAGAGATTTCTAATGCAATAAAAGAACTGGATATATTAAAGGGACCAGGACCAGACTTAATACCTACAAGCTTTTTGGTGCGATGTTTAGACCAACTGCTATTGCCAATACACATAATCTTTAACGAATCACTGGTTTGTGGGACATTTCCTTCATATTGGAAATCATCCCATCTTACGCCAATTTACAAGAATGGTGATAAAAGATCAGTTGAAAATTATAGAGGCATAGCAATCTTGTCAGCCATTCCAAAACTTTTTGAAAAACTTATTTGTGAAAAGCTAACAAGTTTCATTAACCCTCGTCTAAATGAGCAGCAACACGGGTTCCGAAAAGGGCGATCTACCACCACTAATCTCATGATTATGGTATCAGTTGATTTAGTCAAAATGGAAAAAGGGCACCAAATAGATGCTGTTTATACTGATTTCAGTAAAGCTTTTGATCGAGTTGATCACAACATTCTTATATATAAGTTAGAAAAATTTGGTGTTGCAGGGTCCATACTAAGTTGGCTAAAATCATATTTAAACGGCAGATCCCAGTTTGTTAAATTCCAGGGAGTTCTATCGAAAAAAATTGCAGTCTCCTCGGGAGTTCCGCAAGGTAGTCATCTTGGTCCTCTTCTTTTCAACATATTCATATCCGATCTGTCAGAAGTTCTAAACGATATCCCACATCTTATGTATGCAGATGATTTAAAAATGTACTATTCAATTCAATCAGATGTAGATGTAAATTTTTTGCAATCAAAATTGTTGTCTCTTGAGCAATGGTGTTTTCAAAATAAACTACATCTTAATGTCAATAAATGCAATGTTATTAGCTTTTCTCGTAAAAACAACGTAACATTACATACCTACCACCTCAATAGTATCGAACTAAAAAGGGTCAACCATATAGTGGATCTTGGAATTGTCTTAGATTGCAAGATGCGCTTTAATCTGCACTATGATAAAATTGTGTCCAGGGCCAGCAAACAGCTCGGTTTTATAAAAAGGCGTGCAAATGAATTCAAGAATATATGGGTCACTACATCCTTGTACCGTGCATTAGTGCGCCCAATACTTGAATATGCATGCATAATTTGGAATCCATCTTTCGATTCCCATAGAGAAAGAATTGAGTCTATTCAAAAGCAGTTCTTACTATACGCGCTTAGAGATATGTACAACCCCCATGATTATTGTAGCCTTCCATCATATGAACATAGACTCAGCCTTTTAAATTTGATGCCACTATCAACAAGAAGATCGTTATTGGGCTCATGCTTCACATTTGATGTAATTAATGGTGCTATTCACAGCGAATATATTTCTAATATGATTTCCTTTAACGATCCAATTAGGCGCACTAGGCATACTCGATTGTTAACTGAATATCAGCACCAAACTACATATGCAAATAATGAACCCATCAATCGTTGTTGCAGAGAATTTAATAATATCTCTATATACTACTCACCTTCTATGTCCTATATGCCCTATATAAATCACTCAGTAATCAGAATTAACACAGGCCTCAGATAAACTACATACATGTATGGATTTATATGTATAAGCATTTAGTTTAATAAATCAAAATTCTTTAACATCCCTCTCCAAATCTCCCATTTACGTCCTTATAGTCTTTAAGAATAATATATATACATCGTATCTTAAGTGTGTATATAGTCTCTCTTGTTTTCCTCCTCTTCTCTTAGTTTTGACATGGTTTTTGAAATCATGTCAATCCGGTGGGCGGAGTATGCCCACTAAGAGCATCAAATAAAAAATAAAATAAAAACAAGGAAAGGGGAGAAGAAAAACAAAAAACTTAGTAATAAGTAAACAAAACCTGTTAGAATAAGTTAGAATAAGTAATTTGCATTGCCTTGTTTGGCCAATAAATAAATAAAATAATAAAATAAATAATAAAATTTTGAATTACTGAATGTGACTATTGGGACAAAATTATTCTCTTATTCATACTTTGATTCTATGATACAATTCCATTGAATATTGAGGCAAACATCTCCAATAAAAAACTATCTAACTGTAGACTAACTGTAATTTTGTAGACGATTGTGCAAGATCTTCAACAAAACCAATTACCTGTACTCATAGACTTAGTTATTCTATACGTTCCCATTAAGAAAAAAAAAATTAAACTTAATTTTTTCATACTGAAATTTTGAATTACTGAATGTGACTATTGGGACAAAATTATTCTCTTATTCATACTTTGATTCTATGATACAATTCTATTGAATATTGAGGCAAACATCTCCAATAAAAAACTATGTGCTAACTGTAAACAAACACTGCATATAAATTATTATAAGGTAAGTTACCCAAATAAGGCCAACCTAACTGTTTTTACCAGACAGAAGAGAAACGGGTTTTTTAAACTTATTTTTGCAATTTTGTATTTTTGTTTATTCAATTCTTTTTTGAAAAACATAAAAATAAAGCATGAAAAAGTAAAAATATATCCAGCTCAGAAGGTTATAAAAAGGTCTGATTTTTGCCATATTAGGACCACCATGTCTAAATAAGGCCCAATCTAAAGGGTGTCCCAACAAGAGCGCAATTTTTAAATTTTAAATAAAACACAGATATTTAAAAAAAAATCGTGAAACTTTATTATATCTTAAAGTAGACAGAATGAGGTTATGTATGGAACAATATATCATGCAGATGGCCGCCGCGGCTTTGCTGGCATACACGCGATCTTTTAATGAAATTTTCAATGACCGTTTTGCATAAATGCTGTGGTATTTCATTAATGCAGCGTCCAATTTCCTCTTTTAAGGCTTGAGTCGTCGTCGGCTTATTCGCGTAAACCATCGACTTCAAAAAACCCCAAAGAAAAAATCTAATGGTGTTAAATCGCACGATATAGGCGGCCAATTCTGATCTCCAAAACGCGAAATAACACGACCGGGAAATGACTGATGCAGCAATTGAATTGTTTCTCTGGCTGTATGACATGTGGCGCAGTCTTGTTGGAACCACATGCCCTCCACATTCATTTCTTCAATTCTAGGCAAGAAAAAACTGGTTATCATTTCACGATACCGAACACCATTGACTGTTTGCGCTTGACCTGCCTCATTTTCATAAAAAAAGGTCCAATGATTCCTCCAGCCCAAAAACCACACAGTGACACGTTTAGGATGCATTTGCTTCTCGTGAATCACTCGAGGATTTTCCTCACCCCAAATGCGACAATTCTGCCTATTGACGAAGCCATCAAGATGGAAATGGGCCTCGTCACTGAAGATGATTTTAGTGGCAAAATCAGCATTTTTATGTTGTCTCTCCAATACCCAATTAACGAACTCCCTTCGCTGTCCATGGTCAGCTGGCTTCAGTTCCTGAGTCAATTGAACTTTGTATGCATGAAGATGCAAATCTTTCGTCAAAATTCGCTGCATAGTGGACGCTACCGCTGACTTCGTTTGACTGTTTAAACGTGCAAAAAATCATTTTGCAGCGAATGCAATAAATGTGCGTATTAGAAATCGGGTCTTATTAAGGCTTGGGCCTTATTTGGCGAAGGGACCTTATATGTGACTGTCGGGACAAGTAAGAAATAAAAAGAAAATACTATTTTATACTATTAGTTTTTTTTATTTATTAATAAATATTAATCATTTTAACATAATTTTATGCTTATCACTGTCACTTGATAACAAACTTTATTTTTTATAAGCAAATTTTTCAAAATTGATGCTGCAGTCAGGCCATACTTTATAAATTTATCACTATAATATTTAATAGTGTTGCCGCTAAATATATGGGATGTTTTTTAGTTTTTTCCACCGTTTAACGGGGACTTCACGCTGTTTTTGAATTTCGAAAACTTCAGCAAACAAAGTGCATGTCGAATTCATGTGTTTAACCCTCATCGGTCCCTCGAGAAATACTTCTAATCGAACCCATTGTATGCGCGCGCATACACATATATTTTTAATTGTAAAAAAGCTAAAAAAAATTAACAACCATTTATGTTTTGTGATTTTTTGTATGTTTATTACATTGTTTACTATCAATTTAATACATTCAAACTTCATAAAGGTAGATTTGGAATGAAATTAATTAGAATATTACAAATATTAGAAAAAAAAAATATTGAATTTTTAACTTTTATCAATTATTTGTACATTTTTCGCATAAATTGAAATTGTGTTCAGCACAAATGAAATTTCTACACTTTTCACAGGGTGTAGCAGAAAGATTTTTGTTATTTTTATATGTGCAGATGTAGCATCGGCCTCGCTTTGATGTACTTGGTAAATGGCGAATCTCCCGACTTCTTTGAATAACACTGGAAGCATCATTGCTTTGAGGTTGATTTTTACGTTTAGTGATCTATTTTTCAGCGAGATTCAATCCAAGCTCCTCGATAAAAAGGCGACGACGAATATTATGGTTCGTTTTAGAATTTTTCCAATTCGGGAACAATGCAATGAACGTCACTAATGCATTCAACGCACTAACATCAAGCATGTTACAAAATACTGCCATTGGCCACCGATTGACTTTTCGTTTGCATGTGTACGTAGTCACCATTTGATCCATAGTATCAACTCCACTCTTGGTTTTGTTGTAGTCTTCAATGATGTTAAGTTGCTTCTTTTCACTATTCTCATTTATGCTGACAACATTGTGGTATGTACTGAGCAATGTCACAAATCGGTACCGGCGAGAAACATATGACAACATAACTGCTTGCAATTTATGTCCATATACAACTTCTGTATGATAAATTGGCTTTTGACGCATGTCGAGTAGAACTAAAGGATTTTCAGTCCTATTTTTCCTTATTGTTCCCAAAATAGTCATGCGATTCTTATGTAAATCTTCTGCCAATTCATACGAAGTGAAAGAGTTGTCACACGTTACATTTCTGTCAGAAAGTCCTTCCACCAAATCCAAAACAACACGCCGTCCGAGATTACGTTCAGGAGTGGCATTACGATTCCGACCAACATAAATTTGTGTGTTGTATGCATACCAGCTTTTTGAGTCGTATAGCACTCAAATTTTGATGCCATATTTCGCCGACTTGGATGGAATATACTGACGAAACGGACATCGCCCACGAAACGGAACTAACTGTTCATCTACGGAAATGTTTTTTCCTGGTGTGTATACAACTTTCAAATTATGATTCCATTTATCGTACACATTTCGAATCGGTGCCAATTTGTCACGTACAGAAGTACTTGTAGATGCAGTGTTGGCCATACGTTGTTCGCAGTCATCAAATCGAATGCAACCATGGATACGCTTGAACATTTTCAAAGACATTGTTGCTCTAAATATTGGCCGACCAGTTTCGTCATTCCACAATTTAGTGACACATTCACCGTATGACCGATACACACTGGAAAGCAGCAACAATCCAAAGTATGCGTGCAGAGTGTCCAAATCAATGTTTTTTCCAATCGTCTTTGTACTTTCGCACACCATATAAATTCGTCATGTTCAAAATAACATTCTCAACCGGTTCAAGGAACATGTGAAAAGCAGACGAAACATCAACTCTAGTAGCAGCTGCTAATGCTTTTGGACCTGGATTATAACAAAAATGAAACATATAATGAACATGAACCCATAACAAAGAGGGTAGGTTTTACCTGAAGTGTAATTTTCTGCACGTCGAAATGAATTTCTTCGATTTATTTTAAATGGTTGTCAAATATTCAATTTTCTTATTTTTTGAAAAATATTTATTTTCAGGATTTGCTGCATTTTCTTCTGCTTAATTTTGCTCAAGTGGTTCAATGTCGTCTTCATCCGAATGCACGCTAACTTCACTTTCATCATTCTCCTCGTCTGATAATGCAAAATCATCGTCATTATTGCACGGAGATTCGCCCGCTTCGCTTTCCAAATCAAAATCCATTTCTAGTTCATCTCGCTGCCTTCTTTCACGTAAAACTCTATCCATTTTTTGTCAAATACTTCGAAACACAACCAAAATTCAAATAAATGCGCAAAAAAACTTCACTTATGTGTGTTCCAGAACAAACTGAATTTCGTAAAACGAAAAAATAAAAGCGTGCTATAAGTGCACACACAAAAATAAGCTGCAATTCCAGGTACCTGCTTATGTGTATGCTCGCACATACACAGGGACCGATTCGTAACTATAACTGCACAGGCAAATACAGTAATGGTACAAATGCAAAAACGGGGTTTTTTAGTTGTTCAGGCAAAATAATTCTACTTTGCAAAATACAAGGTCATTCCGCTGAACTGTTTTTATTTTATTCAAGGTTAAAGATCAAAATTGTATGCGTGCGCATACATGGGACCGATGAGGGTTAATATTGAAAAAATTTTCTGCCTGAGACCAATTTTACAGCAATACTTTCTTCTGAAAACTATCCTTATATCGATCAATGTCGGAAAAACTTTTTAATATGAAACAAAACAAGGAAAAACTCTAAAATATTGCCTTATTCATAAAAATATTAGTTTAATGTAAATTGATAATCTTGTGGCTGTTTAAAAGGTTTTTTCCGAATAGGAAAATAAAAGAAAGGGTCATTCGTTTTAAACAATTACACCAATATTAAAAGAAATCATAAAAATATATTTAATGGAACCTTCAAAGTGATACATGAACGCTCCCATTACCCATTGAGCAATGAAAACATAATTTCTTATTTATAAAAAAATTTAAAAACTCAGTAAATTTTCATTCGATTTTCATAAATGAACATTTATTTTATTCTCAATAAAGTATACTTTAATAAAATCATTATGTTTTTAGTAGCTTTTAACAAAACTTGGGCAGTCAATAATCCTCAAAGTTGAAAAAATTGGAAAAAAGGTAAAAATTTTGGGTCAAGTACCTAAAAATTGGCTTTTTAAAGCTAATATTAAATTTTGGGGATGTATTAACAATTTCAAGTATGGTGTCATGTTACACTCGACCAGACCTACAACCAGGCGTGGATACAAGGGGGGTAAAGGGGGTAATTACCCCCCAAGAACTTTTAAATACTTTACTTTTTAATATTTTATTTGAAGTAAATAATTGTACCCACAACTTAAGAGTACTTTTATGTATACATAAGCGATTCTAAAGGCGTTTTTTGAAAGAATACTATAAAAAAAAATGGTCAGAGGTATTGATATAAAGTTTGAAGCATAATCGCGAATAACGTTGTAGACATTTTTTTTTTTGCGAATAACTGTGAGAATCACTCTCTTATATTATATATAAACAGAACTGAGTAAGCAGTTGAGCAGTTTGGGGTATTTTTATCGCATACTAAAAAAAGTTAATAAAAATGAATAAAAGTGAACAATTACAATTTTGTCGTTTACAACGTTATTCGCGAGAGCGCTTCAATTATTATAGTACTTTAAAAAAAATTTGTTTTTTTTTGTTTTGTGACGTCATTTGTGTGTACGTGGCGTTTTTATGAAGCGATGCGAGAAGAGTAGGACCATTTTGCTTGCAAAATAACATGATTTGTAATCACCTGATAAAATATGTATACTTGTAAAGTAAACACTTACGCTGAGGAACTGACTTCGAGTTTTTTAAAAAAATTTTATTTGTAAGAAAATAACGCGTCCTTAAAGTTGATTGTTTAAAAAATGGCTGTAAATTTGAGTACATAACGAGCTGTAACTTTTTTTTCAGGCTCATTTTTATAAAAAGGCGAAGTCACTACCTTGACGTAAGTGTTTGCTTTGCATATAATTATATTTTGTTTTTTCAGATGATTACAGATCATGTTATTCTACAAGCAAAATGGTCCTACTCTTCTCGCATCGCTTCATAAAAACGCCACGTACACACAAATGACATCACAAAAAAACAAAACAAAACAAAATATTTTTGTATACTTTAATAATTGGAGAAAACAATAAATAAAAATTTTATATCAATATCTCCAACCATTTTTGGTAGTATTCTTTCAAAAAACGCCTTCAGAACTGCTTATGTATACATAAAAGTACCCTTAATGCAATTGAATGGGTGATTGTAATAGCATGACAAGCCATATGAATTGAATTGAACGGTATTGTATTCCATTATTTTGATTGTATTTAGATTGCTCTACGAACGCAGGTGTCAGCTTTAAAGCGCTCATTAATACATACTTAAGATGAGAGAATATAGCCGAGCAAAATCTGCGAGATATTAAAGTGAAAGCACAAAAAGAGCTTTGCCTAAAAAAAAGAAATTAAATTTGACGAGAAATTTTTTGACGAGCACTTGTGTCGTCAAATCATTTGATGACTGATTTGACGATAATTTGACGATAATTTGACTCGCATTATTGCATTTACATAGAGACATTAAAATAAATATTAACGAAGTTATTGATAACTTTGCCGCAAAAAAGAAGCGCTGCGATGATTTTGTCATATAATTTTGTCTCTATCTAATGACTATCTAACAATCAGTATACATTTTGTATTGTTCATTTATTTTTCAAAGTGTACCATATCATAGTCGTAACGTCAGAACAATAAGTTTCAAATTCCTTTATTTTTTTTATTGAAAAGTACTATGTTTTTTCATTGCACATATTTGAAAATATAATTGTGCAATGTTTTATAATGGAATAAATGTGAAAAATTTTAATAAATCAACCTTAATTCCAAAATTAGTCAAATTTAGAGTTTTTATTTACTTTTCGCTAAGATATTCCAGAAAAAGGGAAATATAAATAAATACGGAAATGTGCGTGTATGTGTCTGGGAAAATTGCTTCTTACACAATTCGATAATTTCAATTCAAAAAAGTACAATTTTTTTATTTGTAAAAAGACAACATTTTCTCAAATCGAAAATGTGTGACTTTGGTAATTTACCCCCCCCCCCCAAGATTTTTTCCAGATCCGCCGCTGCCTACAACCTGTGCTATGTCACTTCAAAATACACCCAAAAAAAAAAGCTTCGTACTATGTACAAAACAATTATTATATTCTAAAAAGCTGTTTGTGCTTTTCAGCCTACGAACGACTTTGTGAATAATACAAATGACCATTTGTAAATTGTACAAAGAAATATTTGTATATTTTACAAACGCATTCGTTTCATCTACAAAGATACGAACAAATATACGAACGCTACTGCCACCGCTTTGTATATTATCAAACAATGTTCGTTCAGTTCACAAATTAATACATTATAGATTTTTACAAACTAGCATTTGTAGAATGTACAAAGTTACGAATTCAAAATTTTTTTTTCATTCGGCCAACACTACAAACGTTTGTACTATGTACAAAACATTTGTACATTCTACGAATAGCCTCTGTTTGTATTTCTACAAAGATTTTATTCTTAATTTTATCCTAAATATTTTTTGGGTGTACATTTTCACTGCAGCACCGTGTTATTAATACATTTTTGGATGCGTTCGAACCATTTGTCATGACATTTATCCTATCCCGCTTGGGACAGCTCCGCAACAAAGATTTTGAAGGCATCAACGGCTTCTTCTGTTGTCGAAAACCGTTGATCACGCAGTTTGTCCTTGATGTGTGGGAAAAAATTAAGTCATTGGGTGCCAAATCAGGGCTATACGGCATTTGATTCGTTAATTCAATGTTTTGAGTGCATGCGCGAAAAGTAATGGGGAGTGATTTTTGGGGGGTCTGGTCTTAATGAGTCTGGTCTTGAGTAGGTCATTTGGATGTGAAGATGATAAAAATAAAAAATTTTTCTAAGAACTGAATCCGACCGACACAATTTTTGGTTTTTGTGCTCATGAAGCATCACCGCAAGAAGTCATGAAGTTTTAGATCGATTCATCAAAAAATATGAAAGAAACACGTTTAAACATGTTTAAACTCAAAATGGGTCTAGTACGGCCAAGTCGCCCATCCTAGGGTTAAAATTAATTTAATAAAAAAATTATATATATGGGGTATTCCAAGCTAAATCGGACGTTTTTAAAAGTTTTTATTTCCGCCATTTTTTTAAATTTGAGTACTCATCGAAAAACCCTCCCTCCTAAATTTTCGGATTTTATTGATAATCTGTTCCAAAAAAATCGAATTTTCAAAAAAAAACAGCTCTTTTTGTGGTTTTTTGCCCGCAATTTTTTTAAAACTCATTTAAATGAAAATTGTCACTTAACATAAAAGTTTAGGTTTTCAATTTAACTTTCGAAAAAAATATTCTAAAAATTTTTTAAAGTGTATTAGTACGTAATTTTCGATTTTTAAAATTTTGATTGCATTTTCTAAAGTGATTGCATATTTTGATTTTCTTCAAAATTTTTTTCAGCAAACAACTACTAATTTCACAACATTTAAAACCGCTCTGGTCATGGGCCTTCGATAACAACTATTTTTTTCGATTTTTAAAAAATAAAAAATAAAATTTTTATTTCATTAAATTTTGTGTATATCTCTTTTTTGATAAATTTTTGTGTATGCTGTTTTTTATTGCTGTTTTTTACTGTAGGGTTTATAAAATTTTATATATTCGAATATTTTCTTTAAAACAATTCCAAAATCTTGAAAATAAATGTAAATTGGATGTGCCATTAAAAAATAAAATGCCCCTTTTTTGTATTTAGTACAAAAGCGACATTGCTTATTGTCATTTCCTCTGTTTGACGTTATACTCCAAATGACAAATTTCTTACTTTCTTTCTTTCTTATTTCTGTACTTCTCACTGAAGTAAATTGGACTATTAATTAATTTTATTAATCAATATTACAAAAATTGCATATTTTATTACAAGGTACATTAATCCGGGTACTATAAATTAACTGTCAGTCACGGGAGTATAATATTAAACAGAGGAAATGACAATAAGCAATGTTGCTTTTGTACTAAAAACAAAAAGGGACATTTTAATTTTTAATGGCACAACTAATTTAAATTTATTTTCAAGATTTTGGAATTGTTTTAAAGAAAATATTCGAAAATATACAATTATATTAACCCTACAGTAAAAAACAGCGATAAAAAACAGCATATACAAAAATTTATCAAAAGAGAGAAATACTCCAAATTGAAGAAAATCAAAATATGCAATCTTTTAAGAAAATGCAATATAAATTTTAAAAATCGAAAATTACGCACTAATAACCTTCATTAAAATTTTTTAATTTTTTTTTTCGGAAATGAAATTGAAAAACTAAACTTTTATGTTAAATGATAATTTTCATTTAAATGAGTTTTAAAAAAGTTGCGGGCAAAAAACCACAAAAGAACTGTTTTTGAAAATTCGATTTCTTTGGAACGGATGTACCTAAAGCAGTGTCGGGCAGCTTTGCACACCTATACTTGCTCATCTTGAGTATGCATTAATGAGCGCTTTAAAGCTCACACTGAAAACAAAGTAGTGCTAAAGCGCTTTTTGCAGAAATCTTACTAGGCATTAAGGAAAAATTTTTTTTGCGATTTGTATTGCGAAATTAAATTAATAAGTAGTGGACGGAATGTCAAAAGGAAAAAGACCGACAGACAGATAATGTGAAATACAGATAAGCAGACGGAAATGTAAAAAGGCAGGCTAATAGTAAAAAACTAATATGTTTTTTTATTGTGCTTATGTTGCTTATTGTGTTTTGCCAAGGCCAAACTGACAGCGTAAGATGCTTTTATTATACGTATTTGGAACTGATCACTATATATTATGATTATTAATTAATTTCTCCATAGCATGCCCCACAATTACCTTATAGGTATTGGCCATGCAAATTATCGTAATGCTTTGTTACGCATAATTTTTTAATTTTATTGGGGGTTGGAATTAGTTTTAAAGGTTTTCTAAGAGATGGCGTAATTATCAATAGATCGCATCGGGCACACCTGTGACTATATTCATTTCAAAGCACATTGGCTAAGCTTCATTTTTCAGTATGTGTCATTCCACTGAAGTGTAAACAACATATATTTTTTTCTCTGTGAACATGTCGACTTTCGTTCCAACAAAACGCAATTTGCGGGAAGGTTTACTTTTGTGCTTCCATTTGAAGAAAAAAGCGGTTGAAGCACAACGCACGCTTACTGAGGCTTACGGGGACTATGCTCCATCGATTTCTACTTGTGAGTACTGGTTCCGTCGGTTTAAAAGTGGTGATTTTGATACGGAAGACAAAGAGCGTCCGGGCCAGCCGAAAAAGTTTGAAGATGAGGAATTGGAGGCTTTGCTCGATGAAGACCCGTGTCAAACCCTTCAAGAATTGTCAGAATCATTGGGAGTCGACTTATCAACGGTCGGCAAACGCTTGAAGGCCATGGGAATGATTCGAAAGCAAGGAAATTGGGTGCCGTACCAGTTGAAGCCGAGAGACGTTGAACGGCGATTTTGCATGTGCGAACAACTGCTTCAACGGCATAAAAGGAAGAGATTTTTGCATCGTATTGTCACTGGCGATGAAAAGTGGATCCATTACGATAATCCTAAGCGAAAAAAATCGTGGGGACCACCCGGCCATGCATCAACATCGAGGGCCAAGCCGAATATTCATGGTGCCAAGCTTATGCTGTGTATTTGGTGGGATCAGAAGGGTGTCGTGTACTATGAGCTGCTAAAACCTAACGAAACCATCACTGGGGAACGCTACCAACAACAATTGATGCAATTGAGCCGAGCATTAAAGGTTAAACGGCCGGAATATGCCAAAAGACACGACAAAGTGGTTTTTCAACATGACAACGCACGGCCACATGTTGCAAGAACCGTCAAGGAAACGTTGGAGGCGCTGAATTGGGATGTGCTACCCCACCCGCCTTATAGCCCAGACATAGCCCCTTCCGACTACCACCTATTCAGATCGATGACGCATGGCTTGGCTGAGCAGCGCTTCACTTCTTACGAGGATACCAAAAAATGGGTCGATTCGTGGATTGCCTCAGAAGACGAATCGTTCTTCCGGCGCGGAATCCATATGCTGCCAGAAAGATGGGAAAATCTTGTAGCTAACGATGGACAATACTTTGAATAATATACATTGTACCGTTGTTTCTAAATAAATGCTCAAAAACCGAAAAACCTTTAAAATTAATTCCAACCCCCAATACCTCTTTGTTGCCGCGCCATACCGTTATTTTATAAAATAAAAAATATTGTCATACATACTTCCAAAAATTTTGCATACCTACAATTTTATACAGTGTAATCTTACGTTATATCTGTGTCGATGCGCAATAACAGCTTAAGTCTTATTTCAAAGTTTCCAGAAATCTTGCTTCAAAGTTTTCAATCGCCATATAAGTTATATGAAAGGTTCTTTTGTTTTTGCGTCATATCTTTGGATAAGGTCATGCTAGAAGTTCTAGATTTTGTGTGTTCATAATGATATATACGTGGAACACAACTATATCAATAGCTCAGTTCTGTCTTAAATCGATTTAAGATAGTATTGCTTATCGACACAGATATAATATAATATATTCAAGGAACACGCAAGCGCAGATTTTACCTGCTTGACATTCGCTTGAACACTGAAGCTTTGATCGTTTTGTAGTTGAGATAAATACATATTTTACTGCACAAACACAATCTCAAGTGTGCAAAGCTGCCTGACACTGACCTAAAGTAACAAAGTTGACGTGGAAATAATTTATTTACCTAATAAGGAAATTTTCCCAATGTGCAGGAATATTCCACAAACATATGCAGAAATTTAGAAATTATTGAACACTAAATTAATATAAGTCATATATTTAGAAATGTTTAATGTAGCAGCTACTATTCCAAGTGTTCAGAGAAAGTCGACGTCGTGCTACTCTGCTGGTAATAGTCAATAAAAGATGATTTCTAAGAAATTGAACAAGACACTTTGCCTGATTTTAACTTTAGTCTATTTACTAGTCAAGCTTGTAACTTTTTTCCTCAAAAACGCTTTTTAGTGCCAAACTTTCAAAGCTTGTTTAATTGTTTAAACGCCTAAAAAATACTCAAATGTCACTCGGCTGGTTTGTGACAAAAGACTTCAGACCAATAGTAGTCCAAAGTTTCAATGTCAAGTTCAGACATTTTCACACGAATAAATCGCATGAATGGTGATTGTAGGACAGGCAGCTGCTGTCTGCTTCCAACATTTTTACCAAAACGACAAATAAGAGCATCAAACACAAGCACAACAGCAATGAAGCGCAAAAAACCTGACAGACTCGATTGGACTGCACCATCCATACCTGCAACTGAGCAAGCTGATGGATCAGCCAAAGAGTCAGATTGTGCTTACCTAGTTAGCATCGTTACGCCGTGTGTGTGTGTGTGTGTGTGTGTGTGTGTGTGTTTGTGTGTGCATTGAACCTGCACGTTCAGCAAGGTTGTTGATAGGAGAGCAGGGCAGCTGGGACGTTTCTGTAGTGGCTCATTGCGGCGGCTTAGCTCACTCATAACCATTTCATAAACCATCAATGAATGGATGCCTGAAATCAATGAAGCTGACACAAATTGACCACATTTGGTGCTAGTTGGTTGCTTTTGTGATGGAAAGAGTTGTTTTGAGCCAGCCAAAGCGTCCAACAACAAATAGCCCAGCAGCAATAGCAACAAAAACAACATTAACGATGCTTCCGTACGCTCATGCTGCCTATCCACCGTTCCCCAGCTAATAGGCTGATCGATCCAACCAACATCTATTCATGTTTACTGTGGAAAAATCTTTTAAGATCTCGTAACTGGAACAGCTTACTTACAGCGCCAAATGAGAATAGCTTAAGTGCACTTAAGCTCTGTTAGATTTGGCTCGTATTATTGTTGGTTGTTAATGATTTTTGTCAAGGCAATTTTCAAGCTAATTTTCTAGAGTGAAAACTGCCAAGTTCTAAAATGTTAGAAAAAGCTTTTTTCTTTACTTATTTGCCGCATGGCAATTGACTGGTTTTTCCCTCTTGTGTGACTGACTGATTTTATTTGCTACATCATTGTCGGTGTGTCGTCTTGCGTTGTGTGATATTTTGAATGCAATGCATTTGCTATGGAGAAAATTGTAATGAAGCGAGCGTGAGATGTTGCCGTATCAGAAACGACAATCAAATCCGACTAGTGCACGCACTGTGGGTTTTGATGCATCAGACGTAAGCATATTCGAAGTCAGACTTGCAAGCATAAGTTAAAATTCGAAATTCGAGCATAAGCTAAAGAAAATGGCAATATTAAGTTTGAGAAAATGTAAAAGAATATATTTTAGCATAAGCATATGCTTCGGCAAAAGCATACGTGGTTTACTTTTTAACATAAGCACAATTATGTGCTTGAACGTTAGCATAGCACAACAAAACGAGCATATGCTTTCGTATAATCAAAAGCATTTGCTTTAGCAGACGAACTTACTTAAAAAAGCAAAGCCTAACAATAAGCTATGCTTTATAAAAAGCAAAAGCTTTACAATAACCAAAGGCTTAAAAAACAAAAGATTTAGAGAAACAAAAATTCTTTAGAAAAAGCTAATGCTTGAAAATAAGCATTGAGTTAAAAACCAAAAATGCTTTTGAAAAAGCAAATGCTTTAAAATGTGCATATGCTTTATAAAAATCAAATGCGTGAAAATAAGAACATACTTGAAGTAAGCACTAGAAAATAAATATAGTAAATAACAAGGTCATATAGAAAAATTTAATTTTACTATCACCGTAAGTGTGTATGTTCAAGTGGCGGATACGAGGTATTGAACGCGCAACGACGTTATACATTAATTATATAAATAATCACATGCTTAAAAATAAGCAAATGCGTAAAATGCGCAAGCTTAAACATAATAACATGCTTAAGCATAACCAAATTCTTAAATAAAATTGCATGTTTGATCATAAGTATATCCTTAAGCCTAAGCTTATGCCTGAGAATAAGTATATGCTTAAAAATAAACATGCTTGAGCAACACCATATACTTGAGCATAACCATAAGCGTTATTTATGCCTAAGGACAAGCTTTTTCTTAAGCATAACCATAGGTTTGGGTTTAAGTATTAGCAAAACCAAAAAGATAAGCTTTAGTGTAAGCAAAAGCATAACAAAAGCATAAAAACTAAAGTAAGCAAAAAGAAAAGCAACGAAAAAAAGTATGAAAAAATGAAAAAACTGAGAAAAACTGATAAATTTACACTGAAATCTCAATGCCTCTGTGGTGCAGTGCGCTAATGAGCTGGCACGGCGTTCCACACCCGGGTTCGATCCCAGATGATGGCATCACAATGATTTCTGATGAAGCCTGTAGCAGGGCCGAAATTGCAATAAAATCAGCTGGTGATGTTTTTCTTTTCATATTGGAAATGTTGTTGTTGTTGTTTTTTTTGGAAAAAATTCGTTAGAGCAAATAATTGCTTAAACCTGACATTAAAAGCTTAATAAACGATTTTAAACTACCAAACAACTAAAATTTGTATTTAAAATCAAGAATGATTTAAACTATCAAACATTTAAAATTTTTATTGAAATCATAGAAAATTAACATAAAAGCACTTCCTTCAGCACTGGCTTTTGCTTTAGCACTCGTTTATGCTTAGAAAAAAATCTTTGTCTGAGAATAAGAATATGCTTGAGCACAATTAATTTGCTAAAGTAAAATCTCACATTTGATCAAAAATCAAGCTTGTTCTTCAGAATAAGTATTTGCTTAACCGTACATTTGATCGTATAACCACTGGCATAAGCTTATGCCTAAGAACAAGTTAAAAAAATCTATGTCTGAGAATTAGAATATGCTTGAGCACAATTAATTTGCTAAAGTAAAATCTCACATTTGATCAAAAATCAAGCTTGTTCTTCAGAATAAGTATTTGCTTAACCGTACATTTGATCGTATAACCACTGGCATAAGCTTATGCCTAAGAACAAGTTAAAAAAAATCTATGTCTGAGAATTAGAATATGCTTGAGCACAATTAATTTGCTAAAGTAAAATCTCACATTTGATCAAAAATCAAGCTTGTTCTTCAGAATAAGTATTTGCTTAACCGTACATTTGATCGTATAACCACTGGCATAAGCTTATGCCTAAGAACAAGTTAAAAAAATCTATGTCTGAGAATTAGAATGTGCTTGAGCACAATTAATTTGCTAAAGTAAAATCTCACATTTGATCAAATATCAAGCTTGTTCTTCAGAATAAGTATTTGTTTAACCGTACATTTGGTCGTAACCATTGGCATAAGCTTATGCCTAAGAAAAAGTTAAAAAAAATTCATGTCTAAGAATTAGAATATGCTTGAGCACAATTAATTTGCTAAAGTAAAATCTCACATTTGATCAAAAATCAAGCTTGTTCTTCAGAATAAGTATTTGCTTAACCGTACATTTGATCGTAACCACTGGCACAAGCTTATGTCTAAGAACAAGTATGTGCTTGAATATAAACTTTAGTATTATTAAATGCTTGAACTTAAGCATAAACAAAGGCATGGATTGAAGTAAATCCTGAAGGTTAGGTATAAGCAAAGGCATTGGCCTTAGGTTATGCTTGAAAAAAACAATTGCTTGAAAATAAAGATAAGGTTGAGTAAAGGAATCGTATAATTTAACAAAACCATAAGTATTAGCTTATGGTTAAGAACAAGCATATGCTTGAACTTAAACACAAGCATATGCTTGAGCATAAGCTTAACATGTACCATTTTCTGGAGGATAAGAATAAGCTTTTGCTTCAGTATAACCAGAAGCATATGTTAATAAGTATAAACATAAGGCAATGCTTGAGTAAAATTACATGCAGAGGGTTATTGCTTTTAGCATTTGCTTCAGAATAATAACAAAAATCCTAAAAATTTACTAAAATGATCACAAAATTCATCTTTTATATGTTCGGTAAAAATTACCGAAATCATCAATAAAATCAATAAAAATTACAAAAATAATCAAAATCAATTAAAATCACCAAAACTCTCAACTTGATTAAAAGTACCAAAATTATCTAAATAATCAATTTAGCAAAATACCACAACTTGCATCATAATTAATTACATATATGTACATTAAAATCACGAACATCGTTTATAACTTTTACATTAAAATCACCAAAATCATCAAAATCATCGAATCCATTTAAATCATAAAAACCAACTTAATCAAAAACTGTCTAACTAGTCATTTCAACTTTTCCACTTAAGGTTAAAAAAATCATAAAAATCACCAAAATAATCAACTTCATCAAAAGCATAAAAATTTAATAATTAAACAACCTAAAAAAAAAACACAATAGCCTAAACATATTTTATTTTTTATGCATTGAAATCATCAACATCATTCATAACTTTTACATTTAAATCACCAAAATCATCGAAACCAAAAATGTATCTAAATAATCAACACCATTTAATCGTCAAAACCATCTTAATCATTAAAAGCTCTGAATTAAAAACGTTGCCAATTCATAAAAATCACCAAATTCATTGAATTAATCTCAAAACCACTTGAATCATCAAATTCATCTAAATCATCAAAACTGTATTTTAAATTTAAACGAAGTTTTTAAATAAAAATCACCATAATAATAAAAAAGCACCAAAATCACCTAAATAATAAAGCTTATTAAAAACACCAATCCCAAAAATATCATTTATACATTAAAATCCTCAAAACCATCAACATCATTTATTAGTTAACATTAAAATCACCGAAATCATCTAAATAATCAAAACCATTTCAATCATCAAAACCATTCATCAGAACCATTCATCAGAACCTTTTAAATCGAAGATTTACCAAAATCATTAAATTTGTCAATATCACCAAAATCATCCACATCATTTACAGTTTTTAAATTGAAAACACCAAAATCATTGAAACTATCAGAAATCATCAAAACCATTTAAAAATCAAAACTATTTAAATCACAAAAACCATCTAAATCATCAAAATCGAAAATTTATCAAAATCATCAAATTCGCCAATATCACCAAAATCATCAACTTGATCAACAGCAAAAAAAAAATCATCTAAATAATATACCTTATGAAAAAAATCAATATCTCCAACATAATTTAGTTTTTTTGCATAAAAACCACCAAAATCATCTAAATATTTTATTGTTTTTAAATTTAAATCATCAAAACCTTTTAAATCGAAAATTTACCAAAATCATAAAAATTGTCAAAACCACCAAAATCACCAAAATCATTGAAACCATCTGAAATCATTAAAACCATTTAAGAATCAAAACTATTTAAACCACAAAAACCATCTAAATCGTCTCAAAACCTTTTAAATATAAAATTTACCAAAATCATCAAGATCGTCAAAATCAGCAAAATTATCAACATCATTAATAGTTTTCACACTGAAAACACTTACATCATCGAAGCAATCAGATTAATCTAAATCATCAAAACCATTTAAATAATCAAAACTTTTTAAATAACCAAAACCATCTGAATCATCTAAACTTTTTAAATCAAAATTTAATCAAAATCATCTAAATCGTCGAAAACACCAAAATAAATAACAACATTGATAATTATTACATTAAGTAATCGAAACCATCAAGATTTGATTTTATCGAAATCATCAAAATCATTTAATTAATCAAATCACAAAAACCATCTGAATCATCAAAATCTTTCAAATTGAGAATTTACCAAATTCGTCAAAGTCACCAAACTCCCCAACATATTTTACAGTTTTTGCATTGAAAACACCAAAATCATCGAAGCCATCAGATTTATCGAAATCATCAAAACCATTTAATTAATCAAAACTATTTAAATCACGAAAACCATCTAAATCATTGAAACCTTTTAAGTCGAAAATTTACTAGTATCATAGAAATTGTCAAAATAAGCAAAATCACCAATATCATTAAAAATTTTTACATTAAAATCAACAAAATCAGCGAAACCATCAAATCTTTCGAAATCATCAAAACCATTTAATTAATTAAAACTATTTAAATCACCAAAACCATATGAATCATCGAAAGCTTTTAAATTGAACATTTACCAAAATCGTAAAGTCACCAAAATTACCAACATCTTTTACAGTTTTTGCATTGAAAACACCAAAATCATCGAAACAATCATATATATCTAAATCAACAAAACCATTTAAATTGAAATCAAAGATCAAATCAAATTCTTTTGAGTCGAAAATTTAAGAAAATCATTAAAAGCACTAAAATCATCAAATCCACCAAAATCATCAACATTCTAATAACAATCAACACCATTGCCATCAACAATTTTTTAAACCATTCGTTCGCAAACCTCTTCTCAACCACTGTCTCGACCTGTTCCCATCATCGTCTTTTGCGCCATACCGCGCATCCAACGATGCATGATGGCATGGCGTTAAAATTGCATGCGTAAAAATGTTGGACGCTGAACATGGCTTTGGCACGATAGCTTGGTGGATCATCAAGGATGCCTTGATTGATTATATGTTTGCCAAAGGAAACACTGTTCACTTGAGTATAATTAGTGGTGTTGTTGCATCGTGTGTTGTTGTTGTAATGTTCATTGTTTTTTTACTTTTTGCTTCATTGTGTTGCTGGCTGCCTTAACGAAGCATGTTAAACTACATCGAGCGAAAAAAATTTCCTTAAATTGAATGCAACGCGGAATGCATTCTTTTCGTCCGTCCGGTTGGTGGTGCGAATCCTGATTTTATGCTGCTGCTGCTGCTGCTGTTGTTGCTGAAAACTTGAAGTAATGGTCAGTCAGAATAGCGTTCAATGGTTCAATGGCGGCGCACTTATTCTCATGATTGTTGTTGTGTGTTGTTGTTTTATTTTTTCTTTTTATATCGCTATTCGCTGTTCTTCTCTAGTTGTTAATTTAAGCAATTTTTTACAATTTATCGGTGATAATGATTTTATAGCTCACAGACATCATTTAACAGATTTTGACTAGGATGTAGATTGATTTTTTTGCTTTAGTTGTTGTTATTGTTACTGCACGATTCACTTGCCGGTCCTTGCAAGGATCGCCCTCGTAAAATCGTTTCGCCGTAGAGTTGCTTTTATATCATCACATCCCTGCTATTCTTTTTTTGCTGTTTTGTTTTTGTTTTTTTTTTAATGTTGCCATTTCGTGATGTTTGCAATATTCTGCTTATCGATTGAAAATAAATTAAATTTTATGATTTCCCGCTTTTTTGTTTCTTCTTGTGCATTGTTTGTTGTTGTGAGCTGGTAGTAAGTGGTATCTAGTAGATATTATTACACTGAAATTGTTACCGCAGCACTTATAGCACGCAAATCTATTTATAGAGTATAGATTTATTGTGAAGAACAGATAAAACAGGTATATAAACAGATATAAAAGCAAGCTTATTAAAATAGATTCATTATTGATTGAAATAAATTAGGACTTTCTCGTCAAATACGGTCAAAAAGACCTAACTTTAATGAAATTCTATAAAAAAAGGCATAGCGTTTTTAAGTCCTAAATTTTTAAACAATTTAAGCATAATTCGATTCGTAAAGTGCTGCTCATAAAATTGGGTCAGTTTTGCTTTCATCTTCCAACTCCTTATCATATCTCAAATCAGGACATCTGGCCGAATAATTTTGACAAACACTTAAGAACGAAAAAATAACTGTAGATTTATTTTTTGAAATATTTTAAAATTACAAATATTTTTAGTCAAAATTGTTTTAAAAGAAACGCAATTTTCTTTGAAATTCTTCCGTAATGCTTGCTATAGAATATTGCCTGAAAACATGGAAGACAATTGGAAGAGAAGTTAATGTGGCGAAGCACTTGCGATTCGCCTAAGGGTTCTTTGGAAGATGGATCGCTTTTCGATCGCCGAAGCGATGAATACGCTTCATGAATGTAATTTATGAAAAATCTTCATAATCTTCCTTCGCTCTTTCCGGCGATTGTTGGAAGATGGATCTCTTTTCGATCGCTCAAGTGATGAATGCGCAATTCAAGAAAAATCTTCAAAATCTTTCTTTGCTTGTTTTGGCGATCGTTGGCAGATGGATCGCTTTTCGATCGCCCAAGCGATGAATGCGAGATTCAAGGAAATCTTCGAAAGCTTCCTTTGCTCATTCCGGCGATCGTTGGAAGATGGCTGTTTTCAAAATTTTAAAAATCAATCTTTGGAATATGAAGCAGGCTATTTTATATACATCTCATATTGTACATAAAATAATCTTCGAAAAATTTTAAAAAAATTATTTTTTGTGTTAAGTTGCCGCAAGGAAACTGAAAATATTCACATCAGCATCGATTTGCGGTGGTAGATCTTTTTGTTGACCAATTTGACAAAGAATATCCACTATAAAACAACTTGTAACGTTCAATAAAGACGATTCGCAACAAATCGCTGAGGAACGCTAAAAGCGATTTGCTTGCCACTTTTTTCGACGAATTGCTTTACTGCATGTTTATGTAAAACGAAACGAATTCTGAACATCGTGAAAAAAGCGAGCAACAATAGTTTTGATATGGAAAAATGAATTGCTTATCGTGTCTCGAACCACTCTCATCTTTCGTTTCGTTTTACATAAACATGCAGTAAGACTCCTTTTGCCGATTCGTGTGCTACTCTTCACGCAAATCGCTAAGGACTTCTTTTGGCGATTCGTGTGAGACTCTTCCCAGCGAATTACTTAAGACCCCTCTCGGCGATTCGTTCGCGAATCTTCTCGGCGAGTCGCTCAAGACTCTTCTCGGCGATTCGTTAGCAACTCTTCCCGGCGAATAGCTTACGCACCCTTTATGCGATTCGTTTGCGAATCTTATCGGTGAATCACTTTTATGGCCTTAGCTGCTTACAGTCGGCGATACCCGGATGACTCCCAAATGTGCTGGCCGGCGATTGTCTCATCTTCCAAACGATTCCCTGGCGGCTCTGAGGCGATTGAAAATATTGGCAGGGTTGGATCTTTCAATTAAGCCATCATCATTCTTTTCTTTAAAGTATTTTGTTCATATGTATATCAAGTCTTTTTTTCGAATAAGGCCTCAAGTTTTAAGAGATTTTGGTAACAAAACCGCAACTGTTGTCATCAAAATTTTTGTTGTTATTGCAAAGAATTTGTTTTTGTGTCAAATGCTTTATTATAGCGATTTTTGTTTTAACAGTGAAAAGTCATTGTTATGCCAGTGTGTGATTTGTTTAATGTACAGGGTGCGCCGTATTTTATGTCGGTATGTGAACATTGAATAACTTAAAAAACCGATTTCCCTATTTATTCCGATTTCCCTTTTATGTAATATGGTCCTTTATAATTTATTTTTAATAGTTTTTGAATACAAGTGGGCAAAATGTGCCCTTTTTCTGCGTTTGCATCACTTTTCCGAGAATGATTTCGGCACTGATTTCGGAATGTTTGCCTTGAGCTAGTCAATGGTTTGCTGTTGGCTGGCGTAGTCCAGTGGAGATCTGGGTGGCAGTCAATGTCGCCATTTTTTGGCATAACACGTCCATGAAATTCCCGTCGAAATAAATTTTTCTGCATCCTTAGTCTTTTCCAGCGACACACAGTGATGCGCCCAATAGGCAAAAGTTCGAAAATTAGATGTCGCAAATATCCAAGTATTTGGTATTTTTGAAAAGGTGATTTGTTCACTAAGAAAACTGTTAGAAATTTTTTTTAATTTACCTCTACCTGTTCTAGTAGGAGCTTTGGAAAGTTGACCTTTTTAAGCAAAAAATTACCGGTATAAAAGAAGCAGTTTTAGTCTTTCTGCAAGAAAAATTCCTAAAAATACATTTCTTACACTATTTGATTGAAATAAAAAATATTTGAAAGAATTTTAATAGAGGTATAACTAATTTATTTTAAAATATTTGTTAATAAATTTTTTAAAAAGCTTACAATGTCCTACTATTTTTATTTGAAAAACATGAAAAATGCCAACATTTTGATGGACAAAAAAAAATTAATTTTTGGGAAAACATATCTGGGGTCTTTCTTTTAAACACATATTTGAACCTTATAAATTAAGAGTTAATAAATAACTTTTCCACTTTTTTCTCCCAAATTAGTTTAATTTCGATTTTAAAAAGGCTTAATTTGTTCTAACACCTGCACTTATTAACCCATTACCGCCCAAGGTGCTAAAAAATTAGTATTTTAAATTTTTGTTATATTTTCTGAGTTCTTTATTGATATATGAATAGGATAAAATAAAATAAAATTTCAAAAATATTCTAATTCTAAGAAATATGAGCTGTACTCATATGAGTACAATGGGCACATACGGGGTGCGAATTTATATGTGAAAGTATTTGAAACAATCTCTTTCTAAGCATAAAGCGACGTTGCACATTTCGCAAATCCATCTAGAACGCATAGAACACACTTTGCATCTCAGTTGGTTAGTAATTTTTTTTGGGAAATGCGGTCCTGTACTTTTTGCAACGCTGGGAACAACTGATCGTTTCGATGTGGTTGGCACGGTATAGTGGCGTAAGTAATGACGAGTGACATATCTTTGAAATGTTAACAAGTCTTCTTTTCCATTTCCTATAGCCCTGTAAAGCTTCCATGCGTTTACCATGGTAGCGTTAAGCATCCAAGTAAAGAGCGACTACCACCATTTCTTGCTGCGAATTCTTATTCTGTAGGCATTTACGGATTGATCGTGTAGGTCAACGCCTCCCATGCCAGCGTTGTAGTTTGCAATAAGGCGTGGCTGTGGGACATTTATCTTCTTTTTTTTCAGCTAATGACCAACGCTTCACTTGGTTTAGTGGCTCAACATCATCAAAATTGGATCCGACAATAACTGCGTTGTTATCATTCCATTTAACAAATATTATGCCACTGTTTGTATCATATTTGAATTCGTAATATCCTCTTGGCAATTTTTGAACTTCCTTCTTTGGTTTTAACGGACATTTTTTAACTCTATTTTCTCTTACAGTGCCTGTAGCTCTAAATCCATTTTGTTTCAGAGTTCTAAATAGCTCATAAGAAGAAAAAAAATTATCAAAATATATTATGTGATCTGTTGGAGACTCTATTGGAGCCAGGAGTTGAAGTACTACACGTGATCCTAATGGCAAGCACGCTGTTTCTGGGTTTACGTTTTTGGCACCACAATATGTATCGAAAGAATATAAATAACCGCAGCTGCTGGTCAACATCCAATTCTTGAAACCAAAGCGAACTGGCTTTCCTCTTATGCATTGTTTTGATGAATGATGTCCAAAATATTCCACCATACCTTCGTCTATGGACAAATCTTTATGCATTATACCCCACTTTTTAAATTTTTGGCATAGCAAATTCATCAATGGACGAAGTTTTGCCATTTTATCAGCTGAGTTTATGTTTGTATTATCGGCAAGATGCATATTTCGTTTTATATCATAAAATCGGTTTCTGGCCATGCTACCAGATATTATTTCAGAAGCTGTGTCTTCAGCTAATTCCCAATACATTCGCTCAGTTGGCATTGAGTGATAGCCGCTATAATATAATATACCAACAAATATTTTTAAATCATTTTCTTCAAATGTAAAGTTGTGTCTGTTGTTTTGCACGGCGTACTAACGAGTCTGCTCTAATATTAGCTTTACCACATCTTCATCAAATAGTGTTTCAAAAATTTCAACTGGATTTCGATTTTCCAATTGTGCCTTCATTTCTCTCATATTCCGTTCAAAATCATAAGTTGCAGCCATATCTCTTCTATTGCAAGGTGCATCACTCCATTGTGGGATTGATGGTTTTTCGGCAATAAGTGATTTTTTTCAATTCTAATATAGGAATATCATCTTCAGTGTCGTATTCACATTCATGGAAAAATAAATCAATAGTGCCTGGAACGTCATTTGGCAACTGCGCTTGAGTAATGTCGTCTGAATCTACATCATCTTCATCGGTATTGCAGTCCGCAATAGGTGGAATTATGGCTATATCTATCAAACCATTTCCCTGATTCGCTTCAACAGACTCTAATGCGGAGGCAATGTTGGCATATGAGTGTCCATAAAATGATTGAGTCGATAGTGGCGTGAAATCCAATTTAAAAAAATTTTTTGCTGAGTACAGATCTGCCCATTGTACCCAATCGAGTACACCTAATTTCAAACACACTTACCTGAACCAAAATAATTTCTAATTATGAATTTATGTACTCAAATCACTTTCTAGATATGTTTTCAATGTTTATTTATAATATCGCTGCGTATATTTGCGTATGCATCTCACACTGTTGACAATTATAAACTGAGCTCAAAAAATTGAAAAATTGCAAAACACAACAGAAAAAAACAACAAAAATAAATAAACCGTTATGTTTTTTGTACTCTTTGCTAGCACGAATTCGAAGTAAACACATGAAACTACGCATTTGCGCGCAATAAGACATTTTAGGTATGTATGTAAGATTTGTGAAGTGCAAAATGATTCATTAAAAATTTGTACTCAGATGAGTACAATGGGCGGTAATGGGTTAATTGACAAACAATAACACATATGTATGTGTGTATGAGATTGCATTCTCACAAGAGTATTATTATAATTATTATTTTGCATATACTAGGGTGCTCAAATTCAAGGATCCCGGAATCCCAGATTATTTTTTTAATGGCGATTGTTAAAAAAATTGAATTAAAAAAATTTAAATTGCCAGATATTTTTGACCGAAAAAATAAAAGGTACAAAATAACTGTTATTTTTGACCAAAAAAATAAAAGTCAAAAGTAACAGCTATTTTTGCCCGAAAAAATAAAAGGCATTAAATAACTAGTATTTTTGTCGGAAAAAGTAAAAGTTAAATGATAATTGTTAATATGTGACTTTTTTGATGCCTGTTGGTCACAGCTTAATCATTAATGAATACAGAAGATAGAAAGGGTAGCGTGAGTGACTCTATACAGAGCTGTTTTTGTTGTGGTTGACTTCTTCAAAATTAAATTTATCTAATATAAGTATAATTAAAAAGCTGATTATTAAAAATCATGTAAAAACCAAAAAGTAGATAACAATAAATATTTAAAAATGAATAAAAAAATATATTTAAGTACCCAATTCTCATTGACTTCAGCTGTAGAACCTCATGATAAAAAATTCTTATTGTGCGAATAACTTGCACATAACCTTTCGTGTCAATATCCATATAGCTTTTAGCTTGAAATTCGTTTCAGAACTAGAGTTTTCGGTATATAAATAAAGTAGCAACTAAAATTTTGTTCAGTGTACATTGATTGTTAGCTTCAAAAATGAAAACTACGTACACGTGATTTTTAAAAAAAAAAACCTTCATTCGAGGGCGTGACAAGTTTAGTCATTAAAATTTTTTGCACTCGTAAGTGAAAACAGAAAGACGCTTAAGTTCAAGGTTTAGGTTCACACACGATAAAGGCAAAAGCCTTTGCTCAATGTCTTGATACTTATAAACAAAAACAAAACTTATAACGCCCTCTTCTTTAAACTTTTGCCGGCAGCTTACAAGTGCCAACGAGCACTTAATTTTCAGGCCGTTGTCTCTTCAACTTCGTCAGCAACGGCGCGCACATCTTGGCCATTCCACCGACTGTCCGAGACATTTACATCTTACTTGAAATTTATTGCCAAAAAATTATTTAACTGTTTTATTAGCTCATAAATTTCCAATGTAGTACAATTATGATTATCAACTGAATGAGCAGCTGGTCTGTTCTGAATGACTGTCTTTTTGGCTGCCTGCTGTTTTCACTGTCTGTCTGTCTGACTGTCTGTCGAATTATTTTATATGCTACATGTGTTAGGATATAGCTATATATAATTATTTCAGCTATGTTTGTGCAAATATTTTGCATTTATCTATCTATCTATCTGTAGCTGCTGTGCCTGGCTTATTATAAATATTTCATTGCATGTCCTGGCCATATATTTCACTTGTGCCAAAATTAATGCCTCACGGCTGGCATACTTCGAATAAGGTTGAATAACAGAGGTTGATGCAGTCGGTAGCTACTAGTTTGTGGCCAACCAATCCGCCCAACCAATCCTTTGAAACCAACCATACTAGGATGTCGCATTAAATTCACTCAACTCGATTTTATTGATTTTTGTTTCAAACGACATGTTTATGAAAAATGTATAACGCTTACTATTTGAACTGTTACACACGCCCACTACCGCCCCCTTGGGAATGCATGGTACGGTAAGCAAATATTGTGCCTACTTACCACAGCATGCTCTAAAAATAAATAAAACATTATAATACATTTGTGACAATTTTTGTGCATGTTTCTCTTTCTATTTAATTGTATGGATATTTTTGCAGTCTAAAATGTAGAGCTTACTTAATGCAATGAAATTCGTTTAATACTAGTATGCATGAAAAAAGCTTTCAAAAAAATCTCTAGAGGACAGTGTCAGCTTGACTGGTGGTGGTGGGCTTTCATTATTGCTGTAGTAACTTAAACCAGCATCTATCTGTATCTTTTTTCCTTTTGGCTTGAGCCAAACAACCTACAACATAAATGAATATTAAATTACAAGCGCACATATGTTACACACATGTCTTTCATCTTCTAATGTCCATACACACGCACACACACGTATATTTTCACCATGTCGACCGACGTGTGTTGAACTTAAATTTCGGAATAATTATTCTGCGCCTCTTTTTTGCACCCAAAACATCTCCTGCCCACATAATTCATGGTAATTTTCAATTTATACACACACACACACACACACACACATATATACACACTCACCCAAAGACGCACACATGTTGCATGCTGTGAAATTTGCATATATTTTACAAATGCATGTGTAACGTTATGTGTGTAATACAATATTTTTGTTAATTAAGCATATTAGGTAGCACTATTTTAAGGTTTTGCTCTGTGATCGGTATGAAAATTTTTAATTTACTTCATAACAGCTTGTTTTTACTTTATTAGAATTGAATTCAATGATAATAATGGAGTGCTCAATGCGATAGAATTTATAAAAATTGACTTTTGTGTATCAAATAAATTTAATTATTAAAAATATTTAGAAGTTTAAAACATTAAAGTTGTTCAGGACAAATAATCAAATGCTATGAAATAATTGAAATTATGCTTAAAGCCTCATTAACAAATTTTTACTTGGGTACATTAGAATTTGATACATAAAAAGAACTTGAGTAAAAATTAATTTTTTTTTATTACGGTCGAACAGCTGAACAAGGGTCGAACAAGGGCCGAACAACTAACGTTTGAAGAAATTTTTTGGGTGGAAGAATTTATATACATTAAGTAGGATCGAAATTTAGATTTCGCTGGACAGCGACACAAAAGTAAGAGGGACTCTTTAAAACTATTTCGGAAAAAAAATTTTTTTTATCGGAGAAATCTCCTTGGTGCGGTTTTGGTTCTCATGAGAATTTTTTTGCCAAAAAATCATGTTTTTGTGCATGTAACTTTTTTCTTCTTCAGAATGCATATCTAAAGAAGGCAAAACAATAAAGATAATAAACGTTCAAAAATTTTGGCTAAGAAAATAATTTTGAAATTTTATTTCTTTACAAACTCTTAAGACTTTGACTCAAAAAATCAATATTTCGTCATTTTCAGAAAGATGTTTTTTTTAAACGCCTACAGAACAAGTTTTATTATGGTATTCACGTGAATTTTATCTTATTGAAAAAGTATTGAGCTTCTTCTTTTTATTGATTTATCTTTTAGTGTGGCTCAACAAACACTTAGTGCCATAAATATATAAAACATAATAAATCGATATTCAAAGTGCTTTTTTTAGCATTTTTTCATTATTAGTTAATTGCCGCATTTACTGTTAGATTTTGACAAATCTAGGTATATATGAGATCTTAGGTACTCAAACTCAAATTGTGGCAATTGTTTTTCAGTAAAGTGTCCACCAGAAGGTGATTTAGTATACAATTAAGGATTTACGAAAACTCTTGTTCTAAGGCACACACAATATTGCTTCAAAAATAGCTTCGAAAAGTTTGTAAAAAAACCACACTTTACTATATATCACTGGAAAGAAGAGCTGAATAAAAATAAAATAAAATACATATTTTAGAGGCGTTTTAAAAAAAAATCTTTCCGAAAATTATGAAATATCGATTTTTTTGGGGTATCGAAAGAGTATGTAACGAACAAAAATTACAAAATTTTTTAACCAAAATTTGTGTACAATAAAAATCTGTATTATTTTGCTTATCTTAAGTATGCACTCTGACGAAAAAATAATTTACATGCAAAAACATGATTTTTACGCAAAAAAAAAAAGGCTCAGGAGTATCAAAGCGGCTCCATGGGGATTTATCCGATCCGAAAAAAAATTATATCGAAATAGTTTTGAGGGACTCCTAACTTTTGAGTCGGTGTTCAGCTGACTTTTTTTTCTCCATACAAATCGATCCGACTTAATGTGCAGTGAACACAAGTGAAGAAATAAAAGCATATATTCAAATATTAAAAAGTGCGTGTGTTTGATCGATAGTTTCTTTTACATAGAAATGCATAGGATTTTTTAGGCTTGCATTTTTTTATAATAGTAAAATATTTTTTATAACTTGATACATAAAATTTACTTGGATGAACAAAATGTTTGCTATTGAGGCCGAACATCGGTTGAACAAGGGTTAAACAACGGCCGAACAACAGGTGTTTGCAGAAATTTTTTGGGTAAAAAAATTTATATACATTGCGAAACACATTTGAGTAAACAAAAGTATATATTCAAATATTAAAAAGTTCATTATTGTGCGTGTGCTTGATCGATAGATTCTTTTGCATAGAAATGCATTGAATTTTTTCGGCTTGTATTATTTTATAATTGTAAAATATTTTTTATAATTTGATGCATCAAGAGTACTTGGATGAAAAAAATGTTTGTTATTGGGGCTGAACAGCGGTTAAACAAGGGTCAAACAGCGGCCGAACAACGGGTTTTCGCAGATTTTTTTGGGTAAAAAATATATATACAGTAGCTAACACAATTGAGGACACAAACGTATATATTCAAGTATTAAAAAGTTAAATATTGGTCATGTGCTTGATCTACAAAGTTTCTTTCACATTGAAATGCATAGAATGTCTTATACTTGTAACTATTTTATGATTGTAAAATATTTTTTCTACATAAAAAGAACTTATGTGAAAGTGAATTTTTTTATTTAGGCCGTGCAGGAGCTGAACAAAGGTCAAATAGCGGCCGAATAAGGGAGGCTGGTAAAATTTTTCGAGTCAAAAAATGTATATACAGTACGTAAGACAATTGAGCACATAAAAGTCTATATTCAAATATTAAAAAGTTAACTATTGTGCATGTGCTTGATCGACAAAGTTTCTTTCACATTGAAATGCATAGGATATCTTATGCTTGTAATGATTTTATAACTGTAAAATATTTTTTCTACACAAAAAGAACTTATGTGAAAGTGCATTTTTTTTTAATAAGGCCGAACAGCAGCTGAACAAGGCTCAAACGGCAGCCTAATAAAGGAGGCTTGTAAAATTTTTTGGGTTAAAAATTTATATAAAGAACGTAACACATTTGGGGAAATAAAAGTTTATATATTCTAGCATTAAAAAGTTCATTATTGTGCTTGTGCTTGATCGACAAAGTTTTTTTTACATTGAAATGCATAAAATGTCTTATGATTGTAATCATTTTATAACTGTAAAATGTTTTTTCTAGTTTGATACATAAAAATAGCTTGGGTAAAAATTAATTTATTTAATTAAGGCCGAAAAGCAGCTGAACAAGGGTCGAACAGTGGCCGAATAACGGAGGCTTGTAAAATTAAATGGGTCAAAAAATTTATATACATTACGTAACACATTTGAGCAATCGTTTGCTACAATTTTTTTTAATAAACACCAACAAAATTACGGCGTGAAGATTACCTGTCATTGGAAATGTCTGAAAAAAATAGAAAAACTAAACCTTAATCAGAATCAAAGCGTCCGTGTTATGACATAAAAAAAATTTTGTTTAAAAATAAAAAAATGAGGCGGTTTTTTTTAAAAATTTACTTTTTTTCTCCAAAAAATCTTATCAAGCTAAACAAATTGAATACCGATTTTCATCCGTTGGTCATTCTGAGCATTAATATGTGTAGATAAACGTGTTAAAATTTCAGAATGATCAGATAAATACTTTTCAATAAATCATGCACGCCAACTTGAAAAACGTTGGTTTAAGAAAATCGCGTTAAATGTTGAAATACCTCGAAGGAATGACTTTGACGCGACTCGCTGTATATGCTTTTCAATTTTTTTTTTATTTCCACTTTTATATTATTAAAATCATGACTTAAAAGGTACATTCTTACATATTCTATAAACAAAACTTTTTGATTTATTCAGATATCTAGGTAAATTCAAGGAACATAGCCTTAATTCAAAATGAAAATTGAATTTACCCCAAAAAGTTTTTTTACATTTAAGTGTTCTGCATCGCGAATGATTGATAACTAGACCTACGAGATTTATTCGGACTCCGAACGGCTCATGTTTTTAAGAAGCTTTACATGGCAGTTTCTACTCTCTGAGGTTTACCATTGTCTGCAGAAAGGGTTGAAGAACAGAAATATTAACTCAATTGAAAAACATTCTGTCTAAGCTTGGGATTAAACCCGGGCTACTGCGGTCATTTAGCTTGCAGGCATCACACTTTAACCAGTATTTAAATTTTTATAATTTTTCATTTTAAATTTACAACATTTTTCATTTTAAAGTTACAACATTTGCTGCTTGTGTTGTTTTTGTTTTGGCATGAGCTCAAATGTAAAACTGATGAAAGAATATTGTTTTAAAATATCCACTGTTCGACCCGTGCTCGGCCGCTGTTCGAAAGTGTTATTTTTTCTATTATTTTTAGACCATTATAAGCTCCTATTTTGGCTTTCAGCCCTTGTTTGACAAAGAGCAAAAAGTTTTTTTTTGAAAGTGGATTCGCTTCCCTTTTTAGAATATTTCCCAGAAAAACCGGTTACCACATCGATTACCGACGACAGATTACCTAACCGAATACAGTATCAGTATAGCAATCTTATACTTATAAGTATACTTAGTAATCGGTATTCAGCTAAGTAATAACTTGGTAATCCCTTCAGTAATCAGTCTTTGGCTATGTAATCGCTTAGTAATTAGTATTCAGCTAAGTAGTCGCTTGGTAACCGCTTTAGTAATCAGTATTTAGTTATATAATCGCTAAGTAATCAGTATTCAGCTAAGTAATCGCTTGGTAATTGTTTCAGTAATCAGTCTTCGGTTATGTGATTGCTTAGTAACCAGTAATCAGCTAAGTAATCACTTCAGTAATCGGTGTTTGATTATGTAATCGCTTAGTTACCGGTATTGAGTAATAACTTGGTAATCGCTTCAGTAATCAGTATTCAGCTAAATAGTCACTTCAGAAATCAGTCTTCGGTTGTGTAATCACTTAGTAATTGGTATTCAGTTAAGTAGTCGCTTGGTAATCGCTTTAGTAATCAGTCTTCAGTTATGTAATCGCTTAGTAATCAGTATTCAACTAAGTAATCGCTTGGTAATTGCTTCAGTAATCAGTCTTCGGTTATGTTATCGCTTCAGTAATTTTTATTCGGTTAGGTAATCAGTCGTCGGTAATCGATGTGGTAACCGGTTTCCCTTGGGAAAGATTCTAAAAAGGGAAGCAAATATAAAAAACACCTATACATAGATTCCTAACAATCATTTAAAGTTATTTGATATGAAACCATCAAATTCTTCACCACACAATTAGGAATTTTATTTAAACTTGTTTCTTTGATTTTATTTAAACTTATTTTTGGAGGTTTAAAGTCAGAAAACCACAGTTGGTGAATTTTTCAGATGCGACAGGTACCGAAAATATGGAAATTTTTAGTTCGTCTTCTTGTAGAAGATGAAGATAAAAATAGAAATAGAAAATTTTTATATAACATACTTTGTTTTTTAGTTTACAATTACTATTTGATGGTATGTATCGTAAATTTAACTAAAAATATAAATGTTTTTCATTGCATTATAGATACTTCTGGCAGAAAAACAATGTACTAAAAAGTGCTGAATTTTTTCCCAAATTTAAAAAAAAATTTAAAAATACATACTTAAACTAGATAAGTTGACTAAATATTCTTTTTTCTTGCTATAGTTTTTATTCATTATTTAAAAAAACTTTCGGCAATACTTTTCCGAAAAAATATTAAATGAAAATATAAATTTTATGTTTGCAAAAAAAAAAAATCTGTTTGATATTGTTTGTCGGAAATTAATTCAATAACCAAATCCGACTATCCGACTAATTTTATTTTTATTGCTGCCTAGTTATATTTTTTACATGAAAAAACCACTTTCAGTTTTTCAAAAATCCAATATATATATATAAAAATATATGTATATAAAAACGTGGACTAAAAATTACTCTTTTTTTATACTTTAAATTAAATTGAAAAGCATGCTCTTTACTATCTCGATATATAATAAAGAAAGGGACTACTTTCTATTTTATTTATAGGAAAAAAAAATTAAAATTGTTTTTAAAAATGGAATAAGACAATTTTAATTCAAAAGCTCGGTTATTTACTTTCAAAATTCTTAAAACTTTTAATGCATAACAAATTTTATAATAAATTCTAAAATTCTAAAATTTTTATATGTGAACTTCAGGAAAATAATGATATTTAGCGCATAAGAGGTATTCACGAAGACTATGTTTAAATTTTACAATCTTTAATATTCACTTCTTTACTTATACCTCAAAAAACTTTAGACTGTAACTTTTTAAAAAAGGTTATTTAAAGGTTTACTGCACATATTTAAACAAAGCTCTAATTTTAACTTTAATATTTCAAACTAACCTTTAACTTGATTCACTTCTGTTCTCAGCTCACCTTTTCTAGTAAAAGCTTGAAAACATTTGAATTAACTGTATTTTTCACTTTCATTTTCTTTTTACAGAAAGCTATTCAATTTTTTTCACCCACCCAATCTTCCTGTCTGTCACCTCATCTTAAGCTGTAGCTTTTAACATCTTTACATTTTTTCATCTTTTCACTGCGATGCGATGACTTTTAAGCATTTGTTTATTCAATTGACAAAATTGCATTAAATCCATAAAATACGAAAAAATATTCACGTTTCGATACATTTTTTTGTTTCTTTCTTTTTTTTTTGTCAATTGCTGTTCAAGATATTTTTTTGAAGAAAAACATTGTAACGGTAGACTGAAAATAGGATAAATTATTTTTGCAATACATCAAAAATTTGCATGCATAGGCAATACATACTTTAGCAGGGATATGCTTAGATATTACATTTGACTGTAGTTGCTGTGTAGATTAAAAGTACAGAGGGAGAAAAAAGAAATATTCGTGTTATAAGTCAATCATTTGTAAGATGTGTAAGATAAAACTTCTTTTATCATATCTAAAAGATTTTTTTTTTGCCAAACACAATTTAATTTCAATGAATATATTTTTACTAAGTGAGAGATATTTTTTTTTTTGAGATATTTTTATTTTTTTCTATAAAGAGGCGTTTTATTACAATGAAAATGTATTTATCCTAATATATAAAAGGCAAGCACGCTGCTCCGTTCCCAATATTTCTCAAACTGTTCAGCCTGAAAGTCTTAATACATAAAAGGCAAGCATACTGCTCCACACACAGTATTTCTCAAACTGTAATAATTTTTTGACAGTAAAGTACTTTTAGAAGATATACTGATCTCAAAAATTTTCAGCCTGAATGTATGCACAGAAAAAATATTTAATACTTATCAGTGATAACATTAGTTTTTTACACTAGTACGTTTTTGTTTTAAATACCTTTTGAACACTGCTTCTATATGTAAAGTGTTATTTAAAGTGGTACATTTATATTTTGCAAGATTCAAGTGAATAAAAAATCAAGCTTTAAAAAGAGAAAAAAGTGCTTTCGGCAAATGGCTCCAAAAAGGAAGTGTACGGAGGACCTGTCGTAGGACAGGCTTTTATACTAGTATTTTAATAATAGATGGATATATTTGATTTTCTATGGTTTAAATAGAAATTCTAATTGTTTGATAGTTTAAAATCGTTTATTGAGCTTTAGGTCAGGTTAGAACAATTAATTTCTCTAACGAATTTTTCCAAAGAAACAACAACAACAACATTTTCAATGTGAAAAGGAAAACAACACTAGCTGATTTTATTGCAATTTCGACCCTGCTACGTGCAACTTTGATATTCTTTTATTAATTCTACGAGTACCAATATTTGAAAAACATAAATGTCAACAAAAATTTGGTTCTGGAAATAAATACAGAATCTTAAATTTGACCATGAGAAATAAGAATTACCCTTTTAAATTTATACATATTTTAACTTCTTTTATTCATATTTATCTAAGAAGTGCTACTTTTGATATTGTTTTGCATTGTTGAGGCATCAATACAGTCGAACGTTTTTTTCGCAATTAAAGTTTTTCGTAAACTCTCTTTTAAGTAAGACTATAATAATAAAGACGTTTCGAGAAGCAATCAGAAAACCTTTTTCACGTCGATCCTTGCACTAAATATTTTAAAATATTCCGACTATCTTAAGGTTGACACCATCAATTCAATTTGATTTTGAGTAATGATCAATAAGATTTCTATTAATTTCAGCTCCGCATGATCCATCTTGCAAGAGCTACTCTTAAAAAGAGAAGCCAAAACAACTTAGTAATATATAAGAGAATAAATAAGTATTCACTATTGTTGCATTTATAAAGGCTGATTTACTAAATTCAAAGTCATATTAAAACTTTGGGTGTTTTGCCGAGAAAAAATAAAATTCTTTATCTAAGGCCGAACAGTTACTGAACATCGGGCGAAAATTAATTATATGTGGCTTTATTAAAAGTAAAATCGGCCAAACAAGGGTTGAACAGCGAAGCTGATATAAACTTTTGGTCGAACAGCGGAAAAACAAGAGTCGAACTGTGCACCTACAAGACACATCGATACGTTATTATAATCATACATATGTTTATATAATTACATATAGAATATATGTTTTTTTCATATATATATAGATACCATGTTTCTTTCAACAACCAAATCTGGATTATATGCAAATCATATTTGGATCAGAGAACTGCATGAGTGGCTTCACTAATACATATAAGCACTCGTTGATAATGAGAGTAGCTATCAGGCATTGCATTCTCTTTCAACGAATAAACAAAATGTGGACTCGCTCAAAAAGTAAACTTCGCTAAGCTTGCTATTCACCACTGTACTGCTTAAAAGACTCGCTGTAACGAATAGATAAAGCTATAAACACTCAGCCTCTCAAAGCTTCTCACTCGCTCTAGTCGCAGAAAGTTGATAAACTATTCGCATGACTCTCAATGCTTTAGCGAATCACAGCGAGTCATCTACGCAGTTAGCTACCGCACTGATTTCAACTAAGCTGATGTTTATCTTGCACAGGAAATAAAAAAGAAATTATTGCAAGATGAATGTCGCAGGATTCAATTAGGAAGATCATGAACACCAGCTAGAATAGATTTGCCTGCATATAATAGGTTTTTCAAATTTGTTCCCAAATTTTTTTTCCAATAAGACATGTAAGCGACAATGAAATACAGAGCACCATGCAATTTTTTTTGGTTACAAGGCAAATTGCACAACTCAAAGCATTTGGTGAGTCCCATTAACAACGTAGTTTTATCTCGAAGCTGGCAGAATCTTCACTATATTCGCAATGTTTGTTCGTAGACTCTCACAACTCTCAGCTGAATTGCGAAGCAGGCAATATGATCACTATATTCACTATGTTTGTTCGTTTATTCGCCCAATTCTCAACGTGAGGATCGAAGCAAGCGCATATTGTAGAGCAGAGAGTGAGAGCATAAATCGCACTCAACATAAAAAAAGCGAGCGAGTCAATGCGAAGCAAACAAAATTTTTTGAGGAATGCGAATGCCTGAGAAAACAGAAAATATAGTGAAGAAGGAGAGTGCGCTATGAAGCGAAGCGCTTGTTGCAGATCTCTAATTTGGATGTCGATAAAGAATCTGTATGTATAAGATTTCAATTTTCTTTTAGAATATTTTAAATATTGTGCATTCACAACACCAGCAAGAAGAAAGTCTACTATGCTGCTTTAAGAAACGTATGATGCCAAAAAAACTCATGCTCTTCAATGCATTAAAAAAAACCAGACACAATTAGGGTATTCACAAAAGTGCTATCATGTCAAATTGTCCTAAAATTTTACAACTTAGATTTACAAGATAAATAAATGCAAATAAGAAACAACTGTTTGATTAAGACACTTTAATAAACATAGATTTCAGAGTTGTACTATATTAGTACTTTTTTATATGGAAGGCAACATTAAAATGTTTAAACTAGTGTAAAATCTTAGGACAATATGACATGATAGCATACCTTGTGAATACCCTAAATGAATGGCGGCAGTCAACTAATAAAATAAATACCAGTTTAGTGCAAATGCTTATAATGCATTAAAGTATTAATATATGTGTAAAACATTTCTTTCAAGAGCAAACGCAAGTAATGGTAACATCGGAGTCAGCAACGTACAGTGCAGAACTTTTTTCTTAGCTACACATACATATGTTGTTCCCTGCAGCGCCCTGCAGTCTAAGGGGCATGTCACACTAGCGCGGACACGGACAAATTTGTTGTTGTTTTCGCGGGTAAAATAAGAAACTGGAAATTGAGAGAGCTTCTTTTACCCGTGAAAACAACAACAAATTTGTCCGTGTCCGCTACGTATGACATACCCCTAAAGCATCATGCACAAAAATAGTATGATGATTTCTTAAAAAAACGTACTGCATGAGTTACATATGTCGAAAATTCTTTAACAAATCTGTCTTGATTTCGTTTATCGAAAACAGAAGGTTTTCAAACAGTGAACGAATTATCAATTTTTATATGAGAGTTTCGTCAATGAAAAGTATGACCGAATCAGCATGTTTCGTCAAAGATGAAGAAAAATCGTGCATGATTCATTAAAAATTCCTTTAAGACTTGGACTACTGGGCGCATCAGCAAATTTGACAAACACATGAGCTTGTTATGATTATCGAGTGCAGCTTGTGTTATTTTTATGTGTATACGCTTTTGTTTGGGTAAAAGCTCAAAGAAAAACTTAATAAGTTAATATTATTTCAAAACGCTCACTGTTCGACCCGTGTTCGGTTGTTGTGTAGATAAGTGGGCTATTTTTTATTATTTTTATGCCATATTTGACCCTTGTTTGGCCATGCGACTCATGTTTGACCATTGTTCGGACGCTGTTCGGAAGACTATATTTTACAGGGATTATGTAATTAACATACAACGTAGCTAAAGAAGAACCTATCGTTTCTGATAATAAATATCCTTTCATAAAAATTACAAAATTTATACAAAGTATACAATATCTACAATAATTTGAAAAGTTATTTAAATGTTAAATATATCAAAAGGAAATATTTAAAATGGGATATTTGTATTGTTCTTAGACCATGTTTGACCCTTGTTTGGCCATGCCGCTCATGTTTGACCGCTGTTCGGAAGATTATATTTTACTCGGATTCTTTAATTAAAATCATGTGCAATGCACAATGCGAAAAACGAACTCTGTTCATCTTGGCACGCCCGCGCAAGGATTGCAGGACACTAGTGGGCATGCTCACTGGTCACTGCATGACAGCAACCCACGCGAGAAAGCTGGGCATCACCACGGACGACAACTGCAGGAAGTGCAAAGAACTGGGCACAGTGGAGATCCTGGAGCACCTACTATGCACATGCCCCGCCCTACTTAGATCGAGACTAAAATACCTAGGCTCATCGACGTTCCCGTCACTTAAAGATGTAGCCAGGGTGTCTCTAGAATACCTCCTAAGGTTTGCGAACTCAACGCAAATCTTTAAAGACTTTTAAAACAAACACAAAGGTTCTTTGCTCGCTACCGGTACCACTAAGGACCTGAATTGGTCTATGTGAGCCTCACGAAGGCATCCGGTCTAACCTAACCTAACCTTTAGTTAACATATCACGTAGTTAAAGAAGAATCTATCGTTTCTTATAAGAATTATCCTTTCATAAAAATTACAAAATTCATACAAATTATACAATATCTACAATAATTTTAAAAGTTATTTAAATATTAAATATATTAAGAGAAAATATTTAAAGTGGGATATTTTGTATTATTCCTAGACCATGTTTGACCGTTGTTCAGACGCTGTTCGGAAGATTATACTTACATGGTTTGAGTAATTAGTGTACCACGTAGTGAAAGAAGAATCAATTGTTTCTTATAAGACATATCCTTTCATAAAAATTGCAAAATTCATACAAATTATGCAATACCTACAATAATTGTAAAAGCTATTTAAATGTCAAATATATCAAAAAGAAATATTTAAATTGGTATTTTGTATTATTCTTAGACCATGTTTGACCCATGTTTGGCAATGCGGCTCATGTTTGACCATTGTTCGGACGCTGTTCGGCCGATTATATTTTACTCGGATTCAGTTATTAGCATACTATGTATTTAAAAAATAATCTATCGTTTCTTATAAGAAATATCCTCCTAAAAAAATTACAAAGCTCATACAAATTATGCGATGTCTCCAATAATTTTAAAAGCTATTTAAATGTCAAATATATCAAAAGAAAATATTTAAAATATATAAGGGAAATTAATGAGATTTGCTTTTAAAGCTTAATCAGAAATTTTTGATTGTTAGATGCAAAGCGGTATTTAATAAATATTTTACTGTAATATATCCAGCTATTTGACTGATAAAAAGATGATAAAATTCGTATCTAATCATTTTTTTTCAAATCTTGAGTGGCAAGATTTTGTGAAATTTTTTCACAATCTTGTGTGAAATGCCTTACATATGTAATTTTTTCAAACTTATAGACTTAGATCTATTTTTTATAAAGGTTTCAAATTTACTCTAAGCTAAGATATTTGCTGACATAAAAAGTAAGAAAACTATTTCATTTATGTATTTGACAGTGGTTTTGTGTGCTCAGACCAGTAGCGTAAATAGCTTTTGGTTGTGTGGAGAATCCGTAAAAAATATAATAACCTTAAAAAGTATACTTTTGAATACTTTGTTTGCACGACTGTTTTGTGAAGCCGAATGTCATGTTTCACAGCCTTACTTTGTTGAAACGTCGAAAAACAGTCGGTAGGTAAGAAAATGTAGGCTTGTTAAATTGAATCTAAACAACACTGTATTTCTAGAAACTACACATGGCATTATATCTCTAGTATTGACTGACCGATTTAGAAAAATTAAACACTGAACTAAATAAAATTTTGATAACTTTCTTGAGATTCAAATTTTTTTGATTCGTGCTTAACTTAATAAAATAATCAATTTAGAATTACGTGAGATATTTGGTAATGTAAAACCCCTGAATAAGGACGTAGAGAGTTAAAATATTCTACAAAAATCTTTCACATAAAATTTCCTTTTACGTCTAGGTACACATCAACTATACCAAAGGTTTCGAAATTAAGTAGTTTCTTACTTCTTCTGTAAGTAAATATCTAAATTTAAAGCAAACTTAAAACGTACTTAAAACAAGTACTCAGACGTAAACTTTTAAAATGCTAATACAAGTATAATTTTTTTCATTATCTTCTCTACCAAAATCCTTTGGTCGAAGTCTGCAACTATTTTTGTTTTTGAACTTTGTCTTATTGTGATCTTATTAGAAAATTATAAAAAATTATTTGTTTATAAATATTTTCAAGAAAATTTGTGTAAAGCGTTAATATCTCTATTTCTAGACATGATTCTAGCTTCCAACTTCGACGTGCTCTTAGTTTTTTACCTACTATCATATAGTTGGTTAAATTAAATGATAACGTTAGCGTTGCTAGCTGAATGAAATTCACCATTTCTGTGTTTCTACGCGGTATTGAAAGCAATATTTACATGTTAAATTTCGAAATCTTATCTCTATTATTTCCCAAGTTATGTTGTTTCATGACTTTTGTTCATTTATTTTTTTTTGCTGTGTACCCTTCTTTCTGTTCTTATTCCACACTCGAATGACAGAGGAATTCAATCGAAGCAATAATTCTAACAAAGATAATCACATTCATATATTTATAAAAAATTAAATGGTATGAATATATTCAATAAAGTTGTAGTCTTTGAAAATGTTTGAAAATAGAGCAAAGTTGTGAAGCAAATGTTTCAGTGGTTGAATGGAGACAGTGCAAAAGTTACATTGATTGAATGAATGAGTATAGAATGTGCAGTAAATTTGTCTCTGAATCAGTAATTGTGTTTGCATTGTAATTCAATTTGAGACATGCAATCAATGCTATTCATATTTATTCACATTCATTTATATATACCTTTGAATATAAACATAATGAAAATATTTTCTTCATAGAAATTTCAATAAATATTGCAATTTGGTTTTTTTTTAAGAATTTTTAATAATGAAAAATGTTTCTTTTTTTCTTTAAGGTAAAAATGTATTGGATGCGCCTGCACCTGTCGAAGATGCGCCCGGTGAAATGGGCAAACCTTATACATTGCCTGCCAATTTGACGGGTGATCTTAAGAAAGCCGTTGACGATGGCTGGACCAAGAATGCCTTCAATCAATATGCTTCCGACATGATATCGGTGCATCGCACACTGCCAGATCCGCGTGATGCTTGGTGAGTAGTAGTTGTTTTTGTTGTTGTTGTTGTAACCACTTGTTAAGTCATGTTGTGCTGTTGCACTTAAATGCATGTCTTTATTTTTATCACCTGCATCATTTGTCAAGAAACACGAGTTGTTTGTCACCATTTTTAGTTGTAGTTGTAGTTGTTGTTTTTTACAACTACTGCAGCTTCTTCTTCTTTTTATTTTTACTCTTTCCTGCCACTCTTTTATTACTTATGCTGTTGTTTAACAAAAACATTATTTTCCAACAGGTGCAAAGAACCAGGACGTTATCAGGATCAGCTGCCAGCCACCGATGTGATTGTCTGCTTCCACAATGAAGCCTGGTCGGTGCTGTTGCGCACGGTGCACTCCATACTAGATCGTTCACCGAAGCATCTGATCGGTCACATCATTCTGGTTGATGACTTCTCCGATATGCGTAAGTTTGTCAGTTTTAGCTCGCTTGCATTCGTTGGTTCGGTGCGTGTTCGTTCACTGCAGCGCCTTGATTGATGTATTGATTCATTGCGCATGCGCGTGGTTTGCATTTTAATTTCGCTTAATTTATTTTCAACATTAGTCTTCTTTATTTTTGCTGAGTTCGTTTTTTTTAATGTTTCCTTTGTTTTCGTCTTTCTTCCCGTTTTATAGCTCATACCAAGAAGCAGCTGGAAGAATATTTTGCCGACTATCCTAAGGTTAAAATCTTGCGTGCTCCAAAGCGTGAAGGCTTGATCCGCGCTAGACTGCTTGGTGCACAACATGCCACTTCGCCGGTTCTAACGTATTTGGATTCGCATTGTGAATGCACCGAAGGTAAGTGTTTTAACCTGCGGTAGTAGACGAAAGCATGGCTGCAGTACTGTGTGTTTGTGTGTGTGTGTGTGTGTAGGGTGGCGGATAGTTACAGCTTGAGTTACGCTCGTTGCTTTAATGAAGTTTTGCTCTGCCCCAGGTTAGCTGGCTGTAAATGGCTAACTTGGCTTGCTGAACCGAGCCGTAGCGAACCTTGAAATTGGCTTTTAATGAATCGTTCTAAACTTGAGATTATCAATTATTTCTACATTATTATTCATTCCGTTGAGTGCATAAAATTTGTAAGTAATCTTACTATTTGTTTTACACGTAACTTGGAAAACTTTGTTTTTGTCAGGGAAATTACTTTTAGAACGCGGAAGGAAACGCAAGAATTTTAACAAGAAACTTTTTATTAAGTAGTTCAGCTAAAAACAAAACAAAAAATACAAACAGTTTTGCCAGTAAGTTTGTGCCGAATTTCCCAAAAATCACTTTAAAAAATATCTGTACTCCACTTAATACTATTAAAAAATCTCTTTTAATTCTCTCCTCACATAATTTCATTTTGCCAATAATATTTTATTTTGAATACAAAATAATGAAATTAATTTTAATATTTTCACAATTCTTTTTGTAAAACAAAATATAAAGTTTGTAGAAACTAACATAAATTTCAAAAACTTGTTTTTTCTATTGCTTTGCATTCTAAAAATAGTATTGGGTTAAGAAAAAATCACATTTAAACAGAAGAACGAAAAAACAACCTTTTTGATTTCCTAACAAAAATAGTATTTTGACGGAACAACGTTACGTCTTACCTCGTGGTTTTTAAGAAACTGTAAGTTGAAAAGGCCATGGCGATGCATTCAATTAAAACTAGCTAAGTTTAGTATAAGAATTACGAGAAACATTAGGGATATTCACTTTGTCTAGCTTATATCGTTTAACGGTGCAAGAATAGGAAATATGCAATTCATACAATTTCCCAACAACAAAATACAAGCAAAATACACCCTACAATATTTCTTCAATATATCAAGGTTAATGGTTTGACTTCGTAAATAGAAAAAAAAACATCACGTCGTCATCAGGAGTTATATCGAAAATAAAATATTGCATGGCACAAGGTAAATGTTGGTGTGCCACAGTAAATATTAGTGACTAGTCTCGAGAAATAAAATTAAAGATAAAAAAATGGTAAAAACGGGAATTTGGGAAAAAGTTTGGTAAAGTCTTGAGGCAAGGATATAGAAAAGTATAAAGACAAGGAGTAATAAAGTAATAAAGACAAAATTTTAGACAAAGATTTAAACTCGGATTTCGAATAGACAAGGATTTTGACAAGATTTAAGAAAAAAATTTGAACAAGAATTACAACGAGGATTGGGTCATGTATTAGGACAAAAGTTAGAAGATATATTAGGACAAGGGTAAGGAGAAGGATTAGGACAAGGTTTAGGATAACGATTTGGTTAAAAGCTAGTACACTGATTAGAAAAATAACTAAAACATGAAAATATAAGGCTAAGGCTAAGGATAAAGCTAGGCTAAGGATAAGGCTAAGGCAGGCTTAGGCTATAAGGCTAAAGCTAAGGCAAAGTCTAAGGCCTCAAGTATAAGTCTCAGTATAAATATAAGAATAAGTATAAGTATAAGTATAAGTATAAGTATAAGTATAAGTATAAGTATAAGTATAAGTATAAGTATAAGTATAAGTATAAGTATAAGTATAAGTATAAGTATAAGTATAAGTATAAGTATAAGTATAAGTATAAGTATAAGTATAAGTATAAGTATAAGTATAAGTATAAGTATAAGTATAAGTATAAGTATAAGTATAAGTATAAGTATAAGTATAAGTATAAGTATAAGTATAAGTATAAGTATAAGTATAAGTATAAGTATAAGTATAAGTATAAGTATAAGTATAAGTATAAGTATAAGTATAAGTATAAGTATAAGTATAAGTATAAGTATAAGTATAAGTATAAGTATAAGTATAAGTATAAGTATAAGTATAAGTATAAGTATAAGTATAAGTATAAGTATAAGTATAAGTATAAGTATAAGTATAAGTATAAGTATAAGTATAAGTATAAGTATAAGTATAAGTATAAGTATAAGTATAAGTATAAGTATAAGTATAAGTATAAGTATAAGTATAAGTATAAGTATAAGTATAAGTATAAGTATAAGTATAAGTATAAGTATAAGTATAAGTATAAGTATAAGTATAAGTATAAGTATAAGTATAAGTATAAGTATAAGTATAAGTATAAGTATAAGTATAAGTATAAGTATAAGTATAAGTATAAGTATAAGTATAAGTATAAGTATAAGTATAAGTATAAGTATAAGTATAAGTATAAGTATAAGTATAAGTATAAGTATAAGTATAAGTATAAGTATAAGTATAAGTATAAGTATAAGTATAAGTATAAGTATAAGTATAAGTATAAGTATAAGTATAGGTATAAGTATAAGTATAAGTATAAGTATAAGTATAAGTATAAGTATAAGTATAGGTATAAGTATAAGTATAAGTATAAGTATAAGTATAAGTATAAGTATAAGTATAAGTATAAGTATAAGTATAAGTATAAGTATAAGTATAAGTATAAGTATAAGTATAAGTATAAGTATAAGTATAAGTATAAGTATAAGTATAAGTATAAGTATAAGTATAAGTATAAGTATAAGTATAAGTATAAGTATAAGTATAAGTATAAGTATAAGTATAAGTATAAGTATAAGTATAAGTATAAGTATAAGTATAAGTATAAGTATAAGTATAAGTATAAGTATAAGTATAAGTATAAGTATAAGTATAAGTATAAGTATAAGTATAAGTATAAGTATAAGTATAAGTATAAGTATAAGTATAAGTATAAGTATAAGTATAAGTATAAGTATAAGTATAAGTATAAGTATAAGTATAAGTATAAGTATAAGTATAAGTATAAGTATAAGTATAAGTATAAGTATAAGTATAAGTATAAGTATAAGTATAAGTATAAGTATAAGTATAAGTATAAGTATAAGTATAAGTATAAGTATAAGTATAAGTATAAGTATAAGTATAAGTATAAGTATAAGTATAAGTATAAGTATAAGTATAAGTATAAGTATAAGTATAAGTATAAGTATAAGTATAAGTATAAGTATAAGTATAAGTATAAGTATAAGTATAAGTATAAGTATAAGTATAAGTATAAGTATAAGTATAAGTATAAGTATAAGTATAAGTATAAGTATAAGTATAAGTATAAGTATAAGTATAAGTATAAGTATAAGTATAAGTATAAGTATAAGTATAAGTATAAGTATAAGTATAAGTATAAGTATAAGTATAAGTATAAGTATAAGTATAAGTATAAGTATAAGTATAAGTATAAGTATAAGTATAAGTATAAGTATAAGTATAAGTATAAGTATAAGTATAAGTATAAGTATAAGTATAAGTATAAGTATAAGTATAAGTATAAGTATAAGTATAAGTATAAGTATAAGTATAAGTATAAGTATAAGTATAAGTATAAGTATAAGTATAAGTATAAGTATAAGTATAAGTATAAGTATAAGTATAAGTATAAGTATAAGTATAAGTATAAGTATAAGTATAAGTATAAGTATAAGTATAAGTATAAGTATAAGTATAAGTATAAGTATAAGTATAAGTATAAGTATAAGTATAAGTATAAGTATAAGTATAAGTATAAGTATAAGTATAAGTATAAGTATAAGTATAAGTATAAGTATAAGTATAAGTATAAGTATAAGTATAAGTATAAGTATAAGTATAAGTATAAGTATAAGTATAAGTATAAGTATAAGTATAAGTATAAGTATAAGTATAAGTATAAGTATAAGTATAAGTATAAGTATAAGTATAAGTATAAGTATAAGTATAAGTATAAGTATAAGTATAAGTATAAGTATAAGTATAAGTATGAGTATAAGTATAAGTATAAGTATAAGTATAAGTATAAGTATAAGTATAAGTATAAGCATGAGTATAAGTATAAGTATAAGTATAAGTATAAGTATAAAGTATAAAGTATAAAGTATAAAGTATAAAGTATAAAAAATAATGTATAAAGTATAAAAAATAAAGTATAAAGTATAAAATATTAAGTATAAAATATTAAGTATAAAATATAAAACATAAAATATTAAGTATAAAGTTTAAAGTATGAGGTATAAGTATAATAAGTTGATTTATTTAAATATATATATTTATTTACCCAGCAAGATAATTTCTTATTCTAGTGGTACTTACTATTTATTTTGTTTACTTATTACTTAGTGGTTATTTTATTATAATCTCTTCCTTCCTTGCTATTTAGAGAAATCTAATGAAAAGCAATGTGGGCGTAGTAGTCTCACCTGATTGAAATGATGCTTATAACATATTTAAAAAAAGTAAAAGAGATGAGGATTTAAAAAAAGAAAAATATGATATTTCCTAACTTATGGTTACATTTTATTCTTGAAATCTAAGAGGACAATAAAGACAGAGCACAGGATTAATAGAAGTTCCCAATAAAAAAGTAGATCATCCCATGAGTTATCTGGGAGGGCTCCATATTGATTCAAGCCAGGTGTATTTTGTTGTCTCTTTTAACATTGCATGTCCTAGAAAGGAAAGTGCTCCCTTTTACATCCCAGAGGAGCTCAAAAGGAGCGATCAATAAATGCTCCAAATTTAGCAGCAAAGGAACATTTAAAATAATATTTTTCACAGAAAATAATGATAGATTTTCATTAAAAGCAAATGCCTCACTTTGTTTTTTTTCATTAATTGCTCGCCTATTGATCTTATTTATTAAACAATCAGGAAGCACAAAAGCACAAGTTATCACTTTTTGATCAAATAAAACAGCAAAAGAGCAATCCCATGTTTATCCTCATGGGAGCGATCGTATATTTATTTACTGGAAAAAAAGAAGGGAACACAGATTTCCTTATTTATTAACCTAACAAGGCATTTCTAAAACATGGATAAAAGCAAAGAAAATACTTTTTGACAATTATCAGGACAAGGACTAGGGCAAGGATTGGAACAGGGATTATGACAAGGATGAGGATAAGTATTAGGACAAGGAATTGGACAAGAATAAGGACAAAGATAGGAACAGGGATAAAGACAAGGGTTATGGAAAGGATTTGGTAAAGTACTAGAACAAGGACTAGGACAAGGATTAAGACAAGAATTTGGAAAAGGGATAGAACAAGAAGTAGAACAAGACTAAGAGTAAGAATTAAATCAAGGGTAATGAAAAGGACTTGTACAACCACCAGGACAAGGATTGATACCAGAATGAAGACAAAAACTAGAACAAGGACTGAAGCAGTAATTAAGACAAGAACTAGGACAAAAATTTGGAGAACTTCACTTCAAGGATTTTTTCAAGAATTACGATAGGGATTGGCACAGTGACTGCCAGTACGTCGCACAGTGCTTTGCGTAGTGGAAATAAGTAAAAAAATGTTTAGTATTGGAATTGTACAAATTTGATATCAGTCGAAAGATAATACTGCCTTTAAAGTAAACCCAAAATATTTCTGCTTTAGAATTAGAAATTTTGGCACAGCATCTAGTAAAACTTGTCCAATTTTTTAGTAACTTGTAAGGTAGTGTTCGATGTGTTCCTGATGCTCACAGGAAGAATTCGTCTTAAAATAAATTTTTAATCAAAAATAAAAATAAAAAATAATTAAAAAATAAAATCTTTATTCCATTTTTCTGTTTAGAATTTTTGAAATAAATAAAAAAATAGAGTTCTGGTAAATTTTCAAAAAAAAAAACAAAAAAAATAACAAAAAAACTACAAAAAACGACAAATTTTGCAAATTTGGATAGACATTTACTAATGCCGTGAATATTATTAGCGGCGCCTTTTTTTTTAATTGATAACCCTAAAATTTTACCTTTTGACATGAAAAATGTCAACCCTAAAAGCTATGAAAAGAAAAATTCCCCTTTTTACGCCTTTTGAAAAATGTCAATTTTGAATACACCTCTAGATAAGTAAATTGCTTGAGAACTGCTTGCATATAGGTTCAAGGCAGGTATGCCTAGGTTAGGTTAGGTTAAGGTGGCGGCAGGTCTTAAGACCAGCCCAGTTAGACCATTATTGGTCCGTTGTGATACCACAGAATGGAAGAAGGAAGTAATAAAGTGAAATTTTTTTATGTAAGATGTTCTTAATATGGCAGAAGCTGTAGAAACATGTGATATTAAAACTGAAGCAAGTGTTATGCCTTGCCCTCAGTCAAATCAAGTTACTAACGTTACGTTCCTCTCCACACACTTTTCATACCACCACCAACTACAACTATTCGTCATAAATTGGCGTGTTTTAAAGTTTTTTGATTAGAAATAAGGAAAGAAAGGTTATAGCGTAGGCCAGAATTCGCACCCAGGCCACCTGTGCGACAGTCAAGCGCGCTACCACTAGACTATCGAGGCTGCCTAAGGTATCCCATAGAACTAATCAATTTGGATCATTTAAAGTATGCATCTCTAACTTAATTTTTTAAGGTTTTTGACGAAATTTTAGTAAGATTGGTCAACTTTTGTGTCTAGTTCCTATTAGTCTAATTATGTAAAAATTTAATATAGGTGCAAGGTAGGGACCCCTAAAAACTAATCGATTTAAATCATTTTAAATGTACATCTTGTATTTTATAATTAAGTCCTCTTTACCAAATTTTATTAAGATTGGTCAATTTTCGTGTCTACCTCCCATACAAAATTATGTAAAAATTTAATATAGGTCTAAGGGAGCTACCCTAAAAACTAAACGATTTAAAATATTTTAGGTATACATCTATTACATAACATTTTAAGTCTTTTGTCAAAATGTTATTAAGATCGTTCAACTTTTATTTCTACCTCCCATACAAAATTATGTAAAGAGAGGCCTAAAAATAAATCGGTTTAAACCATTTTAAGTATGCATCTATTCATTTATATTTTAAGTCTTTTGACCAAAGTTTATTAAGATCGGTCAACTTTCGTCTCTACCTCCCATACAAAATTATGTACAAATTTAATAGAGGTCAAATAGAGATAAACCTGAAAACTAATCGATTAAAACCATTATAAGTATGCATCTATAACTTTATATTTTAAGCCTTTTGACCGACGTTTATTAAGATCGGTCAACTTTTGTGTCTACCTCCCATACAAAATTATGTAATAATTTAATATAGGTCAAAGAGAGGTAACCCAAAAAACCAATCGATTTAAACCATTTTAAGTATGCATCTATTCATTTATATTTCAGTCTTTTGATCAAAGTTTATTAAGATCGTTCAACTTTCGTTTCTACCTCCCATACAAAATTATGTACAAATTTAATATAGGTAAAAGAGAGGTAACCCTAAAAACTAATCGATTGAAACCATTCTTAGTATGCATCTATAACTTTATATTTTAAGCCTTTTTACCGAATTTTATTAAGAACGGTCAACTTTTGTGTCTACCTCCCATACAAAATTATGTAAAAATTTAATATAGGTAAAAGAGAGGTAACCCTAAAAACTAATCGATTGGAACCGTTCTATGTATGCATCTATAGCTTTATTTTTTAAGCCTTTTGACCGAACTTTGTTAAGATCGGTCAACTTTTGTGTCTACCTCCCATACAAAATTATGTTATAATTTAATATGAGCCTAAGGGGGGTACCCCTAAGAACTTACCAATTTAAACTAATTTTAGTGTTTTCTTAGATAGCTTAAACTAAGTAAGCATTCATAATTTTATATCATATGAGCACTCCTTCTATTTATTTCCAAATTTGTATGAGCGCAAAGCACTGTGCGTCGTCACGTCAAAGTGCTGACCGGTTATTTAAGCGTATATACTACGAATATAACATAAATAATTGTTATTCAATTTTCAATAAAGGCCTCTTTGGGACAAGATTTGTCTTGGGCGTGTTGCCGAAAAATAGTAAGTTAATAATAATAGTAAATAATTGAAGGTATTTTGTTTTTAATTAAATTATTCAAAATATACAAATTTTCTGCATAGAAATACGCTGTAGACAAATCTTTTCCAAAGTGATATGTAAGGAAATTTTCCATGGAATATTTTCATAGAATATTTTGACTCTCTTTTTAGTTAGTTGTAGAAATTTTTTTTCAGATTTTGTATATATTTTTAGTTCTGCACAATAAAAAAGTTATAATAGGGCAATTCACGATCTTGTTGCATCGTTGCAAATGCAAAATAAACAGCTTTTACAAAAACAAAAAGCATTGAAAAGCTTTTGCAACATATGCTTTTTGTTTTTGTAAAAGCTGTTTATTTTGCATTTGCAACGATGCAACAAGATCGTGAACTGCCCTAATAAGTCTTAAAAGTTAAAAAAAGCTAACCGCAGAGAATTTTCCTTACTTCTTCTAAGAAATATTGTACTTGAAAAATTTTCAGACTTCTGCTATTTTTTTCTTACAAAATATTGATTGTAAATAATTGAACTTATGTAACTAAGTAAACTTTATTTATTGATATATAAATAACTGAAATTATTTATGTTGCTTTCACAAGCAGTAAAACGTTAAATTTTGAAATAAATCATACAAGTGATAAATTACATATATATATAAATATAGCTAGAAAAAGCTTAAATTGGTTCGCATAAAAAAAAATTGTGCTCCAACTAAAGGACTTTTTTCTACTTTCTGCTGCTGCTAAAAACCAGGGGCTTACTCAGGAAAAACTAACCTTTATCACATTAAATCCATTCATCATAAAAATAAATCGATTTTGGTATTTTTATATCGTCTTCTGAACATTTACAATAGTATTTTATTCGGTTTTGTTTTTATACTTATTCTGGCTATGCCACAAAGCGCTATAAATAATTTCCTAACCCAGCTCAGCTCAAGTGTTGTAAGAAAAAAAAAGAAAAATCATGTCAAAAGGATGCCATGCCTAGCTATGAGCCATTCAACTAAAGCACAAGGACACAATAAAGCAAAAAAAAAAAACGACAAAAACAAGTACTACAGAAACAAATGAATAACCACAGGAAAGTAGGCGGAAATTAAATTGCGTAAAGAAAATGTAATAAAGGAAAAAAATGACAGAAATAAAATAAATAAAAGAAAAAAAACGCAAATAAATGAAAACACAAATCCTAAAAATAGGCTTCATTTTATTGTTTCTTTACGCATTTAGCGATATTTTATTGTAATCGGTTTAGCACGGATTTTATAGTATCATAAAGGAAATCTGGTGCAGTTAAGGAGGGAATCGACTCTTACCACCCCGCACTTTTCCTCACTTCCCTGTGTAGCTCATGTCGTTAAGCCGACGCTAGGCGATGAAGAATTATGCAGCTCATTGTTCATGCTACGAAAAGTTGTTGTTTAAATAAGCTGCTTGACATTATTTTGCGCTTGACAAAAGTAGCTCTTGTTTAAGGTACTCATATTGTTTGGCTACTAAACCGAGCTAAAAATGGCAGCAATTTTTCCAAAAGTAAAGCAAGTTAATAAACAGCAAAGTTATCATATTTTAGCCTTTTTTATAGCCATCATCAACTTAAGCACACTGCTTAAAAATTCCATTCGCAACGTCTAAGCGAATTTAAAATTTCTCGCTCGTGTACGTGTTTTGGAAAGATTTTCAAAAATCCTTCCCTGCCTTGTTCTGCCCCTCTGACCCATCCAATTCTAATTAGATATTAAAAAGTTTTGCAGCTGTAAATTGCTCAAAGTTATCACCGCCACAAAGTTTCGGCAATAATTTGCCATATTTACTATTATGTGTCCGAAAAATAATTTCTAAAGCAAAAAAAAAAAAAAAATAACAAAAAAAAGGAAAAGCAAAACAGAAAAACAACAAATTTGATATTTATATAAAATAACAAAAATACTACCGTTATTGCTGTCCTGGCGAATTTTTCTCACTTACACACAAACATGCACAAACACACATAAATTTAAGCACAGCACGTGCATCCAACAACTACAGCTACAACGTTCACACACCTACAACTAAAACGAAATATAGAAAGTGTGATTATGTGGTTTACGTGCTTTCTGTGGTCGCCATGTTTAACCCGGAAATGTTGTTAGTGCTGCCCGACACAAACACAGGCGCACACTCACACACACTCTCACTCATTCAAGCGAAAATCAGTTATATAAATAAATAAATACAATTTAAAATGGCAACGTGTGAATTTTTCAAGCGTTTGCAGCCAGAGAAAACTGATTTTTATGCCAAAGTTTAGGAGACGTCAAATGAAATAAGAAATAATTTAATTTAGAATGGAGACAAGACAAAATAATAGTGCAGTTTTAATATTTTAGCGTAAGAATATTGTCAGATTTTGTTCGAAATTATTTAAGACTTTCTGTTTTCAAATTTATAGTGTTATTTTCTTATTCCCAACTTTCAATTGTAATTCAAAATAAATCAGTTGCATTTAAGAAAACAGTTGTGTCACTTAAGATTTTAGTCACTTTAGAACGACAGAATATTTATTTCAATAAACTTGTTCACGGAGATATAAAATCAAGCATTCTATGCTTGAATCAAGCAAATAGGCTATCAGTTTTGCACTCAAGCATAAATTTCTCAATTCAAGCATTCTTTTGCTAGAATTGAGCACTTTTAAAGCGCATGATATTAAGGAAATAATAGTTATTTCAGGAAGCATTTGCTTTAAACTCCAGAGTATTTCTAGATTTAAGTCTAATTTTTGCTTGAAGTAAAAAATTTGCTTGGTTCAAGTAAACAATTTTCTTAAAACTAGAATAATTTGCTTGATTTGAGAAATTTATTTTTCTTGAATTGAGAACAATTTGCTTGGTTCAAGTAAAAAATTTTCTTATATATTTTTTTATATATTTTTCTTATATATTTTCTTATATATAATTTAAGAAATTTATTTCTCTTGAGTTGAGAACAATTTGCTTGATTCAAGGAAACATTTTTCTTAATACTAGATTGCTTTGGTTTATATTAGAAACTTAAATTTTCTATTAAGAGCAAAGTTGACTTGATTCAAGTAAAAAATTTGCTGAATACGATAATAATTTGCTCGATTTTAGAAACTTGTTTTCCTAGAATGAAGATGCATTTGCTTCATCGAAATAAACAATTTTCTAAATATTAGAATGCTTTGATCTACCTTTTTCTTATAAAGAGCAGAATTTGCTTGATCCAAGTAATAATTGTTTGGAAATTAGAAAGTTTTGCTTGATATATAAGATTTCTTTGCATCTTGCAACTGAAAACAGTTAATAGTTAGGAACATTGTGTTTTTAAATTAAACAAAAATTTGTATTATTTTTTAAATGCTTTATTCAATTACTTTTTTCATTAATTTTACAAACGAATATTATTAATAACTTATTTTAAGAAAAATTTCTGATATCTTGTGATAAATTGATAAATCCAAAAATTCAGTTTTTCTCAAATAAAAAATTTTCATATCTCTCAATATTGAATAGAAATTAAATGGGCTATCGAATTCGATTGGACATTGTTCGAAGGCTAAATAGCTGTATATTTCAAAGCATCACAAAATATGGGGTTTTTTTTTAAGTTTCACATTTAAATTATTCTAATTTGCAAAATTAGATTATTGAATTTTTTCACTCATAATTTTAAGCCTAAAGGTGGAAAAATTTAAAATTGAAAGTACCAAGTAAGATTAATAGTTTAAAATGCTTGAATCCAGTAATTTTTAAATTGTTTTATATATTCTTAAATCAAGCAAAATAATTGCTTAGTTTAAGAATATTTTTGATAACCAACTCTGCGTTTGCTTTAATTCAAGTCTTGTTGCAGGTTCCTAGAATCAAATATTTAAGTCTTGTTTCAACCAATCATTTATTTTATTCAATTCAATAATTTTAATTTTAAATGTATGATTTGAGCAGAAGAGGCTTAATTTTAAATTTTCTTAAATCAAGCAAAATATATGCTTAACCCTTATTAGAAGTCACTCAAAAGATAACCGTACGTCTATCAGACGTGTCATTGTTTTCGGAGCTTAATGTTATGGTAATAGCCATTAAACAGTCATTTTTTTGCACATGCATGACTTAATTACAAATATTCTTTGCATTCAAATACATTTTACTAAATATTTTTTTATTTAAAAATGAGAATAAACTCTTTCAATGAAAGCATTTCATAAGAGAGAGAGAGCAAAAAATTTCGAAAGCATACGTCTTGCAGGCGTAGGTTATCAAAGCGGGGTAAGTATTAGAATATTCTTTCTCTCCGTGTTACAAAAATACAGATAAAACTAATAAGGAATTATCTTGGAAAGGGTCCAAGTAAAAATACAACCACGGTATGTTAAGTTATGCATGTTTTGAAAGTTTGATGACGTCACTTCGTATAGATGATCTGCGTGGTGTTCATCCAATTTTGCCAAAACTCAAATGCAGAATACGTTTAAGATACAGAAGATTACGTGATAAATATGCTGTTAATGCACACATTTTTGTGGTTTTTATTAAAGCTGTGCTTCTTTGATGACGTCATTTTACATGGGAGATTGACCGATTTTTTATACGATTTTGCCAAATTTCAAAGTCAAAGTAAATTGTAATATTCTTAGCATATGCACTAAATTTAATTCATTTAAATAATATTTGCGGAATTATTAGAGACTTCACCGTTTTATGTATAGTTACTTTGTATGGGAGGTAGACGTGGTTTTTATACTATTTTGACAAATTTTAAAATTATGATGATATTTGACAGCAAAGCTTATGTGCAAAATTCCAAGTCAATTTCATCATTTTTGTGGCATTTGAAGAGATTTATGTAGTTATTTTGTATGGGAGATAGACATGGTTTTATTTATCACGTGGTGATATTTGATAGCAAAGCTTATGTGCAAAATCCCAAGTCAATTTAATAATTTTTGTGGCATTAGAAGAGATTTTACCATTTTGATAAAGACACTTAGTATGGGAGGTAGGCGTGGTTTTCATTCTATTGTAAAATATTTCAAATATATGATGAATATTTTAATCCAAGGCTTATGTGCAAATTCTAAGTCAGTTTATTAATTGTTGTGGCATTTTAAATATTCTACCTTTTTGATAAAGTAACTTTGTATGGGAGGTAGGCGTGTCTTACATCCGATTGAAACAAATTTAAATTTAAGGGCTTACAGAGGAAAATTCTTTTTTAATGTAATCACATATACCAAATTCCATTACGATAGCTTCAAATTGCGGCTGTAATCGAGTCGACAGACAGACAGACAGACAGACGAACAAGGCTAAATCGATTCAGGAGGCGATGCTAATCAAAAATATATGCAAAAAGCAGTATCGTACATCCAAACCAAAATTTATATTAAAAAATATTTTTTATTTAGATGGTGAAATGACCCATATCTCTCTCATTCACCCATTGAGTCGCCACCCTAATTTTTATATTTTATGAAAAGAAAATTTTACCAGCTTTTTTATTATTAAAATTCTTTTTAATTTTTAAATGGTGTTCTCGAACCTCTACTTCGAAATCAATTACCTTACCACAAAAGATGAAACCCCCACCCACCAAAATTGTTCAAAATTATTTTTAGATTGAAGCCCGTTTAATTACCTTTGCAACGGTAGGGTTCAATCATACAATTCGGTTAAGAAATTCGTAAATTCGGTTAACATATGTTAAAGTTACCATATCTCATTAGCCCATTGACTTCCCTAGCTAATTTTTATAATGTTGAAAAAGTTATTGTACCAGCTTTAAGAAAAAAATATTTTAAATTATTAAATATAAAATATTATACAATAGATATTTACAATTATATTAAATTTAAATATTTTAAATTTAAATTATATTTACAAATTACACTCAAAAATATTTTTGTATAAATATTACTAATAACTGCGTCCATTCTACGTATTTTATTCGTAGTTTTCAGCCCCGAATAGGATTCGTAGAATCGACGTATATTAGTGCATATTACGAATATTTTATTCGTTTTCGTAAAAACACAAATATATATTTTAAGAATACATTTGTTACATTTACGAATGATCATAATATCTTATAACGAGAAAAAAAATATTCTGTCTGAGCTGGGTTTTGAACCTCGGCTCATTAGCTTACGGGCGACGCACTCCAGCAGTAGGCTACAGCCACTTTACAATGATACAGTTTCTTATATTCTTTAGTTGTTCGACAAACCAGGGAACAAAAAAAAATTCTGTCTGAGCTGGGGTTTGAACTTCGGCTTTTTAGCTTATGTGACACGCACTCTACCAGTAGGCTGCAGTCACTTTACATTCAAACAGTTCCCTATGTTTTATAGATGTTCAACAAACACTGGCTGAATGATTTCGGTTTTCAATTTTTTTAACTCATCTAAATATTCGTACATTCTACTAATAATTCGTACGGTCAAACTACGAATGCATTCTCTCTACTAATATTTTTTTCATTCGTCAATAGTACAAAAGCATAAGTAAATGCAACGAATGTAATGAAAGAAATTACGAAGTTATTCGTACGACAAATTTACGAATATTTTTATTTATATGTACACAATCATTCGTACAATGCACTAATACGAATTGATTTATTTCTGTTTACGAATATCATAAGTATATAAAACAAATATATTCGTAGATACTACATCAGGTCTTAGAAAAATTTTACGAATGAATTCGTAAAGATACCACAGTAAAAATACGTAGTATATTGTACGAATATTTTTAAAATGTACGAATATTTTGTTTGCTAGTATCATTCGTAGAAATTTTACTAATAATGTTTTGAGTGTATTTTTTAGATTAAAGTCTCTTTAATTACCTTTCGATCGGTAGTTCAAACTTAGCATTGGATAATATGTGTTTGATATATGAATTGTCGTATAAATAGATTTTCGACATTTTTGTTAATTTTTATCAATTTTGTTCAACCTTAATACTCTGCCAAAAATTACGCCAAACTTTTTTCCTCCGCATTGAAGTTTTTATTTTTGCCAGTGATGCTCCATGCAAAATTTGCTCCAACCCAAACCGAAGATGGTCATGCCGTACGGTAGGTAGTACGTTAAGAATGGAATTGCTGTATAAGAAATATATACTTACACCAGTTGAATTTATGAACTTCTTGGGTTGAGAAAGTCAAACTTTTTGTTAAATTTTTTACTTTCTTGGTAGGAAAAGTCCACATTTTAGTAGAATTTTCATCTTTTTTTCCAGTTATCCAGGTGAATTATTCAACATTTTGGATTGAGAAGTCCACCCTTTTTGTTTAATTTTTGTAGTTCTTGGTTGGAAAAGTCAACCTTTAAGTTGAATTTTTAAATTTTTTTCTGTTGAAATTTTCAATATCTTTGTTGAAAAAAAATCACTATGTAATTCTATTTTGAACTTTATGGTTGAAAATTTCAACTTTATCGTTGAATACTTTTTTCTTTATTTTTAAGAAAATTTTAAAACTAATAAGATATATAAAAAAAAAACTTTTCTTTATTTATTACTCTTGTAAATTTTGTTAGCCAATTTACTCACTTTTATTTTCTTTTCGTTGCTACTGCTGGTGTGTTAAAATAAAATTAAATGTATATAGGGGTATTCACGGGTTGTTGCAAATTGCAAGAGTGTGAAAATGCAAGATAATTTGCGCACTAACGCGTGAACATCAATATTGCTACTCAATTATGCAATAAAATTAAATGTCGAATGAACAGTACATATATTGCTACCTTATTTCAAAATCATAAAAAGTAATTAAAATCTACGTACAAACATAACCTTTTTAAAGTTTAACCCAGGTGGCAACTACGTTCGAAAACAACGAAAACATGAATCATATGTTTAGCATCACTGCTTGTGCGTTCTCGCAACTGGTTTGAGCAGTGCGTAATTCAAGAAGAGTTGCAAAATTGCTTCCAATGTATTTGTTGTTGGAATGATGCGAAAGTTCGCAATCATGCATTTTCGCATCGTCGCAACTGCGTTTCGCATCAACCCGTGAATACCCCTAATGTTTCATTTTCTTTTTGTTGCTGTTTGTTTACCCTTATTTCGTGCAGGGCGAGTTTAGTTTAAATATTGTTAATTTTTTTCTCTTTTTATCTTTTAGTTAAATTTAAGTGTGTTGATTGAATAATTGAATTAAATATTTGATTTTTTGTATATTTACTTAAATTAGTTTTGTTGTTTTTGCGATTTGAATTTTCCTGTACAATAATTGGGCCATTTTAGTGGCTCATCATTGTATTTAAAAAAAAAATATTAATAAAAAATAAAAGAAATAAAAAAATAAAATAATAAAAAAAAATAAAAAAAATAAAAAAATAAAAAATAAAATATAAGAAATATAAAAAAAATAAAAAATAACTTGACCAAAAAGCGTAATTATTCATCTGAAATGGTATAAAGTTTTATGTTTTTTTTTTCCATTTTTATATATATACATACAAATTTTCAACTTTATAGTTCATTAATTGATCTTATTAATATGAAAATTTCATCCAAAGTGTTGAAAATTCATTATATACTTTGAATTTAGTTGATAATTTCAACTTTTTTCAAAAGGATGTATATTATTGGAGGTTGGAATTAGTTTTAAAGGTTTTCTAAGAGATGGCGTAACTATCAATAGATCGCATCGGGCACACCTGTGACTATATTCATTTCAAAGCACATTGTCTAAGCTTCATTTTTTAGTATGTGCCATTCCACTGAAGTGTAAACAACATATATTTTTTTCTCTGTGAACATGTCGACTTTCGTTCCAACAAAACGCAATTTGCGGGAAGGTTTACTTTTGTGCTTCCATTTGAAGAAAAAAGCGGTTGAAGCACAACGCACGCTTACTGAGGCTTACGGGGACTATGCTCCATCGATTTCTACTTGTGAGTACTGGTTCCGTCGGTTTAAAAGTGGTGATTTTGATACGGAAGACAAAGAGCGTCCGGGCCAGCCGAAAAAGTTTGAAGATGAGGAATTGGAGGCTTTGCTCGATGAAGACCCGTGTCAAACCCTTCAAGAATTCATTGGGAGTCGACTTATCAACGGTCGGCAAACGCTTGAAGGCCATGGGAATAATTCAAAAGCAAGGAAATTGGGTGCCGTACCAGTTGAAGCCGAGAGACGTTGAACGGCGATTTTGCATGTGCGAACAACTACTTCAACGGCATAAAAGGAAGAGTTTTTTGCATCGTATTGTCACTGGCGATGAAAAGTGGATCCATTACGATAATCGATAATCCTAAGCGAAAAAAATCGTGGGGACCACCCGGCCATGCATCAACATCGAGGGCCAAGCCGAATATTCATGGCGCCAAGCTTATGCTGTGTATTTGGTGGGATCAGAAGGGTGTCGTGTACTATGAGCTGCTAAAACCTAACGAAACCATCACTGGGGAACGCTACCAACAACAATTGATGCAATTGAGCCGAGCATTAAAGGTTAAACGGCCGGAATATGCCAAAAGACACGACAAAGTGGTTTTTCAACATGACAACGCACGGCCACATGTTGCAAGAACCGTCAAGGAAACGTTGGAGGCGCTGAATTGGGATGTGCTACCCCACCCGCCTTATAGCCCAGACATAGCCCCTTCCGACTACCACCTATTCAGATCGATGACGCATGGCTTGGCTGAGCAGCGCTTCACTTCTTACGAGGATACCAAAAAATGGGTCGATTCGTGGATTGCCTCAAAAGACGAATCGTTTTTCCGGCGCGGAATCCATATGCTGCCAGAAAGATGGGAAAATGTTGTAGCTAACGATGGACAATACTTTGAATAATATACATTGTACCGTTGTTTCTAAATAAATGCTCAAAAACCGAAAAAAACCTTTAAAATTAATTCCAACCCCCAATACTACCGAAAAAGTTGAAAAATTAAACTTAAATTTTTAACCGTGTAGTTTTAAAAATTTTAAAGTTTGTATTTTAAATTTTAAAATTTGAGTGAAAACAAAATATTTGTTTTTATATATTACCTGTAGTAACTGTTAATTTAAAATATTTGGTTCAAAATATACAAAAAGGAACTTAATAATGATAAGTGGCAATCCTGTATACATAACTGATAGCAGTTATGATATTCGTTAAGCATACTCTCACTCTCACAATTTATAATATGCTCTTGCTTACGATCTTTTCCATTATTTGTGTGCATGTCTCTCGTTTCTTGTACCCACGAATTTATAAAACTGTCGCCAGTGACGCAAGCAACGGGGAAGCAAAACGACTGTATGAAAAAAAATAATCGTACGGGGACTTTGTCCGCCCCGAATTTATAGCAACTAAACTCGATCTCTCTCTTTCGTCATCGTATACTCTACCTTAAATTCTGGCATCACTGCCTTAAACACTAAAAAACCAAAATTATTATTAATATCAACATAACAGATAAACACTTTGCAGCATCAATTTTAAATAACAACTATTGAATTTTTAGATAAAATTCTTCCTGCCATAAAACTCAAGCTACTCTTGCTTGCTATCATGAAAACGCTTTTAAACTGCTTTTTTTTTCTCCATCCCGATTTTTGTACATTTTAATTAAACAAAACGAAAACATAGAATAATGGCGATTCTGTGAGTTTCATTAAAAGCCGTATCCAATTTTATTTCCCGTGTAAATGGTAATTTTTGTATTTTTTGAGAATTTCTTTTTCTCCTATTAATTTTTGTCCATTTCCCTTTGGGCGATATACATACATACATTTGCATTTCAATGATGTTTGTGTGTAAATTTTTTGGTGGTTTTCATTGGATTTTCAATGAATTTTATTTAAAATTAAATTTTTATACTCTACCCTTTTCTTCTGTTATTTTGCACCTTTGCAGGTTGGTTGGAACCGCTGCTCGACCGCATTGCCAAAAACTCAACAACCGTTGTTTGTCCAGTCATCGATGTAATCGATGACACTACCTTGGAGTACCATTACCGTGATTCGGGTGGCGTCAATGTTGGTGGCTTTGATTGGAATTTACAGTTTAATTGGCACGGTGTGCCGGAGCGCGAACGTAAGCGACACAAGGTGAGTACTTTTTCCTTTTTCTTTTCTATAAGCTTTAAATGAGGCTTTAGTAAAGCTGTGCACCAAAATTGGGGTGAAGAATCAGTGTTGATTCCGAGTGCTTAAAACGAGCTGGGAACATGCGTCTCTTTTATTGCGTTTTTATTCACATTTTGAGGAATAAAATTTAATTAAAAAATCGGTCAATTAAGTTTTTGTTTAATAGTTATAAACTTATTTTTGACGTCGCAACGTTAAGTTACGTTATAAAAATTGAAAACGTTACAGCGTTGCATGCAATTACTAGCTAAGCTTGCATCGTCACAAGACATATGATAAAAATTATGGTACGACTGTTCAGGCTGATTCTATGACCTCATTACAAAAATATAAAAAAATTACAATGTTATCAAAACGTGAAAGAAGACACTCAAGCAACAAAAAAGCTTAATCGTTACATAGAATTATTACTCATTGATTTACGGTGGTAGGGTAAAAATTATGAAGCGCCAGATTAGGCTGTTTCAATCCTACAAACCTTCTGCTGCTTTAAACCTTACTCAGAAAAGTAGACAAAGAGCTTATGACGTCATGACGCCACGGAGAGAGTCGCTTTTATATCAAAGGTATGCAACAATTGCGTCTTGGCGTCGCATGGAATTACTACTCAGTGATTATGTGCGCTATTTTAAATTTTATGAAAGGAAAACGAAAACTAAGTTTTAGGTTTCACGACAAAAATAAAAAAAATTTACATTATCAGTTCGCAGAGATATCATCTTATGCAACGAAAATGCAATATCGGCACATTGAATTATTACCCGCTGAGTATAGTAGATACTGTAAAAATTATTAAACTGCAATAAAGGTCGTTTTTTATATAGTTCTCAAAAAAATTATAGGAAAATCATAAAAATCATATAAAATAAAAAGCTACTGAAGGCTAGTCCTCTTTCTCTTTCCATTGAATAATAAATTATTGTATAATTTTAAAATAAATAAAAAATAAAAAATGTTACATTAAAAATGCATAAACGTTGCATGAAATTTTATCATAGTGTTTATAGGCATAACAGTTAATTTTATGGTGCAATAGAAAAAGTGGGCTTATAAGCTTTATGACAAAAATAATACAAAAAATTATAACGTCATCAGGCCGCATATGCAGCATCTTTATGTAACATAAATGCATCATTGATGCATGGTTATATTTCATGTTATTTACGTAAATATTAGCGAATCACAGTAAAGGTTGATGGTTTGATCTCGAGAAAAAATATCTAAGATTGTGAAAAGATCAAAAATTTAGACTACAATTAGGACAAAGATTAAGAAGAGGACTAGGCCAAGGATTAAGAAAAGTCTAAGGATAAGAAATAGGGCAAGGATTAAGAAAAATATTTGGAAAAGGGTTAGGACAATAATTTGAACTTGAATTAGGATAAGGATTATGACAAGGTTATGGCATGAATTAGAACAAGGATAAGAACTGATATTAGGATAGAGATAAGGACAAGGATAAGGAAAAAGACTAGGACAAGAATAAAGACAATGATTAGCACAAATTTTTGGATACAGATTTTGCAGGATTAGAAAAAGAATTTTGATAAGGATAAGGAAAAAAATAGGACAAAGTTAAGGACAAGAATTTTTACAAGGTTTGTACAAAGATAACAAGGTCTAAGAAAATAATTAGGACAAGTATTAAGATAAAGATTTGGACAAGGATTTGAACAAGGATTTGAACTAAAATAGGGATAAGGGTTAAGAAGATGACTAGAACAAGGATTATGAATAGAACGATGATTAGAATAAGTATAAGGACAGGTATTAGGGCAAGAACAAATTATTATTTTTATTATTATTATTATACAAACAAAATTTTGGAAAACGGTTGGCCCAAAGATTCAGACTTGAATTATAATAACAATTACGAAATTTTTTTTTTTAAATATCTAAGAACCAATACATGCGCCTTATATAAACAAGGTTTGGTCTTTGACCTGAAAAGTATAGATTTATTTAGAGGAATTGATTGTAACCACGCGTGAATTATTGATTAGCCGAAACAACCGTGAAAGTCAATTTGAATTGCTTTTAACCGAGGCTAGTGTTATGCCTTAACCTCGGCAAGCATTTCCAGCCTTTAGATGTTCCTGTGCTTTAACTCTACATTTTCCACAATTAATTTGTGAATTTTTAGTTTCCATAATTCATAAATATAAGAAAGAACAAATAAAGTGAAAAGAACCATGCCCGAGCCCGAATTCGAAGCAGGGACCTCTAGGTTGATAGTCTAGCGCACTTTCCACTAGACTACAAATGCCGAACAGGAAAACGATTAGGACAAGGATTATGACAAGAATTTGACACGAATTTGCACATAGATTACAACAAGGACTTAGAAAAAGATTTAAACAAGTATTTGTATAAGAACTAGGACAAGGGTTAGAACAAAGATATGAAAATAAATTAGGACAGAGTTTAGGATAAGCAATTCGGCACAAATTTTTACAAGAATTACAAAGGCAAAGACAATAATTAAAACAAGGACTTTGACAGGTATTAAGACAAAAATTTGTACAAGGATTAAGACTAGAATAGAGATAAGGATTAGAAAGTCAACTAGGGCAAGGATTAGAGTAAATCTAAGGATAAGAAAACGGTTAGAACAAGGATTCGTACTTAAATTAGAATAAATTTTATGACAAGTATCAGGGTTTGGCAAAGATTTCGCGTGGATTGGGACAAAAATTTGTCATGGATAATTATTAGGATAACGATTTTGACAAGAATTAGTACAAAGATAAGAAAAAGATTTAGACCATGCTTAGGACAAGGATTTAAATAACTTTGAACAAAGATTACAACAAGGACCATTACCATTACCATTACCATTACCATTACCATTACCATTACCATAACCATAACCATAACCATCACCATTACCATTACCATTACCATTACCATTACCATTACCATTACCATTGCCATTTCCATTACCATCACCATCACCATCACCATTACCATTGCCATTACCATTACCATTGCCATTGCCATTACCACCACCACTACCATAACCATCCGAATTTCGATTTAGCTTTATTGATTTCAATAGATCTTTTCTGCATTTTATTTCATATTTTCTGAATTTCAATAGATCTTTTCTAATTTCGAACGATTTTTTCTGAATTTCAAATGCCATTTCTATTGATGTGTTTTTACTTTCACTTAATCTATTCTGGAATTTTTTGATATTTTCTGAATTTCAATTATATATTTGATTTTAATCTCAATAAAATTTTCAGTATTTTAAATGGAATTCAAAATTTGTATTGATCTTTTCTGAATCTGAACAGATCTTTTCTATAATAAATTCATTTCAGAGGACGGAAATTTAAAAACTTTCAAAAGCGCTCATTTTACAAAGTGAAAAGTAGCTTATAAAAATAAAAGACAAAAGTTGTTTTTGTCCTTTTGTGACGTGGTTTTATCAAAGGCTGAGGTAAAACTCAGTTGCTCCAGGGTCCTGAGAAAAGGTCCACTAACTCTCACAAATTATTTTGAAAATAAAAGACGCAGGGTTTTCAGTAATTAACAAAGTTACTTTATTGAATACGATCTCCTAATTATAACCTCTTAGTTATGCAGCTACGGGTAGTCGTTAGCGGGCTTAGTAATCAGTTGGTAATCGTTTTAGTACTCAGTCATCAGTTAGTAATTGCTTTAGAAGCCGGTAATCGCTTCGTTAATCGGTAATAGGTTGGTAATCCCTTCGGTAAACGGTTATCAGTTGGTAATAGCTTTGGTAATCGGTTGGAAATCGCTTCGGTAATGGGTAATCAGTTGGTAATAGCTTCGGTAATCGGTTGGTAATTGCTTAGGTAATGGATAATCAGTTGGTAATCGCTTCGGTAATCGGTAGTCCGTTGATAATCGCTTCGGTAATCGGTTGACAATCGCTAAAAAGGAATGCTCCGTTATTTCTAATGCGACAACTGTAGAAGCCATGGTGGCGTAGCAGAGGGTCCCTGCGTCGCAGTCCCGGTGATGGGCCTTGCGGTCAACCGGGGTTGTGAATTAAGATAGACCTTGCGGTCAACCGAGGTATCGACGTAGCTTTCGAAAACAAACAAAAAATAATAAATAAAAAAGAAATAACTAACTACATTTACAGCCCTATTATGGCCAATTAACAAATTTTGAACCAGTATTTTGAATATTTTTATGTGTTTGTTGTTTTCAATATAGAATTTAAAGCTCAAAAAACAAAATTTTTAATGAAATTGTCAATAACTGAAAAGCATTTGACAATTTTTATCAAAATTTTTTATTTTTCTGCTTCAAATTTTGTTTTGAATTAAAAAAATTACAAAAAACGCATAGAAATATTCAAAATACTGGTTAACAATTTGATAATTTGCCAGAATAGGGCTGTTAAAGATAACAAAAACTTACCGTTCGCCACCCTCCCCGGACGATAGACCTGACGGTGATGAGCTCACCTAAAAAGGAAGACAAAGATTACAAGTATTTAGGTAACGATTAGGACAAATATTATTTTTAGATTTTTTTTTTTTTGGATTCGCCTGTAGGTATGAATCTTCCAAAGATACGTATACCCGAGCTATACGCATGCACGATTTACATTCTAGATCCTGCCCGGATCAGCCGGGACAGACAGAATGCACCTACGTACTAAACATACCCCCTATTGGCAATTAGGATTTTCCACTAAGCACATTAATTGGCTTTTCAGCGGAATTTAAAAATTTAATATATATCAAACGCGTATTTAAATATATTTAATTCTATATAAATAAGCAACATCGAATTAAATTATAGTGATTATCAATTTAAGGTACCCGAAAAACAATCCTGATTTCAAAAACAATCCAATACACTAAACTCATTTTAACTGGTTTGCGGCCATTGTCCAACCCAAGGACCTACGTGGAAATGAGAAAAATCTCATATCCGGCAAATCAAAATCCCAATTAGTTGGATATGCATTTGGGCCAACGCAGGCATAAACTTGTGTAGAAAAGAGATATACTCTGGCACACCAATCCAGGTGATAGTGTGAGTTCAGTCTAATTTCAAATCAGGAAATTTGAGCAAGGACTTTGTCTAAAATTGGGACAAGGAATAAGAAGAAAACTAGGACAATTATAAGGACAACAAAATGGTTACAAATTAGAGAAAATTTTGGAAAATGTTTAGAAAAAGAGCTAGGACAAGGATTTTAATTTTAAATAAGAATAGGATTATGACAAGTATTAGGACAAGCATTCGGTAATGATTTGGTATGAATTAGGATCAGGGCCGTAGCCAGGACTTACCCATGGGGGGTTTTGATGAACATATTTTTTATTCAAATGGAAGAAAGTTCCATTAGTACACCTCCAAAAATTAACCTTGGTTTTTTTTATAACGATTCCAAAAATATTTTGGCTGTAACGGTAGCCGACAGTGAGAAACCTTAAAAAATCATTATTTTCATAAATATATTGGCTGGTAAAATAGTTGCAGAAAAAAACTGTCAGATATAAAAAGGTCAGAAAAAGCTCTCAAAATCTGAATCTAAAAATTCGAAAGTTTTGCAAAAGAATTCAAGATAATGCTGTATTTCGCGTCTTTTTTTTTTTGTTATGTTTTTTAACTTATTTTCACTAAAATTCATTCATGCCAGCATTTCTATAATTTGTACATGTTAAAGCTAAAGTATTAATAATAAAAACACATAAACACATTTTTAAAAAATTTTGCAAGTAATTAAAAAAAAAATAAAAATAAAATTATTTGAGTTTTGAATTTTTTGTATGGAAATAAATAAAAATTTTAAAAATTTAGGTGTACTTTTTTTGCAAATTCAAGCAACTCGTAATGCTCTGTTACTGTGCGATCACTGTTTATGCTAAAGGATGCACATCCGTTCAAACGGATATTGTCCATTGAATTACGGAGGTATGTTTTAAGGAATTTTAGGTATGAGAAATTAATTTATCTCAAACTAATAAAATTTTAAAAACAGAAAAACTTTTACACAAACCTAATAAATCTTAAAACCATAAAATTCACAATATTACTTACTTAATTGACTTAAAACATTTCCTCGGGTCAGAAATCTGAAAAATGCAAGTCAACTCTTTATAACTCATGAGTAACTTCAAACATGTCTTAAAAATTAAACCAGATTAATACGCATATCTTTATTTCGAAAGTTTATTGTTAAAAAACTCTTGACTATAAAAGAGTCACAATGAAAAAGGCAGAACAATTTATTGAATACAAACTTAATTTGTGTATCTTTGAATGTATCAAGTTTGATTCGATAAATCACGATACATTGGTTTTCACTATTGTTGTCTTCACGAATCAACTCATAATGAAGACTTTTACACGTAAACGCAACTTTAGTATTGGATTTGTTAAGTTTTTTTAGAACATATTAAAGTGATGCAATGAAATAATTATTTAAATGCATTAATTTTTATTAAAATTTCAATCCTCTGGTGGAGGGTTTGAACCCCGAAAATCTCCCCTTTGGCTACGGCCTTATTAGGATAAGTATTAACAGTAAGATAAGGATTTAGACATGGATTTGAACAAGTTTTAGGACAAGGGCTTAAACAAGTATTTGAGCAAGGCTAAATAAAGACAAGAACTAGGACAGGGATTAAGACAATGCTTTTGATACGGGCTTGCAAAATTAATTACAACTTATAGGATTAAAAAAACAATTTGACCATATCAGCACTAGAAAGGACTTTGGCCGAGCTTCTATGGATTCATTATTGATCAGCAAGAACTTAGATAAGTATTAAAACAAGGTCATCGACAAGAATAAGGACAAATATTGGGACAAGGATTTGTACAAGGTTAAAGAAAAGAATTAGCAAAAGGAGTACGACAAGTATTTGAACAAGTTTTAAGACAAGAAATTGAATGAGGATTTGGACAAGGATAGATGGGTATTTTACCAAGAATTTGGATAAGAATTAGAACAAGGATGAGAAAAATAACTAGGACAATGTTTAGAACATGAACTAGGACAATGAAAAGGACAAATACTAGGGTAAGGATTTGTATTAGGGCTAAGATAAGGCGATTAGGACAAGCATAAAGACATGAATGAGCATTATAACGTGAATTAAAACAAGGATTAGAACAAAAACTAGGATAATGAATTGCATAACTAGACTTCAAGAGTTTCTTAAAGAATCATGATGAAGTTAAGCATATAGAAGACATATAGTCTTAGTCATTGTGCTAAACTAAGACATATAGTCTTAGGATAAAAATATGTTGGTAAGTCAAAATACTAACGGACGTATTGAGAATAGAGCCACATACAGTCCTTTTGCCAAAACTTTAAAGCTACACAGTCAAAAATCTTTGACTTATTTTGAATCCAATATTTGATATCAGACATTTCTTAATACTTTTTTTAGAATTTAAACTCTTCAACATATTTAAAGTTTTCTTATTACTATGAAGAATTAAATTTAATACATGTTGTAATATTCTTAGAATGCTGCGTTTGAGTTGGTTCATGTATGTTAATCAGGCGCGTACCCAGAAAAAATTTCGGGGGGTTTCAATTTTTTTTTTGTTTAGACTTATTCCTATTTTTTTTATATATTGGGGGTTGGAATTAGTTTTAAAGGTTTTCTAAGAGATGGCGTAACTATCAATAGATCGCATCGGGCACACCTGTGACTATATTAATTTCAAAGCACATTGTCTAAGCTTCATTTTTCAGTATGTGTCATTCCACTGAAGTGTAAACAACATATATTTTTTTCTCTGTGAACATGTCGACTTTCGTTCCAACAAAACGCAATTTGCGGGAAGGTTTACTTTTGTTCTTCCATTTGAAGAAAAAAGCGGTTGAAGCACAACGCACGCTTACTGAGGCTTACGGGGACTATGCTCCATCGATTTCTACTTGTGAGTACTGGTTCCGTCGGTTTAAAAGTGGTGATTTTGATACGGAAGACAAAGAGCGTCCGGGCCAGCCGAAAAAGTTTGAAGATTTGGAGGCTTTGCTCGATGAAGACCCGTGTCAAACCCTTCAAGAATTGTCAGAATCATTGGGAGTCGACTTATCAACGGTCGGCAAACGCTTGAAGGCCATGGGAATGATTCAAAAGCAAGGAAATTGGGTGCCGTACCAGTTGAAGCCGAGAGACGTTGAACGGCGATTTTGCATGTGCGAACAACTGCTTCAACGGCATAAAAGGAAGAGTTTTTTGCATCGTATTGTCACTGGCAATGAAAAGTGGATCCATTACGATAATCCTAAGCGAAAAAAATCGTGGGGACCACCCGGCCATGCATCAACATCGAGGGCCAAGCCGAATATTCATGGCGCCAAGCTTATGCTGTGTATTTGGTGGGATCAGAAGGGTGTCTTGTACTATGAGCTGCTAAAACCTAACGAAACCATCACTGGCGAACGCTACCAACAACAATTGATGCGATTGAGCCGAGCATTAAAGGTTAAACGGCCGGAATATGCCAAAAGACACGACAAAGTGGGTTTTCAACATGACAACGCACGGCCACATGTTGCAAGAACCGTCAAGGAAACGTTGGAGGCGCTGAATTGGGATGTGCTACCCCACCCGCCTTATAGCCCAGACATAGCCCCTTCCGACTACCACCTATTCAGATCGATGACGCATGGTTTGGCTGAGCAGCGCTTCACTTCTTACGAGGATACCAAAAAATGGGTCGATTCGTGGATTGCCTCAAAAGACGAATCGTTCTTCCGGCGCGGAATCCATATGCTGCCAGAAAGATGGGAAAATGTTGTAGCTAACGATGGACAATACTTTGAATAATATACATTGTACCGTTGTTTCTAAATAAATGCTCAAAAACCGAAAAAAACCTTTAAAATTAATTCCAACCCCCAATATATATATTATATAATAAAAGTATATATTTTTTTCCGGCTAATGCATTTAAAATTTCTTCCGTGGTCACATCCACATCCCTGTGAACATTTAGAAGAGCTAACCCATTGAGCCTTTCTTCTCCAGTTTTACTTCTCATGCATGTTTTGGGTCTTCGATGCGACGAAAACGAGGGTTTGCTTTAAGCGACTGAAACTGGCAACGTTGCACCAGTCTTCAGGAATCGGCTTGTTGATATTTTGTGAAAGTAGGAAGAAATTGCTTGCAATATGTCGCCCATTTCACATTGAAGTGTAATATCAGTTGCACGGACCATCTCCGATTTGGCTCAAATTTTGTGCTTAGATTAGTTTATTGTTTAGAAAACCAAATCCGGAGTTTGAGGTTTTGAGATTTCTTTCGCGGATCCATAGCCATGTGAATGCCAAAATAGGATCTATTTTGAGACAACTTAGCTCAGTTAATTTAAATGCGATTTTCGTAAATAGGGTATCATTGGAAATTTTATTCTGAGGGAAAAATATTACACTTTTTAAAAAATTGCAGTAACACGACCCATTATTAATTTCAGGCACTATAATTTTTTTTTTTCATTTTCATTATTTTAATTTTTTTTACGTTCCATTTACCTTTCCAAAGATATGAAATGAAAGTGTGTTCTGTAAAGTTTCAGAAGTTATGGTGTAAAAATGTTTTCAACAATTTCAAATAGCGTTAATATTTATTGCAAAATGACTGCAATACAAAGAATCTTAAAAAAATATTTACGCAAATAATATAAAAATTTTTTTCAAAGTACATTTTGTACATGGTGTCAAGATATTTTGGTCCCAATTTATCGAGGAGAAAAAAAATGTAAGTGCATATTTATAAGATTACGACAACCTTGACTAGTATTATAAGGTAGACTTTCATCCTCTGCTCATGTTAACAATATTGTTCAACGAGTTTACTACACGCTTCGATGCTTACGAATGTCTGCTAAATTTACTCCGATTGAGACAAAAAAGAGGCTTGTTGTACAATTAATACTTCCAATCATATCTTACTTAGAACTAATATACAGCAATCTTGCCTCGCACTCTTTGCATAAAATTCAGATTGCCTTTAATGATGCAGCAAGATACGTGTTTGGCTTGAGACACTTTGAACATGTATCTGAAGAGAGTAAGAGCATTTTAGGTTGTTATTTAGGCAATTATTTATTTTTGCATAAATTAATTTCCTGTAAAACTCCCGCATATCTCTATGAGAAATTACACTTCAGTTTTTCTACTCGAACACACAACCTCATAATATCTAAATTCAATTCCTTACATACTAAGGGACTTTTCTTCATTTAAGCCATCAAACTCTGGAATTCTTTACCTTCTAGTTGAAAATCTATTGTCAGTACGAATAAATTTAAGTCTTATGTTATGTTATACTTTTCCAACATCTAACGTTTACATTGTCAATATATATGTATTTAATAGACATGTAATAAAAACAAAAAACAGCGAAATAAATTTTTAAAAATTTTTTGTTTCTTAAACGTTGTGCTTGTATTTATTAAAATTAAATTTTTTCTTATATTATGTGCAATTTTGCAAAATAGTAGAAAACACTTGCTAAGCAAAGCACGGCAATCACATTTAAACCAGAGGGATTTTAATGAATCCCTCTAAATAATAACTATCTCGCTTTAACCAGAATTTTGCAATTTTTGCTGAAGCTTTTCTAAGTATTTCAATATGTATTTACATTTAATAATAAATTTACAATAAAAAGCTTCTCAAAAAATGTATGATATTATATTAAATTTTGCAAATTTTTTGCATAAATTGCTGCGTTTTTAATACTATAACAAATTTCCCTAAATTTTCATGCTAACAGATTTATTAGCATTTTTTTTGTTCCATTATTCTTTACATTTTTATTTTCTATGAAAGCGCAAACACATTGATTATTTACATATGCATGAATGTATATGACCCTATGTGACAAGTTTACCTGCACTTTTTAGGTGACCTGGTGAATTTGTAGATCTGGTCGAGTACAATATCAAATGGCAAATAAAAGTTGATTAACACCTTTAAAATTTTGATTTAATGTTTAAAAAACGTTGTTTTGTCTCTAAACGCTCTTAATAGCCACTAACTCAATCAGTTACTAAGATTATATGACAGTTTTGAAAAGATTATATGCACACACTTCAAACGATATACAATATTTTGCGAAAATTTATAAATTTACTAGGTGTATTTATCAGGTAAATGCAAAGTTTTTGATTTTTATTTTCAATATATTTAACTTTACCCTTCATTTGAAACATGTAATAAATGAATGCTTCCTCAAATACCCAAATTCGCTCTCTTCTTTGTATTTATTGATATTATACGTAGAGGTCTCTTTTGTATGGTGATTTTGAGTGAAATTTTACGTATAACATTTTTGTTATAGGAACTAACACCCTAACACTGAGTTTTTTGGGACATTTTAACACCAATTCTAAATGAGTGAGAAATTAACCCTTAAGCACATTTAAAGTTTTCACTTATTTTTGGCATTCAAGTTGGTTTTTGAGCTTTGATGTATTTAAAGACTTAGAGTAAAATTTTATGGCAAATATTTTTGTGGAATATTTTAACCCATTATATTCCTGTTTTATGGGTCTTATTTGCCCTTTATCAAAAACAGATCAAAAAAGAACCATACATTGAAGAGTTAGAGGGTTAAAATGTTCTACGAAAATGTGCCTCGTAATATTTTACATAAATGTGCTGAACACATCCTATACCAAAAACGTAAGGGTCACATGGTTTCGTTTGCCGATTCACTATGAGAATGTTCAAAAGGGGGATAAATTAAACCCCCTCTACAATAAAACTCGGACGTAAACTTTCAAAACGCCGATACACTATTTTTATATATATATATAAAATATATTTTTTTTTGGTCCCCTCTATCAGAATCCGTTGGCGGAACCTTGTTATTTTTCTTAGTGTTGAACAGTATTATTATCGTTAAGTTTTGGAAATTCCACTACTGGTGGAATACCATAGGCTTTATTTTGTATAAGGTTTTTTGGGTTCGTTTGAAATTAATTTTCTTTAAAAATAGGATAGATTTGCTGGTAAAATAAGAAAAAGAGATGTTTTAGTACGAATTTAGTACTGAGAAGTCTCTCAGTGCGATGGACTCTCAACACATCCCTCTCTTAGAATTTCAATAAAGTTTGGCTATGCATTTTTTTTGGACGATTGGAAAACATTTCTGCATACTCAAAAATAATTTTTAGTCTTAGGCTGCAAACAGAGTAAGCGCCGAATCAGACAGGCAAGCAGACAGGAGCAGGAAAACAATGAGAACAAGCGAGCTAAAAGTTATTTCTATCTCGTTTCTTCGCTGGTTACTGCCTGCGCCTGTCTACCTGCCTGTCTGAATCGGCGTTCACTCTGTCCGCAACCTTAGGTTAGGTTAGGTTAATGTGGCTGCCTCAATTGAGACACACTAATGCCAATGAGGGCCATTGTGATACCAAGGGCTAGCTTTCCATTATCTATTTAAACCAATTTGAGCTGTTTTCTAAGCTTAGGATTCGATTTACCGAAGATTTCGAGAGTTCTTCAAGGTCATTGAAAAACCAGTTGCCTAAATGAAGAGATCGTTTTTGAGCCAGGGCTTGTTGGGGGGGCTGTTGAGCCTCTGAGCGTGCCTGTCAATCAGGCAGTGTCCTCAAAAGACCCCTACCATGGTACTGATATGGTCTCTACTAAAGGAAATGAGTTCTTTTGAACGTTTACAGGTAAGTCTGTAAGGAGTTTTTACATGTAGTGAGTGGAATACCAAGGCATGCCTTATCTGTAGATAGTTGCTTGGTAGTACCTGTGCGAGCGAGTTCATCTGCTTTGCAGTTACTTAGAAAATTTCTATATCCGGGAATACTGCATAGAAAAAATTCTAAGGTTCTTTGCTATCTCATTTAGATTCATGCTGCAGTTGAGAAATGTTTCTAATCTAAATTTTGATGTAACATTTTTTATGTAAGTCATTATAAAGAAAAATAAAAAAAAAATATGCAACACATCTCAGCACTTCTATTTCATATGTGAAATTTGTTTTATTGGTCTTTAACTGAAATGTTACAAATAACACAAGTGAGCACATTCTTGCTCTTTTCACACACCCAAAAAAAAGCTTCGTACTATGTACAAAACAATTATTGTATTCTACAAAGCCCTTTGTTCTTTTCAGCTTACGAACGACTTTGTGAATAATACAAAAGACCGTTTGTACATTGTACAAAGAAAAAATTTGTATATTTTACAAACGCATTCGTTTCATCTAAAAAGAAAATTATTCAATATAACGAATGCCTTTGTACAATATAAGAATGCGTTCGTAGAATTTACGAATCTTTTTGTACATTGCACGAACGTACTCGTAGTATTAACAAATTTTATCTTGAACCGAATACCAATTACTGAAGCGACTACCAAGCGATTACTTAGCTAAATATCGATTACTAAGCGATTACATAAGCGAAGACTGATTACTGATGCGATTACCAAGCTATTTCTTAGTCGAAAACCGGTTACTATTCGATTATATAACAATTTGCGTCTTTTATTTAATATCAAATAATTTTTGAGTTACCGGATCGTTCACAGGATCTTGGATCTGCTGAGCTTTAACACAGCCTTTGTATAAAACTATGTCAGAAATGGTAGATGTGCTGCCAGTATTAAGGGGTCACTGATTTGAAATCAGATTGTTATGTTAATGCTAAGTTTTCAAATTGCAATATTTCTTTGGTTTAATTTTAGTACAGAAAAATTTTAATTATGGTTCAGTATTTGTGAAAGTTTAAATTTTAAACCGCAAGGTTAAAAAATATCCAGTGTACTTTCAGCTGTACTAAAATTTATTCCAAGATTTTTAATCGCGTATAAGGGTTTGAAATATTAAAAGAATAAGCTAAACGTGTGAAAGAGCGTGAGAGCGAACCAAAAAATAAATAACAACATAAAATTAAGAAAAGCTTATAAAAAATTAATTTGCTTCATATGCACATGGCACACTGTCTTATGATTAAAAAAAAAATAATATATGTTTTTATTTAAAAGTATTGGGGGTTGGAATTAATTTTAAAGGTTTTTTTTTCGGTTTTTGAGCATTTATTTAGAAACAACGGTACAATGTATATTATTCAAAGTATTGTCCATCGTTAGCTACAACATTTTCCCATCTTTCTGGCAGCATATGGATTCCGCGCCGGAAGAACGATTCGTCTTTTGAGGCAATCCACGAATCGACCCATTTTTTGGTATCCTCGTAAGAAGTGAAGCGCTGCTCAGCCAAGCCATGCGTCATCGATCTGAATAGGTGGTAGTCGGAAGGGGCTATGTCTGGGCTATAAGGCGGGTGGGGTAGCACATCCCAATGCAGCGCCTCCAACGTTTCCTTGACGGTTCTTGCAACATGTGGCCGTGCGTTGTCATGTTGAAAACCCACTTTGTCGTGTCTTTTGGCATATTCCGGCCGTTTAACCTTTAATGCTCGGCTCAATTGCATCAATTGTTGTTGGTAGCGTTCCCCAGTGATGGTTTCGTTAGGTTTTAGCAGCTCATAGTACACGGCACCCTTCTGATCCCACCAAATACACAGCAGAAGCTTGGCGCCATGAATATTCGATTTTTTTCGCTTAGGATTATCGTAATGGATCCACTTTTCATCGCCAGTGACAATACGATGCAAAAAACTCTTCCTTTTATGCCGTTGAAGCAGTTGTTCGCACATGCAAAATCGCCGTTCAACGTCTCTCGGCTTCAACTGGTACGGCACCCAATTTCCTTGCTTTTGAATCATTCCCATGGCCTTCAAGCGTTTGCCGACCGTTGATAAGTCGACTTCCAATGATTCTGACAATTCTTGAAGGGTTTGACACGGGTCTTCATCGAGCAAAGCCTCCAATTCCTCATCTTCAAACTTTTTCGGCTGGCCCGGACGCTCTTTGTCTTTCGTATCAAAATCACCACTTTTAAACCGACGGAACCAGTACTCACAAGTAGAAATCGATGGAGCATAGTCCCCGTAAGCCTCAGTAAGCCTGCGTTGTGCTTCAACCGCTTTTTTCTTCAAATGGAAGCACAAAAGTAAACCTTCCCGCAAATTGCGTTTTGTTGGAACGAAAGTCGACATGTTCACAGAGAAAAAAATATATGTTGTTTACACTTCAGTGGAATGACACATACTGAAAAATGAAGCTTAGACAATGTGCTTTGAAATGAATATAGTCACAGGTGTGCCCGATGCGATCTATTGATAGTTACGCCATCTCTTAGAAAACTTTTAAAACTAATTCCAACCCCCAATATTAAGTCGGTTTTTTTTTTTTTGATCGTGAGTGTTTGCAAAAAATTATCAAACTTGACGAAGAAAGTAATAGAAAAAGTTATGTTTATTATTTTGTACTTTATAGTGATTTTGAACTCGTTTTTTGTTTTGTTTAAACGTTTTTATTTTTTCCTTTTTAGAGAATATGATTAATTTTCGAAATAGTTCTACCCATTCTTGCAACGAATTTTGTTATCCTGTCAATATGATTCGAGATGCAGTGTTTTTCTAATATTTTCTTTGTCATCATCAAAATCATAAATAATAATTATAAATAATGTATCTAGTATTTTAAGTTATTTAAAGTTGTCAAATTTTAAGTTAACAGTTGGTTATACATATAAATTTCCCTCGCTACGGGGATCAAAAGCGTTGAAAATTACAGCATATGCTTAAAAAATCGTGTTTAATTTTTCCTATTGGGCCAAACTTAATAATTGTAGCAAAGGCTATAGCTACAAGTATCCTTATAAAAATGCACTTTGATCCTTATCCTTATAAAATTGCACTTTTTGGTACCAAAATATATTTACGCCGGCTGAATAGAACTGCTTTTTTATGCCACATATCGAGAAGAAGATGCAATTAAAAACAAACAAAAAAATTCATTTTGGAATATTTTTTAATATTATTTAAATAAATAAACACATTGATAATAAAATAAGTATATTATTTAAAACAAAATAAAAAATTTTAAAATAGAAATTTAACGCTATTGCGTTTCTACAAAAGAAAATTTAAAATAAACGCATTAAATTTTCAACTAAAAACTTATTTATTTTTTTTATAATTTTCTCTTATTATTTTTTTACAATAACAAAAATATGTCGCTATCTGAATTTGAATTGAAAAATTATGCTCAGTAGAATTTGTGGCAATAATTGCCAGATAATTGAGACCAAGCTGAGAAAAACCCCAATTTTACATTTGATTGTGTGAAAATATTTTTTAAATTGGTTTACAAATAATTAACATTAGATGAAATAAAAACTATGGAACTATGGAATGGAGTTTAAATATGGTATTCGAGGGGTTCCAGGGGTCACTAATTACGAATACGACTTCGAAAACTCGAAAAAATTAAAAAATGGAAAAAATGACGGTGTAATTTTATTGTTTATAATTTAAGAGCGTTATTTCAAAATTATGTTTTAAAATATTTGTTTTCAATACTAAAGTTCTTGTTTTGAAATTTTTTTTAAACAAATGTTTTTAAACTGTAAAGCATAGTACTCTGTTCAGTTTCATGTGAAATTCCACTTTTCAAGCATGTTTTTAAAATGTATTTTCACTTATATTCAAAAACTTTTGAATAGTGCGATCCTCCCTTTCAAGATATCCTTGGAAAGGTTTTAAGTGCTTGCATTAATTCCTAGTCAGAATTGCTTAAATTGATTTATATTAAAACTTAAATAATATTTTTAAAATAAAAAGCTACTGAAAAAAAATTGTAAGAAATTAAAAGAGAAAAGTAGTGCAGTTATTTGAATTTTAAAAGTTTTTGTATGGAAAAAAATATCAAAACAGCGTAATCTTTAATCTGATTGCAAACATTTACAATTTTTTGATGCAGATTGGAAGAGCTGTTTCCGGCCTAAAATTTCTGGCAGTTAATTTTTTTACTATTATTATACTAACCAATATTTTTACAAAAAATTCGACTTTTAGAGGTTATATAAAACCATACCAGCTCACGGATAACTATACCTAGAATCGATATATTCGGGGAATCATAAAAACATGAACCAAGGACTATTTTGAGCATTTGTGCCGAGCCACTTTTTTTTTCTATGGAGCGTGAGGCGCCTTAATGTATATGCAATACAGGATTTACCTGTATTTTGACCAACATTTTAAGTCCAAAAGTGTACATGGCAAAAAGAGTAAAAGCAAAATTTTTTAATCCAATATGCCAAAAAATAGTTATTTTCAAAATTTTGCACACTAATTTACTATAGAGAAAAACTTCGTTTATGTAGAATTTAAAATTTGATGGCATAGCATTTTCACAAAAATCTTTCTTCAAGCACGACTGACTCTTCTGGCGCCTTCATTCACACTCCGCATCCCCCATTGTCCCCGTTGCCAAAGTTTTCTAATAGTTTTCTCGTATTTCCTTTCATTCATTGAACTAACAAGCCGGAAAATGTAACCAGAAACAGATATTTTGACAGTGAGAAGATTTTTATTCAATGTTTTTACAGCTAAAGTTTTTGTCTGCATTTCCTGACATAAAACCACCAACCAAACCACCCACTCACTTGCTCATTCTCGCTTTTGGAAGTCCTCATCAGCAGCTGTATTAGAGTTTGTAGAGGTGCGTGCTTACAAACGCACGCACGCATACATACACACACATATTAAATGCCCCCGCCCCTGCACCCAACCTCACCAAGCACTCTAACTAACACACCGAAATTTACAAATTCAACGTAAGCGTAAAAACGTGACTATTTTACATAAGCGTTAGAGATGAGCTTTTTTTCCATGCCTCAACAATACAGGGTGTCAAGCAGTGAGTGTCTGTGAGTATCTGTATTACTAACGGTAAATGTTGATTGCTTTGAGTGACTAAATGTTAGGCGAAAAAAAAGTTAGTTTTATGTTCATCAGTGTTACGTTATGCATCAGGCCTCCTACCATTTATTGTGTGTGTGCCTGGACTTTGCTTTATTCTTTATCCTTTAAACCTCACGCATGAATGATGAAGCAGAAGCTCGAGGAGCTTAATTTGTCGTCGTTTTTGTTGTTGGTATGCGTGCTTTTTTGCATTATAACGATAGTATTTTTATTTCTAAACTTTTATGTATTTCCCTTTTATGTCATGCCATTTATGTGCATGAGTGTGTGTTGCGTAGTTTTTTTATGTGCGTTGGTATAACACCAGCTGTCCCTGTTTTCTTTGTTGTTTTTTTTTTGCTATGCTCCCACCGGATGTGCGCTCCTTAGTTTCCAAATAATTGGATCAGAGCAGGATTTATATTTTTTTCATATTAATACTTTTTATGTTGCCTTTCGTTATTTGTTTTTGTTTTTTTTTCGTTTAGCGTATTATTTGTATTTTTTTTTTGTGCTGTTGAATCGAAAAACGGAAACGGAAATGTATCAAATAATTCGAAGGCGTTTTGGGAATTGTAAATTGGGCTTATATTTGCGCTGCTGCGGAATACAAGATTTTATACATATTTACCGATTTATTTCTCAGAGTTGAAATGCCTATTAAAAAATTCAAAACAAAAATTATTTATTTAGGTATTTAAATCGTATCGTAAACGTTTTGTAAGCACTTTTAAGCAATAAAGCTCTTATGCATAGCATTTAGCTTTGAAATATTGAAATATTGAAGCAAAGCTTCTTACACCTTGTTTCGTGGACTTCACAAATGGATTCGTGGATTTTATAAAATGTAAATACACTGCTGCTTATTGGTTTTTCGTCCAAAAATATGTGTTTTTTCGTCATAACTCCCAAACCATACATCCTGCAAGGACAATTTATGCACCAAAAGTTTTCTAATACATATATACACAAGACTGCATTTTTAGAAAAAAATATTTTCTCTTCAAGAATCTTAGTTTTCTACGTCATTTTTGGTGATTTTCTAGTTTTTTTTTTAGCTTTTTAGCCATAACTCCTAAACCACACATCATAAAAGGACGATTTTTGTACCAAAATGTTTGTTAAGCCTCTGCCTACAAGATTTTATAAGATTTCATGTTAATTTAATATGTCCTTTTTTGTGAATTTTTATTTTTTTATTTTTTCGCCATAAATTCGCACTAAAATCCAAACTACATATCAGACAAGGACGATTCATGCAATAAAATGGTCATCATGGCATCGTCCTTAAGGAGGGTTTCTTCTTTGTGGAAATGCATTTTGCTCTATCTCTTGTAGTTAAGGAGTTGTAGAACACTTTTTGGAGTGGTAGTTGGCCAAAAACATGAGGCTTTTGCGTCATAACTCCCAAACCATACATCCTACAAGGATGCTTTATGCACCAAAAGTTTTCTAATATATATAAATATACAAGACTGCATTTTAAAAAAAAAAATTATTTTTTTTTCAAGAATATTAGTTGTCTAAGTCATTTTTAAATTATTATTGTAAAGTATTGTAAATGTAAAAGTATTGAAAATTATATTAATAACTTATTTAAATCAACTGCTTTCGTATTTTTACGAGTTTTTACAAATTTTTTTTAATAGTGTTTGAATGTCTTATTATATTTATTATATATTATATTATATAATTTCATGCTTTATCTCAAAAACATATTTTATTTAGATATTGCAATTGCTTACTAAGATTTTTACTCGTACGCATACCTCTTGTCTAGTACTTCTTTTGTTGAGTCCGAAGTTTCAAGATTGTTTTTATTATCCATACCAAGTACTTTAAAATAAAAAAATAGTTCAGGTTTATTTTACTATTCATGAAAAAAAAAAAAATGCTATGTAAGCAGACATAAAGTTTCTTTTTGCAAATAATCGTAATGGTTTTCATAAAACTTTCTACTTTTCAATTATTGAAGTTTTTCACGAAAAACCCAAATTCTAGCCATTCAACTGTAAACCATTCGGTCAGCTATTTCATCTTCATCCATCATCTTTCTTGATTTTTTTATCAAGAGCAACATAAATGCACTCTATTGATTTATTATTTTACTTAGTTATTTTGTTTCTTCCCAATATATTTCATATTTTTTTCTTCCCTAAAATATTGTTGTATTCTTGGAAATTTTAAACTTTCTCAGCAAAACAACAAAAGAATTGTATTATATTGACTTTTTTTTATATTTGCGGTCATTTAGCTTTTAAATCAAACTTTTCAAAAAGGTAAAAAAAAAAAACAGCTTATAGTATTTGGCATAGTTAAATGTAAGAGAAAAAAAAAGGAAAACTTAAGGAATTCAAGGAAAATTACAACATTGTTAATGTTGAGCAATGCAGAGGTTTAAAAGTTTTTTTAAAGAAATAAAGAAGTTTTTTTTAATACAAATATTTCTTTACAAATTTCTGCTACGAATAGCATTACTGAAGTGAAAACTTCTGATTTTGAGCTTTTTCTTTTGGGATTTTTTGTTTGAAAAGTGTTACCTTCGTGACATAACAAAACGTCTTTCAACTTAATTGTAACATTAGCTGCGTTCCATTCGCTTAAAAATAATCCAGTTTATTTTGTTTTACATGCAAAGCAAAAACAAAAAAAAAAAATAATCCTATAACAAATAGGATTATTTTTGCTATCCATATAAAATTGTGATATAGCCTTTAAAAAGTTCGAAACACAGGTGCCGCACCTGTATATTTTTATGAGCTGTCATTTCATTTTTTGAATTATTTGTTTGTTTGATACAATGACTATTAGGTAGCCATGACAGCTACCTATTTTCTCACGAGCTGCGACCATAGAATGTTAAACAAAAGAAAACAAAACAAACCGCGTGTGTCACACACATTAGACGCAATCAGTGGAGCCAACAATTGCACTTTTATTATTTATATAATTGCATAATATTAATAATTAAATTAAATAATTTACAATTTTTCTGACGTTTAGACTAAAACACATTCAGAGAAAAACATAGTTCACTAAGGTATCGCTACAATAACAGTTCACAACAGTTTTGAACGACACACGTTCTCATGACACCTAATAGTTATTGTATCATGATTGCTTGTTTGAATTTAATTTTGACTGCAACGGTAGTGCCCTCTACGAGTCGTTTTTCTTGCCGTTCCTTTGAGAAAATTTATAATCGCGATTATATTAAGGCGAAAGGAATGCAGCTAATATGTTACAAAAGTACATTATGTTATGGCTCAATATTGACTGGCCATGCATTTGCATGAAAAATTTCAATTTTTCGAAAATGAAAATTACGACTGATTGAAAACGTGACGTTTGGAATACAAACCATCACGTATTAATATGAGCTCGATAGGAGTACGCCAAATGACCGCGAGTTGATCGTTTGTTGAAAAACATGAAAATTTTTTTGACTTTTTACATATTTCTAGACTTTTTTCGCATAAAATAGCACTTATTTTGTGCATAATACTGATTAATTCTTCCTAAAAATGAGCTTCAAAACATAAAAATGTTGGGATATATTAATTTTTGAAATGAATTTTTTTTCTTACTGCAGTAAAAACAAATCTTAAAAACTCAAATTTGCATAAAGTGCAATATATTGCTATTGAAATGCTTTCTAAAACAACATTTAATGCAATCACAACAAAATTACGTGATTTCATTTAGTAATTTGGTCTTTAAGAAATTTTAGACTAGAAGTGAAGAAGTTTTGACCAAAAAAGCAAAATTTTAAAAATCATCTTCATGGCTGGCTAAAGCATAGTCTTAAGCTATTTTAGACAAAGAAATTAAAAAAACTAAAATTCAAATAAAAAAATTATAGCTGTTTAAACTTGACTTATTTTTCAAAAATGCTCAAAGTGCCTGATTTTGGCATTTCGAACACAGAAAAAATCATAAAAAATCGATAAAATTATGTATCTCATATAAAATGGCTTCAATAATATAAAAAAATTTCTAATTTTTGTTTTAAATAAATTTTGCAGTTCCAGTGCTGCCAACAAATTAGACCCTGGTTTTAGGGTAAAAAGTATTAAAAATACCCCACAAACCGACCAATTTCATATTCACTAAAAAAATTCCAAAAAATCCAAAAAAGCAAAATTTTAAAAATCGTCTTCATAGCTGGCTAAAACATAGTCTTAAGCTATTTTAGACAAAGAAATTAAATAAACTAAAACTCAAAAAAAAAAAATTAAAGCTGTTTAAACTTGACATATTTTTCAAAAATGCTCAAAGTGCCTGATTTTGGCATTTCGAACACAGAAAAAATCATAAAAAATCGATAAAATTATGTATCTCATATAAAATGGCTTCAATAATATAAAAAAAAATTCTAATTTTTGTTTTAAAGAAATTTTGCAGTTCCAGTGCTGCCAACAAATTAGACCCTGGTTTTAGGGTAAAAAGTATTAAAAATACCCCACAAACCGACCAATGTCATTTTCACCTCTGTCACTTGTGAATTCTCTTTTTCTATTTTCGCAAGTTAAAAAATTCGCAAAAATCGAGATGCAATCATGTAGCAAGGCATAAAATGTCGCAATACACATTAAAAACAGCTTATAAGTCGTATGGCACTAAAAGTCACATGGTGCAAAAGTCACAAGGTATAAAAAGTAGCCAGATGTAGAAAGTTGCAACTTAGAAGAATTTTTGAGGTACAAAAAGGCTTGCAATAAAAAAGTTCTAAGATACAAATAGTCTGAAAGTATGTACAAATTAAAATATATAAAGAGTTGCAAGGTCAAAAAGGTTTCCAGGTAAAAAGTCGCATGATAAAAATGTCAGAAGTAAAAATGCATTAAAAATTCGAAAATATGCGCATTTAAAATTCTTAAATATGCGATAAAAACAGGTAAAATATGAAATAAGAAATATTTTTATAATATATAATTATCGGTTTAAAAATAAATATTGCATTTTTTTAACAAAAAGATAAAAAAAAAGCATTTTTAAATACATATAAAATAATTTATCAAAAACAGCAAAAATATAAAGTGAAGATAAAAAAATAATTATAAATTTAAAAATAAATTTAACTTAATCAATTCCATTTTAAGGTGCCCAGTAAAAGCATGCATTTGCGTGAGATTCCTAGCCCTAGTCGTAAGAAACAAAATGTTTCAATGAACAAACAAATCTTAAGGTACTCAAAAGAATCACCATTAAAAGTATTAAGGTAAAAAAGTCTCAATCCACAAAAAAATGGCAAAGTTCAAAAAGTTGGTAAATACAAAAATTCACAAACGGCACAAAATGATGCAATGCACAAAAACTCAGAGGATAAAAAGTCGCAACATACAAAAACTTTAAGTAAAAAAATTTCAAGGTCAAAAGATTGCAGGATGCAAAAAGTCGCATGGTGAAAAAGTCACAAAGTACAAAATTCTCCATGACACAAAAAGTCGTCATATACAATATGTCGCAAGACACAAAAAGTTTCAAAAAGGTTAAAAATGAAATTATTTAAAATATCTAGGTACAAAGAGTAGATAGGCACATAAAATTGAAAGATAGAAAGGCAGCACGGTGCAAAGAATCGCAAGGTAAAAAGTTGCGTGAACTTACAAGTCACAAGGTAGAAAATGTCGCAAGCTGCAAAAAGTCGAGAGTGAAAAAGTCGTATGGTAAAAAAGTTGAAATGCTAAAAATGTTGCAAGATACAAAAAGTAGCAAGGTTTAAAAACACGAGTTTTTAAAAATATTAAGGTAAAAAAAAGTTAAAAGACACAAAAATGCAAGGTAAAGAGGACGCATAATACCAAAAGTGGCTTGGTAAAAATATCGCAAGCTAAAAAATGTTTTAATGCACAAAAAGTCTGAGTTTAAATAAAGCAGCGAGGTACAAAACGATGCTTTGTAAAAAAGTCTTAAGTTACAAAGAGTCACAAGATACAAAAAGTCATAAGGTATAAAAAGTCGCAAAGTAAAAGCTTACAAGGTAAAAAGTTGCATGTTAAAAATACGCAGTTAACAAAAATTTGCATTGCACAAAATGTCGCAAGATATATTAAGTCGCAAGGTTCACAATTAAAAGCTTAAAGGTACAAAGAGTAGTAATGTACAAAACAGTGCTACATAGAAAGGCAGCAGAGAACAAAAAATCACAAGGTAAAAGTTGCGTTTGAAAACATTTTACTGTTCAAAATGGTGTAAGAAACAAAAAGTACCAAAAAGCAAAAAAGTTACGAAGTTTAAAACGACGCTTCAGCACAAAGTCACAAGGAACAAAACGTTTCAAGAGAAAAAAGTCGCAGTGTAAGAAGTAGTATGATACAGAAAAGCACATGATACAAAAAGTCGAAAGGTACAAAAAGATGATATGAATGATATAAAAGTCGTTAAAGGCACAATAAATTGCAAGATAGAAAGCTATTAGCAGGGTAAAAAAAGTCGCAAGCTCATAGATTTTCGTGGTAAAATGTTGCAAAGCATAAGACGTCGCAAAGGTAAAAGTTTTGCAAGGTAAAAAAGTTGCAATATAAAAAATGTTGCGAGGTATAAGATGTCGCAAGTTACACAAATCGCAAGGTTAAAAGTTGTATGCTACAAATAATCGCACAACACAAAAAGATGTAAAAGTACTAAAAGATTCATCATAAAAAAAAAGTCTCAAAAGGCCCAAAAACGCACAAGACCGAAACAAAGTAAATTGAAAAGTACAGAAAGTCGCAAGATACAAAATATTGGAAGGCGAAAAATGTCACAAGGTTTGTAGAGTAAGCGAGGTACAAAAGGACGCATCATAAGAAACACACAAGGCACAAAAAACTGCGAGGTAGAGAGTTGCAGCGGGAGGTACGAAAAGTCCAAAAGTTAAAAAAATTGCAAGGTTCAAAAGATAGCTTCTTAAAAAGTCGGAATGTGCAAAGAATCGCATAGAGTAAATAATCGCAAGGCACAAAAAAAAAATGCAAGGTAAAATGTCGGATGTAAAAAAGAAGCAAGCTATAAAAATTAAAAGAAAATTAAAAAACGCACAAAAAAATTCAAGGTATAAAAATTAGCCAGAACCAAAATTCGCAAGATTTTAAAAGTCGCAGAGTACATTATAAAAAAGTTGTAAGATACAAAACATCGCAAAGTACGAAAACTTGCATACTTAAAAGGTAGCGGGGTAAAAAGTCGCAAGACGCAAAAAGTCTCAACGTACAAAAGTAGCAATTTAAAAAGGTCGCAAGATAAAGACAGTTGCAAGATACAAAAAACGTCTGTCAGTGGGATTTTTAGTGGAATCCTTATCTTAATAATATCTGAATTTATTTTCAATTTCTTTAACTTTCCTTGCAGCCAAATAAGCCCAGCAAATTTTATGAGCAAACATTTGACTATTTGGCTTAGAAGAGTTCTTTCGAGTGTATCTAAAATGCTGCTGCTGGGTAATACTTCAATGTGGCTTAATTTGGTATATGCCCCATTTTTTTTTTATTTCTCCACTTTTCTTCTATTCGCCACTTTAATGGCATGTTATGCGTAAATAATGATAGCTCAAATTTTTCACAATAGAACATTTTTACACTTCATTGCTGGAAATGAACGAATGAACAAACTTCCGCTTGAAAAAATGCTCAAATACTTGGTAGCTTAGTGTTGTGCATTTGTGCGTATCTTGGGAATATTTTACTTTTATATTCTTTCGTTGTTTTCCCCTTTCTTTTTTTTTTCTTTTTTGGCTCAACAAATAAAGCAAGCATTAAGCTAGCAAACAATGAAGTTATTATTTTGCTTTTTGCCAAAAGTTCTGAAAGCAAGGCTGGGTGTGAAAAATAAAAATAAAAAAATACATATACGTATACGTATTTTTATACAAAAACAGCTTCATCTTGTTCGTTGCTCCTTGTAAGGATTTTTCGAGCAGCACTTCATTGAAATTGCTTAAAAACTTTTGCATATTTGTATAAGAGGAACAACAACAACAACAACGAGTAAAAAAATAAAAAATACTTGAGGCTATATTTTTTTATAATGTGTTTGTTTTTGCTTTTGCTTTTATTTTTCTTATTTTCTTATGTATTTCAGCATGTTACAACCCGCTGTTTTATATTTGTTCGCATTTTGCATACTTTATGCATTGTTTGTTGTTGTCTACAACAGCAGCTATACTACATTTATTGCAAAAATCCTTTAGTTCCTATTGCTTGCACCCGCCAACTCTTACGAACTTTCATTTTGGAATTTTCATTTTTATTTTTATATTTTTATTTTTGCTTTGTTTTTTAAGGCCACGTGCATGAATATGTTACATTTTGTATATTGGCTACAGCCTCTGATCCTGAGCGAAATTTCGTTCCTTTCTGCTGCTGCTCAGCATGCCGCATTTTATAATGTTATTTTGTTTCATCTTTTTTTTTTCATTGCATATTTTTGGGAATTCTTGCCATGGCAATTACGTTTTTTAAACATAATTATAACCATTTTTGATAGTATAGCAAAAAATACTATGCTTATAGTAGGCATTAAGGCTTAAATAAATTACAGCACTAATAATTTTTCCGCTGTTCTTAATAGAAACCAAATTTAATCAAAATTCCTTTGTCTAAAAAAATTACAGCTCATAAGAATAGGTTAAGAAATGTCCAAATTCACTTTTTACTGTTTTAAAATAAACAGAAAATTAATAAAAAAACAAAGTGCTTATTTTTATAAAATTTAGCTTTTGCAAAAACAATTAATGTAGCCAAATTATTTGGAAAATAACGCAGTTATTGAAAAAAACTTATTGCACTTGGCCAGTTTTAAAACTAATTACAATGACTTGGCCACTTTTGAAATTACGAGAGTTTAACTTGACTACTTTTAAAACTAAACACGTCAGACTTAGTTCTTTTTAAACTAATAGAAATGAGGCTCAGTTCAATTTGCTTAGTTAACTGAATTATTTTTAGTTAACTGAATCCTTTTGAAGTCTGTTGAACTTGAACTAATTTTGAACTAAAGCGACATGAAAATTTTTTTGTTTTTTAGGAAAATTTTAAAAAAAATTTTGTTTGGACTTTAAAATTGTGAACATATAGAAAATGTTAAGAAAACATAGTGATCCCAACATATCCAAGATTTTTTGTTTATTTTTTTAGCCAATACCAAGTATGCACATACATATGTATATATACACATTTTTTAATGCTTTTTCGGTTTAGTCACAGAACAGAAATACAATCTCCGTGTTACAATGAATATACAGTGCTTCCAGTAAAAATATTTATGGCCAAACAGCGGTCGAACAAGGGCCGCACAGCAAAACAAAGGTTGAAAATGATTCTAAATATATAAAAAGTCCGAACAGTGTCCGAACAAGGGCCGAACAAGGGTCGAACAAGGGTCGAACAGTGGCCGTTTGACGCAATATTCAATCACCCAATTTGCCTTTGAGTTTACGCCAGTAAAAAGCATGTTCATACAAAATTAACACAAGCATCATTCGATGTTCATAAGAAACGCATGCGCAACAATAAAAACACTCGCAATCAAAACTGCTGAAGCGCTTATACGACATTATAAACGAAAAAAAAAACAAATTGGCCAATTTATTTCTCTCAAGGACTTTCAAATTTTTCTGATGATCAATTGTGTTGTGCGTACTATAAACTGTTTAAATACAAATGATCGAGGAGTGGACCTACGAATTTTATGCTGAATTCGGACGACTTATGTTCTCAAGAAGCTTAGCATAACTTTATGTTTGCTTGAGAATTGACATTTTTGCAGCGTGGTGGCGGCCGAACAGAAATATGAATTCTATTAAAAAAAATATTCGATCATACCTGGGGACTTAACCCAAACAACTCTGATTCTTCAATATCTGGCTCATGCACTCTAACTAATATGCCACGATCGCCACAATGTTGACGAAGCATGAGTAAATAACCAAAGGTGAAAAGTTGACCAAAGTCTTATGAAATATCACGAAATTAAAGTTAGTAAAATCTAATTATAAAAGCTGAGTTCTTTCCAACAGCCAAGTACCATAAGCATACAATCCAGGTTTGGATGTTGGTAAAAAGTAAACTATTATTTATATACATTCATAGGTATAATAAATACATATGGAAATATCATGTATAGTTCGGCTATTGTTCTACCCTTGTTCGGCCGCTGTTCGGTCAAACATTTTTTAAGCGCCCCACAGTACTTCGTCCCTTAGACAAAAATCTAAAAATTTGTTACTTCCAAATAAAGAAATATTAGTATCAAGGGTAAAAGTCCACCAAAATAAACCAAAAACAATTTTTTAAAAAAATAATGATTTGCAGCTAGTGACGTTTTCCATTTCATATTGAAAACGTTGCTGTTGTTATTGCTTCCTTGGAAAGATTCATTAGAACAATTAATTGTTCTAACCTTGACCTAAAGCTCAATAAACTATTTTAAACTATCAAACAACTAGATTTTGTAATTAAAATCAATTATGATTTAAACTATCAAACATTTCGAATTTGTATTTAAATCATATAAAATCAACATAATAAATAACAAGGTCATTTAGGAAAAACTTAAATTTTTGCAACTTCTAGAGCTTCCAAAACTTGACTGCATTAATATGAATTTTGAGTTTTTGCAAAGGGGTAAAAGAAAAAAAAAATTCATAATACTACAATTTTCAAACAAAAAGTGTTTGTTAGTTTTAAAAATAATAAATTTTCTGAATTTAGCTTTTTAAAATTTGAAAATAAGATAAAACGCAACAATTTTGTGTAACTGCAAATTTGAGGCTTTTACTCACATAACACTTATCAAATCACTTATATATTTTTTTTAAAATTTCATTTCACTTTATTTTTAAAAAATGTTTAAATTGCCTAGTTGCCTTAATCGCCTATCAAATAAAAAATTATTATAGGTTCAGATTTTCATGGATTTTCAGTACATATCAGCGACCGAAAATAACAGTTATTTTCGAAATTTCTATACAAAAAGTTAAATGGAAAGAGTAAGTCTATTATTTTTGAATATAGCAATGTGATGCTTTTTATCTAAATAATAATCTTTATTAATTTTATTTATTCTGATTTTTTTTAAAAAATTAAATAATAGTCGTTATTTTTTAAACAATTTTATTTCTATCAAAAATAAAAGTTAAAATTTGACTTTTATTCTTATGAGCAAATAAATATAATAGTTAAAATTTGACTTTAATTTTAATGATCAAATATAAAAGTTAAAATTTGACTCTTATTGTTGACCAACTTTATTTCTATCAAAAATAAAATTTAAAATTTATCTTTTATTTTTATGATCAAATATAAAAGTTAAAATTTGTTTTAAAAATAACAGTTAATATTTGACTCTTACATTTTCGATCAAAAGTAAAAGTCATATTTTAATTCCTTTATCATCTCCTTTTGTTTGCTGTTCCAGTCATTTGCGAAATAAATGAAAACAGAATGTGCAATGATAAGAAACTAAGCGATGCAATGCAACGATATGAAGAACGATAGCAATGTTTTTTTCTCTATTACGAATGCAAAAATGTTACGAATACAAATGTAAAAGAATAAAAAATTTACTCTATTAATTGTTTTGAAAATTGAAATTATTATAATAGTTAATAAGAAATAGATCTGTCAATTTTTTAAATTATATTTTTGATCGGAAAAATAAAAGTAAAATTTTAACTTTAATTTAATTTAAGTAAATTAAAAGTTATTATTTTTTTTAAAGAAGTCAACAAATAATCGTTATTTTTTGACTGATTTCATTTCGATTAAAAATAAAAGTTAAAATTTGACTTTAAGTTTTTCGATCAAAAATATAAGCTAAAAGTTGACAATTCTTTTTTTATCAAAAATAAAACTAAATATATGACTAAATATAAAGTCAAATTTTAGCGTTTATTTTAGATCAAAAAAATTTAAATCAAATTTATAATTTATATTTTTGATCGAAAATATAAAAGTCATATATCTAGTTTTATTTTTGATAAAAAAAAGAATAGTCAAATTTTAACTAATATTTTTGACCGAAAAACTAAAAGTCAAATTTTAACTTTTATTTTTGATCGAAATGAAATCGGTCAAAATATAACGATTATTTGTTGACTTTTTTGAAAAAAATCATAACCGTTATGGTCCCTAGTACATATCTATAACTCTATTTGACTAAGCCTCTGACGAATTTTTGCATTTTTTTGATCGAAAATTCAAAGTAAAATTTTAACTTTTATTTTAGATCAAAAAAATTTAAATGAAATTTTTCATTTATATTTTTGATCGAAAATATAAAAGTCATATTTTAAGTTTTATTTTTGTTAAAAAAAAGAATAGTCAAATTTTAACTAATATATTTGATCGAAAAACTAAAAGTAAAATTTTAACTTTTATTTTTGATCGAAGTGAAATCAGTCAAAAAATAACGATTATTTGCTGACTTTTTTGAAAAAAATCATAACTGTTACGGTCCCTGGTATATATCTATAAGTCTATTTGACTACGCTTCTGACGAATTCTTATTAAAATCGGAAAAATTTTGTATGTACCTCCCATACAATTCCCGTAAAAAATAAATATATAGGTCCAAGGGAGCTGCCCCTAGGGTCTGACCGATGTCAACCATTTTTGAAATTTTTCTTAATTGGCATAATCAAACCAAGCATGCAGAATTGCATTACCATAAGAGCACTTTTTATATTTTTGACCAACTTTTGTATGGAATCAAATTTGTGTGCGTTACATGGCCGCTATTCGATCCTTGTTTGGCCCATATAACTTACAATATGCTGCTGATTGAACCTTGTTTGGCCACTGTTCGCCCACTGTTCGACCCTTGTTCAGCTGCTTTTCGGCCCTATTTAACCCTCCGTCGGTCAGATGTTCCGATAACCTTTGGACGGTCGGATGGGGTCTGGCCTGAACACTATATATTTACGTGTATTTATATGGGAAAATAGCGTTATTGGTGCCAAATACAAATGTGATTACAAATCGGGTATGTTTATAGTTTCGGTTCTTTCTTGTTTTCGGAGACTTTTGCGTGTTGAACTACGTGATAATATAAGAATATTGAAGAAATTGAAGAAAGCATTATTGCCAAATGTAAAAAAAAAATAGTTTTATATTAATAATTTTTTTTTTATTTCAAAGTTAAAATTGTTATAAATGAGAGTTATAATGAAATTCTATAATATTTATATCACTCATGATTTGTGCACATTAAACAAATGTAATTAACTTTGGAGTGTTGTTGACACACTGGATTATTACATTTTACACAAAAAAAAGCAAGTCTTGCGTCGTGTCTTTTCACATCCCATGTAAGCAAGGTTTACAATCTTTCTTCTTTTTGAGTGTAGTTGGGCCACTTTCCTTGGCTGTATAAACTTCTTGTGGAAGCTGAAATTAAATAATGAAAGAAAACACATATGAGACACGAATGTAAAAGTCAAATGAATATGAAATGAATTCAAACAGCAAAATAATTTTATTTGAATTTTAATACAATACTTACGTTTAATGGTTTTTCGAAAAAGGTACGTGTGTAGAAATGTTTGGTAACGTAGACATTGTTCATTCGATTCTCAATGTTTGAGCGAACCAATGAATAAGATAAAGTGTGCAGGAAATTTCGTCTTGCATCCCGTTTATTGAGTCGATCATTTTCTTTGCATGTGCAAAATGCAGCCAAAGCCATAACATCAAGCATATTGCAGAAAAAAGCTAGTGTCCATCGTCTTGTTGAGCGTTTGTAGGTGAAAAAGGTGACCATCTGATCCATGCAATCTACGCCTCCTTTATTTGCATTGTAAACATAATAGCCTCTGGTTTCATCATTTCATCTTGGCAAAATTTCGTGTAGTGCACAGTTGACAGCGAATTTACTGATTTGTTGTTCTTTCAAACACTGTACCTAACCAAGCAAGTTTTTCTTTTTTTCCTTTACAATTTGCATTCTTACATTAGTTGTAAAAATATAAATATATAAAATTGTGAGCGATGGAAGTTAAAAGAGGTCTTATACACAAAATACAAATTCAGCTTGTGCAAACAAATAAAATAAAAGGAAGAAGAAAGAGACACTGCTAAGGAAATACAAGACGTAGTTTGAATGATAAATTACAAAGAAAGTGTGAAAAACGATGTAAATTGATTAAATCGCATCACATTTCCTATATTTTCATACAAAATACATACGGGTCTGGCCAGACCACAGTCGACCGTCCCAGGTGGTTAAAAGAATGCATCCTTGTAATAATGCTTGTTAACATTTTTTTTATACTTATATTTTTATCAAGAAACTGTCAAGAAACTTGAAGTCGATAGCTCAATTGGAAATATATATAAAATACACTTATAATCGAAAAAGGTCTGGCCAGAACCATCTGACCGACGGAGGGTTAAAGAAATTTAGTTTTTACTCGGGGCGGCAATATTATTAGATTCGGTATATTTAGAACACTTATCACGAATCTGAAGTCCATTTCTCCTTACAACACCTAGTTCTCTCACAACCTGTGCTCAAACTTGAAAAGATAAATCTTTAGAAACAGATAGAAATTTTAACAGATACTGGATTGATATCAAAGTTCCTATACGGCGAAAGCAATGCATGTCGTTAAGCGCTATAAAATCAGCAACATTCACTTTGACAAATATTCTGTACCTATGTATAAAATTTCCGCTACAGTAAGGAATTTAATGTGCCCATTTATTAAAAATTTCATTTAAAATAAGAACCTTACAAAATGTGTATACAAACTATAAAAGTATCAAGAATATAACAAAGAAAGTGGTTGACACAAAACAAAACCGCATGGAATTCGCAATGCGGCAGGAGCTTCGTCGGGTTGAGCGTTAAAATCTTTACAGATTGTTTCAACTTATTTGAAAAAAATGATCAGAGGAAATTCGATAAACTTTTCATCAAAAGATAAAGTAGCTAAAAAAATTAATCTATGAAATGTTTAGCAAATAGGTCACATATTACTCATGACCTTTACTTTACATTATGACGTGAAGAGTTAAGTCTTTATTGGGCGCAGTCACAAATCGCATTTTAACTTTTGAAAAAAAAAAGAACAAGTAATACTATTTTTTAGTAGCATTTTCTGGGGTTGCTTTGCCTTTAAAGACCTTTGGTCTTCTTTTGACTCTTGTTATTAGTATATTATATATTTGTTTTATTTTTTGGTTTGAAATTTTTTGGCTATTTTCTAATGAAATTTTAAAAGTTCCTTAAGAAGCAGTCTTAAATACAATAGCTACAACATTGTCCTTACAAAAAAATTCTTAATTAAAGTCATTGGCACCAGGTGTTGAATATATTCAGTTTAACAATAAATTTTGCAAAACCTGTAAAAAACTTTTGCATCTTGCCACGAATACTAATTTGTACTCACCTGCATTAAATTTTAAGTCATTACCTTACCTGATTTGATTTTTTACCTCATTTGATTCAAATTCCTCTAAAATCTTTTTACAAAGTCGTGCCAAATTAAAATAATTTAAGACATGTTTTATTCATGTTGCTTTCATTTAAATATTCACTTTATCTGAAAGTGAAGTCCTGAAATTATGATATACAGGATTTTCCTAGTTTCCATTAGTTTAATTTTACTCTGTGGCATTTCGAATCTAGCAAAACCGAAAGAGTTCTCTAGAATATCTTAAAGCAATTAAGTGACAGCTTTTAGCTTATAGCAATAAATGCTTTCAATCTGAAAGTTACTCCAATCTGCTCCATTTTGGCTTGCCTCAATCTAAAGCTTCATCATAAATAGATTAAAATTTTTGATTTTCCAAAATTTTTATTTAAGCCTGAGGATACTTAAAGCATTTGTGAGGCTTTGAAGTAAGGCGTCTTGGTTTGTTTGTAAATATTTGCCTAATGGCAATAACGTTTCATCGCAAAACAGCTTTTAACGCCTCATCCTTGCATGCATTTATACATTCTTCAGTCATTCATTGTGTAATTCATTCATTCGCCAACAAGGATTAGGAAACGCCTGCGGAAGTTCTACTTAAAATTATGATTGTTTACAATGTTTCGTATTCTTCTTCTACTTTGCTCGCTTGTTGTGGAAAATGTTGCAAATTGTTAAACTTCTACTCAGACTACATGTTGTTGTTGTTGTTGCTGTTGTTGCTGTTACAATTATTTTATAAGCTGCACGATTAAATTTTCCATAAGCTGAAGAGGCAGCAGCAATAGCACTTAACCAGGAAGAAGCAGCTAGCAGCAGCACATTACGTTTCATCATAATAAATTCGTGAGCCGACAAAAGTTGGCATTGTTGTTTTTGTTGTTGTTGGTGTTGGTGTTGTTGTGTTGCTAAGCCTCCCATTTTACAACAACAACATTAACGGCTGAAACTTGATAAATACTTTCTCGACATGCAATTCTTTCCCAAGCAATTTTCTGTCTTCCCAGCGTTAGCTTAGAAATATGGGCATTGTTAGGGTTTTAACCCTTTATGGGGCCGCTCTTAATTTTTATGCGCTTGAGAGTAAATACATGAAAAATTTTATACACAAAAAAATATTCAAGCGTTCTATGCTTAAGCACCAAAGTCTCAACTTCAGAATATTTAATACTGAATTCTCGATTTAAGCATAGAAAAACTGAATGTTATTCTTGGTTTTCACTATGTCATTTTTATGACAATACAAAATTTTGTCACGTGAAATATCACCTTAATAAAACTCTAAAACATTTTTTGCATAGCTCAATTTAATAATTTAATCGTTTTTAATTTTCCAAGATCGCCAAAGTTAGAAAAAATATCAACATGTTGATATTTTCAATTTGACTGACAATAACTGACCACTGAAAATGACGTAGTGAAAACCAAGCATTAGAAACAAATATTTATTGTATGAATTGAATTAAAATGTTTGATTCAAATAAATTTTGATTGATCTGACATATTTTAGAGTAAATCGAAAGCAGTTTTCGACGCAACAAAATGATTTCTCTCAAAGTATTTGAGCCACTTCAAAACGTTACTTTACGCAAAAAAGTTCGCAAGGTACAAAAACAAGTCTTAAGTCGAAAAAATATAGCTACAAGATGTTGCTATAAATAAAAAGTAGCAAGAAAACGGCAAAACACAAAAGTCTCAGGATTCAAAATGTTACAGCAAGCAAAATTATTGAAGATACAAAAAATCGCAAGGTACAAAAACAAGGTTTAGGGTTAAAAAGGTATCCAGCTACAAAATGTCTCTATAAAAAAAGTAGCAAAAAAGCGGCAAGGGACAAAAAATCTCAGGATTCAAAATGTAACAGCAAGCAAAATTGTTCAAGACACAAAAAATCGCAAGGTACAAGCAAGTATTAGCCAATGGCAAAAAATGGCAAATTTCGCAGTGTAAAAATTGTCGCAAAATAAAAAAATCGCAAAGTAAGGAATTAATTGCATGATGCAAAAAATCACGAATTACTAAAAGTTGCAAAGCACAAAAAGTATCAAGGTACAAAGATTCTCAGGGTACTAAAAGTCGCAATGTTAAAAAAGTTTATAAAAACAATCGGAGGATACAAAAAGATGCAAGACATTAAAAATGGCAAATTATAAAAAGTTTAATAATATAAAAAGTCGTCAAAGACACAAGGCACAAAAGGTCGCAAGGCAAAAAAGTCGCAAGGCAAAATAGTCGCAAGACACTATTAGTAAAAAGGAACAAATAGCACAAAAATTCAGGATAGAAATGTACCATAAAAAAGTACTAATATAAAAAGTAGCGAGTTACAAAAAGTTCTAAGGTAAAAAGCCGCATTAAACACAAACCACAAGGTAACAAAGAAATCATTGGAAGATTTCATACCTCCGGGCGAATCAAAAAAAAAAAAAAAACAAAATAGCAAAAAACAAAAAGGCACAATACACAAAAAATCGTAAAGTACAAAAAGCACAAAGTACAAAAGCATGGCTAAAGTTAAAAAAGTCGCCAGGTTCAAAATGTTGCAAGATAAAAACAGCAGAAAGAAAGCTGCAAGTCACAAAAAGTTTCGGTATTCAATAAGTTACAAGGAGCAAAAAGTCGCAAGGTACAAACAAGTATTAAAGTTTAAAAAGGCACTAGGCACAAACAAGTATCAGTACCTTGTACTTGACTAGATCTACTTACTTACTTAGTTGGCGCTACAACCGTATGTCGGTCTTGGGCTCATCTAAGAATTTAAAAAGGATTTAAAAAGTCACAAGGTACAAAAATGACGAAAGATAAAAAGTCGGAAGACCCATGGCACAAAATGTCACTAGGTACAGACATTCGAAGGTAGAAAATTGTAGCTAAGTTGAAAGTCGCAAGGTACAAAAAGCCGAAAATTTCTTAAAATCTCCAAAAAAAAAAGCCTCATGCTACAAATATTCGTCGGGTTCTAAAAATTACAAGGTTTGAAAAGTAGCAAAAAAAAAAAAAAACAGAACAGTCGAAAGGCACTAAAAACTGCACGATATTAAAAATTGCAAGTAAAAAAGTTGAATGATATAAAAAGACGTAAGGGAAAAAGAAGACACAAGGCACCAAAAGGCGAAAGGTAATAGAAGTCAGAAGGTAAAAAAAGTAGCATAGTAAAAATAGGAGCAATATTAAAATGTCGAAAGTTAAAGAAGTAGCAAGATAAAAAGTAGCGATAAAAAATCGTTTAGGTTAAAAAAATCGCAAGAAACAAGAAAACACAAGGTTAAAAAGTCGCAATGCACAAAAAATTCAAAGCTTAAAATATTGTAAAGCACTAAAAGTTGCCAGGATAAAGGTAAGGTACAAAACAGTTCCAATGTCCAATTAGCAAGGTACAAAAAATCACAAGGTAGACAAAGTAATCGAATACAAAAAATCTAACAGCCTAACCAAAAAACATTTTAATGTAGACGCTAAATTTAGTGTGAGCTTTACTGACATTATTCCTATAGAATTTGTTGTCAAAAAGCTTACACTAAATTTGGAGTCGGAATTAAAATGTTTTTTGGTTAGGCTGTAAAAGTATTAAAAAAACCAGATATTTAAAAAAAATATCAATATAAAATAGGTCACAAGATATACAAATTTCCAAGGTAAAAAGTTGCAAGCAACAAAAAGCGCCAACGTTGAAAATAGCAAAGTAAAAAGAAGTTCATTGTACAAAAAAAATCGTAAAGAAAAAAATTTGTAAAGTTAAAAAGATATAAAAAAATCTACACTTGAAAGATTCCAGGAACAAAATTTGCTACCAGGCATAAAAGTACTGGTACAAAATCGTCGCAAGATGCAAAATAATAAAACCAGAACAACAACAGATGCAGAAAACAAAAAGTAGCAAGGTTTTAAAAGTCACAAGCTTCTAAGTGTAGCAATGTAACAAAAATCGTAGGATAAAAAAGTAACAAAGTACAAATAGTTGCACTGTAAAAAGTCGCAAAAATAAAAGGTCGCAAAGTTAAAAAGTGCATCGAAAAAAGTTGCATTGCTTAAAAACTTGCCTCATGAAAAAAATCGCAATGTAAGAAAGTTGCAAGGCACAAAAAATAAAGGACAAAAAGTCTCCAGTTAAATAATTGCAATGCACCAAATGTCGCCAGCGTAACTATAATAAAAAATTTGAACTGTTTAAAAACTTGCCTCTTGACAAAAAGTCGCAATGTAAGAAAGTTGCGGCAAGGCACAAAAAAATCTACAGTTAAAAAATTTCAAGGTACCAAAACTCGCCAGGTTAACTAAAAGAAAAAAGTTGCACTGTTTAAAAACTTGCCTCATGAAAAAAGTCGCAATGTAAGAAAGTTGCAAGGCACAAAAAATAAAGCAAAAAATCTCCAGTTAAAAAATTGCAATGCACCAAAAGTCGCCAGGCTAACTAAAATAAAAAAGTTGCCATACCAGACTCATTTGTCATGTCACAGTATCAGTTTATATAATTGTTTACATAAGTTATTTTATGTATTTTTAATGGATTTAAATGATTTTAAGAAAAATTCAAGAATATATAAAATTCAGATGTAATAATAGCAAAACTAATGACTCGGCAAACGAAAAGAATTAGAATGTTGAGGCACTTTTACCAACCTTTTCTATTTTTAGTATATTTTTTACCACTTTTTATTGCCTCTCATGGTAAATTTTAAGATTCTTATTATTATTTTTTTTTTTTTAATTATAGATTCGATTTATTTCACAGTTTTCTAATGACCAATAAATGCTAACCATTTTGTTAGTTCTAAAAAAAAAAGTAAAAATATGATGACATTTTTTATAATATCAAAATATTAGGGTTATTCTCGATCTTATTGCATCGTTGCAAATGCTTTTTTGCAATGGTATATTTTTGTGAGGACACCTTCAATATTAGCAAATGTTTCACAACCACTGCTTTTTTTTACATTTTTTCATCATCCGCTTGTGCAAAGTGTTAAGATAGTTGAATGCAATATATTACGAGTAAATGAAATGAAATTTTTACTTTTAATTTTCTTTCTAAAAAATCTCCATTTCTTTACCACTTCTTTCTTTTATTAAGAATCAAAATTATCTGCCGTTAAAAAAATGGAAACAATGAAAACCGCTGCTCAAACAGTGGTGTTAAAAAAGTATCGGTAGTGGTGTTGAATGCAAAATGAACACATTCATTCACGATATCGTCATGCAATATTTTTGGATTTGCATATGTAAGCACCTTTTGCTATAGCAAATGCATGAATACTGCAATGCATATCAATGCTTTTTGTTTTTTTAAAATCAGCTATTTTTTTTTAAATATCAAAGAACTAAGGCATGATTCTTACACAAGCAAGGTTAGGTCTTTGACTTGAACGGAAAGGTATAGATTATTTAGAGGAATATATTGGAACCATTCGGAAATTATTGATCAGGCGAAAAAAAGTGAAAGACAATTTGAATTGCTTTTAACCGAGGCTTAACCTCGGCAAACATTTCCAGCCCTTAGTTGTTCCTGTCCTGTAATTCCACATTTTCCACTATTTAGTTGTGAATTTTTAGTTTTCCATAATTCTTAAATGTAGGAGAGAACAAAGAAAGTGAAAAGAACCATTCCTGAATCCGGACTCGAACCAGGGACCTCCTCGTTGATAGTCTAGCGCATTCTCCACTAGACTACAAAAGCCGACAATTTTGCATTTGCAACGATGCAACAAGATTGTGAATTACCCTATTGTACACTTGTTGTAAAACAATTGTAAAGTTCAAAGCAAAACCATTAAAAAAATTCAGAAAAGGCCTCATTAAAAAAAAATCTTAAATTTAAATTAAAAAATTTAAACTCGAAAGGTTAAATAGCTAAGGAAATAAACTTTAAATGTTCATTCTATGTGGATAAAATTTGTTTATTCTATGCTGGTGTTAGATGTAATTTCTTTCTGAAACTAAAAACAGAATTAATAATATGGTTATCAATTTAAGTACAAATAGCGTCAAAATTTCGCCGTACAATAAAAGAACGAAGCTTTTAAAAATTACACAGGTATACACGGTTTCGTACCAGACAAGACGAATGTATTTTTGCGCCCTGAATTCAAATCCGCAGTCCGTTTTTCTCTATCAGGTCGAGTTTAGGAGTTACAGGCAAAATTAAAAACAGTTCTTTTCTTTTAAACGCACTTTTAACCTTTTAAACGCAGTAGCCAATTTTAATTATCTTAAATAGGTTTGATTGAAAAATACTATACCTTACTATAGCTGTTTACAAAAATTCATTGCCTTTTGTAGTTTTAAAGTTCAAAAATTTTAAAATTGTTAAATTTTTTTCATGTTTGCAACCCTTTAACTTTGTTTCCTTCCAATTTATTTTTAAAAACTTTATTTTAGCAGATAGAATATCTTATAAGCTTTAGAAAACTTTTTATTTTTTTCAATATCCCTGACAGTTTATGAGTTATTTAGAAAAATCGAAATTTTTATTAAATTTGCTTTTTTGTAAGAAAATTTTTTGTTTATTTTTTCTTTTGTCTGATAGAAAAATGCTGGACTTTTCGTAAACTTTTTATCTTTTGACAATATCTTAGGTAGTTTTATCTAATTAGAGTTTTTATTAAAATTTTCCTAAAAAATTACAAGAGCCTAAAATTCAGATAAAGTTTTCTAAAGCTAATAAAATATTCTATCTGACAAAAAAAGCTTTTGAAAATAAATTGGAAGAAACAAAAGGTGCGTTCCTTTCGCCTTAATATAATCGCGATAACAAATTTTTTCAAAGGAAAGGCAAGAAAAACGACTCGTAGAGGGCACTACCGTTGCAGTCAAAATTAAATTCAAGCAAGCAATCATGATACAATAACTATTAGATGTCATGAGAACGTGTATCGTTCAAAACTGTTGTGAACTCTTATGGTAGCGATACATTCGTGAACTATGTTTTTCGCTGAATGTGTTTTCCTCTAAACGTTAGAAAAATTGTAAATTATTAAATTTAATTATTAATATTATGCAATTATATAAATAATTTAAGTGCAATTGTTGGCTCCGCTGAATGCGTTCAATGTGTGCGACACACGCGGTTTGTTTTGTTTTCTTTTGTTTAACATTCGATGGTCGCAGCTCGTGAGAAAATAGGTAGCTGTCATGGCTACCTAATAGTCATTGTATCAAGCAAACAACTAATTCAAAAAATAAAATGACAGCTCATAAAAATATACAGATGCGGCACCTGTGTTTGAAATTTTTTAAAGGCTTTATCACAATTTTATATGGATAGCAAAAATAATCCTATTTGTTGTAGGATTATTTTTTTTTGTTTTTGCTTTGCATCTAAAAATGTAAATAAAAATAATCTGGATATTTTCAAGCGAATGGAACGCAGCTAAAGTTACAGGGTTGCAAACATGAAAAAAATTTAACAATTTTAAAATTTTTTAAATTTGAAGGCTGATATCTTTAAAACTACAAAAGACAATGAATTTTTGTATACAGTTATAGTAAGGTATATTATTTTTTAATTTAAGATAATTAAAATTAGCTACTGCGTCAAAAAGATATAGTGCAGTTATCAGAAAAAGAACCGTATTTTAATTTAGCCTAAACTCGACCTGATAAAGAGAAACGGACTACGGATTTGAATTTAGCGCACAAAAATACATATGCAACCACTTTCGTTTTTGCTGGTCCAAAAGTTGGCCCTTATCTGTAAACCTGTGTTATTTTAATTATAAGCTGTACTGACAAGGGTTAATTTATGCACTGTACACACAAAATTACTTAGGGCAAGAAACAAATCAAGCCATTCGTTGTGCAGTTGTTTTTTATTTTGCATTTTGTTGTTGTGGCGTAGAACTCTTGTCTTTCACCAGTCACACTGCTGATATATCTCACAAAAAAAAAACACCTAAAATTTAATTAGACGTTTATTAATTTTAATTTTCTGAAAACAAATTGTTATAATTTATGCATGTCTTGTATGTACTTTTATATATTTATGAACTTAGCTTATACATATTAATGTACTTTAGTTCAACTTGTTTGAGTAATGATTTTACATAAAGGGTAAGACTATAAAAATGTGGTCGTAAATATATAAAAACGATGCAAATGTTGTTATTTTAACAAGCGAAATAAGAGAAATTATTGAAATGATGATTGCTGTAATTGTTTTTATAGAAACGTGAAGCTTTAATAGTTTTAATATTCAGTAATTTTTACCATATTTTGAGCTATACGAATCCATTATTACGCATATGCAACAGTTTAGTTCCACAAGATAGAATGATGATTTGGACAACACTTAGCTCTAAATTGTATCTTCGAAAACTTCTCCTAAGACGTGTGTTTCAAATTGAATAAAACCCACATAAGAATAAAAAATCCACTTTATTAAATTCTTGCATGCACTTAAAATTAGTACAATTTTGTTGTTTAATTAGTCAGTTTATATTTGATGGCACGCACGATGGGAAATTTGTCGCCGGTGCACTTGCCACGGAAATCATCGTAAGCCAAATCGAAGAGAGCAACACCACCCAAATGCAGATTGCGCACATAACTGGCCTTCTCGCCAGCAGTTTCGGGATCCTCGTAAGCAACCCAGAGGCCGTTATCAAACTTTTTATCATAAGGGCGATAGGCATAAACACCATAGCGTTTGGTCACATCATTGACCTTGGTGAGTGGAGCATCGGCACCCTTGGCACGAGCATTATTGGCATTTGGTAGCAAAGCGCACACTTCGGTCCAGCTGTACAAACCAGGTGTCTGCGTCTCAGAACCGGCAGGTGCAGCATTTTCAGTATCAGCTACTGGTGGCACACCAGTAGCTCCCGAATCACTGGTCATTTTCCAGGCGCGACCATAGGTAGCAATGCCTACATTGATCTTAGAGGCTGGACAGTTATTCTTCAACCAATAATGAACTTGATAATCAATATTGAATTCAGGATTACGATCGGTAAGGGGGAGTACAGGTGCGGGAAAATCTGCTAAATCGTGATTACGTTCTGGAGTGCTGAAATCAAAGGTTGCGAGATTCACAAAGTCCAGATAGTTGACAATAGCGGGCACATCAAAGAACACTGGAATGAGTAAAAGTAAAGAGAAATGAGTGGAAAGAAAGTGAGATTCGAATAAATTGATACAAATAAATTACATTTGGTATACTGATGATTAGGCTCACAAATGTGATAAGTGAACAATTTTAAATTAACAGAAACATTGTTCAAAAATTTAAAAACATCTCTGTACAAAAACAATTAAGTCAATACTTGTTTCAAAGAAATGTGGGGATAACAAACTAATAGGACCAGTTCAAACATATAACTCTTTTTGAGGGAATTCGGGACAGATATTTTTTTTTTAAATATCAAAGAACCAAGGCATGCGCCTTATACAAACAAGGTTTGGTTTTTGACCTAAAAAGAAAGTGATAGATTATTTAGAAAAGTTGATTGGAAACCATACGTGAATTATTGATTAGGCGAAAGAAACGTGAAAGACAATTTGAATTGCTTCTAACCGAGGCTGGTGTTATGCCTTAACCTCGGCAAGCATTTCCAGCCCTTAGTTGTTCCCATCCTTTACTTTCACATTTTCCAGAATTTTAGATGTAGATTTTTAGTTGTCTATAGTTCTTAAGTATAGGAAAGAACAAGGAAAGTTGATAGTCTAGAGCACTTTCCACTAGACTACAAAGGCCGAAGATATAAAATATTTGAAACATTTTTCTTAATTTTTTAATATTTTTTTGTTGGTGGACCCACAGAAGGATAAAAAATAAGGGTAGGGTGTGATCGTAAACAATGTGGGAAAATAAATGATAGAAATCGTTTATGTATTTCACCCTTCTTCATTCTTTGTATCTTTTGTAGGGAGCCCCCCAGAAAGCCGGCAGATAGAGGAAAATGTGTTAGTAAAAATGCTAGGAAAACTGATAAGATCATCTTTTGAATTTGACCCTTCTTGAGATTTATTTGACATAGATAAAAACTATTTTTCTAAATTTTTTTTGTGCTCTTCTGGAGACTCCATGAAGGGTGAAAAATTGAGGTGAGTGTGTTTAAAAAAGAAAAATTTGGGGATAATAAAAAAAAAAGAATATTTAATTTTTTTGATCCTTTTAGAGGTAAATTTAGCAAAGATATGAAATATTTTCCAAATTTTCTGCCTTTTATTATAGGGACTCTTCTAGAAAGGTGGCAAATAGAGTTAGGTTTATTTGGAAGCATTTTTGGAAAACAATAATAGGAGTTATTCATGCTAGTTCAAGGTACTGCCGGCCTAACAAAGAAAACACAGGTTTTTTGCCAATATTATTATTTATTCTTCCACATAGTCCCTTTTCAGCTCGGGCTGTGCGAATAATCGCCCAAAAAACCGGTTAAAATTTTGTGGGCGATTGTTCATTTTGCGTTTGGGCGATTGTTCGTTTTTTTATTGGGGCGATTATTCATAATGAACAATCGCCCAAATTTGAAAGAGTGAAAAAAGTTTTTGGGCGATTGTTCATCGCATTTTTGGGCGATTGTACATTATGAACAAACGCTCATGTTTTTTTGGGCTATTATTCATTTCATGATTTGGGCGAAAGTTTGCAGTTTTGGGCGATTGTACATTATGAACAATCGCCAAAATATTTTGGGCGATTATTCATTTCACAGTTTGGGCGATTGTAGCTTGGGCTATTATTCGCACAGCCATATTAGTCGTATTAGGAAATAATGCAAAAATTTATCAAAAAATTATAAAATATGAAAAAAATTAAAATGAATGTTATCGTAAGCAACTTTTCCCAACCCAATAACCCAAATTAGGCAAAATTAAAAAGACCCCAAATAAAATGAAATAACTTCCAAACCGAATGAAATAAAGCCCAAGAAAAAATCAAAATGAAATAAACTCCAACTAAAATTTCATTGGGGCTCATTTCTTTGTGAAATAAGACCCATACAAAAAAATGAAATATTTCCCATAACTTATGAAATAGCCCCAAAAAATGGGGCGTTATTTCATATAAAGTAACACCCAAAAATGTATGAACTTTTTTGGGGCTTACTTTATTTTTTTGGGGGGTTTATTTCTATTGGGATCTCTTTCGTGATGCCGGGAAAATGAGAAGTGGTGCGAAAAAAGTTGGATGTGAGAATTCCATCACATAATTGGTCAATGCGGAAAAGATTTAAACTTCTTGCTACATTTTTTAATTATTTTAAGTTCTTGTGAAGAGAGATCTCCAAGGGGGTGTAGATGGGGTATAGCTGGTGAAAATAGCTGGTGTGTGAGCTTGGAAGAAATTTTGGAAAGTAAAAATTAATAGGACCAACTCATATATTTCACACCTATAAGCTTTAGTTTGGAAAATATGTGAACTGTTTTCGACATTTTTCATCGGTTGTATTTTTTGTAGGGGGACTCCCAGGTAGAGGCTGATAACGTAGAGAAATGTCGTTGAGTAAAAAAAAAAAATAACAAAAATTGCTAACAGAATTTTGCCCTTATAGGGGTCCTTAAAGATATTAATTTTTTCTACAACATATTTTTAAACTGTCTCTATTTTTATAGCGGGGCCCCCAAAAAGATAACAGGTAGATGGGAGTTTTTTCCAAAGAAATATTAGAGTAAAAAGAATAATAGAACCAACTCATATCTTTGACTAGTAGAGGTTAATTCAGGATGGATATGAATTTTTTTAAAATTTTTATACACCCCCCCCCCCCCGTCAAAAAATGCTAAATAAATTTAATTTGTTACTCCGTTTGTAACGCCGATAAGCAGGCGTGGCAGGTATAGAAAAGTCTGTATATACTTGAACAGCAACACCTCCTGAGTCAATTTAAACATGAAAATCTGCCTATTTAAGACCACGATAACAGTCGTAATTTTATTAGCTTTAAATAAATAAATAATTAAGCTGGCCATTTCAGCCCTTGGAAGGACTTTGACCTACCTTCTATTGATCAATTGTGTTGTGCTTGATCACAAATGACCGAGAACTGGACCTACGTGTTTATGCCGACTCCGAACGGCTTATGTTGGTTGGTTGGTTGGTTTAGATGATGATTCTACATGCAAGTAGGATCCAAGTAGCTCTAGTGAGCCGTTTTGATACCATAACCTCGTGTTTCTGTTGGTTGACTGGGCAGCGCACTGCTAGGTTATAACCATCCGGTGCGATTGATGAACGTTAGGAGATTGTTGATTTTTGCTGTTGAGAGTTCCTCTAGGTTGCTGAGGAAGGGCCTGCCAAGCGTTGTTAGTCTGGACCTGGCCAGGGCCGGGCAGGTGCACAGAAAGTGTGTTAGTGTTTCTTTGGCTTATGTTCTCAAGAAACTTTTACATGGCAATTTTTACTCTCTGAGGTTTGCCATTGCCTGCAGAGAGGTGACGACCGAACAGAAAAATTTTTTCAATTGAAAAAACTTTCTGTCTGAGCTGGAATTGAACCTGGGCTACCGCGGTTCTTTAGCTTAGGGGCCAAGCACTCTACCCACTAGGCTACGGTCGCCACGTAATAAAATTAGAGATATCGTAATAAAATTCAATATATAAGCTTTATATACAAAAAAAAAACCAAGATCGAAAATCCCATAAAAAGTGATCATTGAGATAAAAACCATTCCTACCTCCCATATAAAGTGACTTTTTAAAATCGGTGAAATCTCTTTTAATTTCACAAAAATTAATGAAATGACTTAAATTTGTACAAACAAGCTTTAACTCTTTGAATTTTGTAAAAATGTAAAGAAAACTACAGCTACCTCCCATACAAAGTGACTATATGAAATCAGTAGAATCTCCTTAAATTCCACAAAAATAAGTACAATGGCTTCAAATATTGCAAATAAGTTTTAATCTGAACTATGCGCTGGAATTTTTGGAATTTTATTAAAAACAAACTGAAAATTGCGCCCACCTCCCATACAAAGTGACGTCATTTTAATAGTAAACCTTTATAAATACCAAAAAATTAATGTACGCGTGTGATATTATACACATAAGCTTTAATAAATAAAAATATTTCTGATTTTCAAATCTTAAATCTTTATATTATCCCCTGCATGCCAAAACCATGCATGTGAAAAAATTCGATTTCGGTTTTATTGTTGTTTCTGAAGCAATTTTATATAAGGAACATTGTATCGACACATGCAATAGTAATGTGGATCAGATCTGCCGCAATAATACAGTTCCAAATCAAAAAAATAAATGTGTTTCAAAATCCGTTAGGAGTAAGGTAGGTCAACCAAATTTAAATCATAAATCGAGGGACCTAATGTCCACATATCTACAAACCAAAGTATCAGGAATTGGAATTTTTGTGCATGTCAAAACAATGAATGTGTTCTAAAACCTGTTAGGAGTGAGGTAGGCCAACCGAATTTAAATCATAAATCAACGGACCTAATACCCACATATCTGCAAACCAAAGTATCAATAAAAAACATATCTTCAACATTCATACTAGACTACTCGATTCTTTGTAAGCATGAAAGTTTTATAAACTGGAATTTTTCTGCATGCCAAAACAAGGAATGTGTTTTAAAATCCTTTTGGATAATTTTGGAAAAAAATGTACTTCAATAATTTTGGCGCTGTTATTGCTGTGGCAGTGTTTAAAGGAGTATTTGAGAGTATAACTCAGAAACGAATTGAGAAATTGTCATGATTCTTTCACTACATTATTACTTTTTATGCAAACAAAATTACAAAAATATTGTACATAATGAATAAAAATAAAAAATGTTTCCTAAATTTTTCGATCGTATAAAACGTTTTTAAATTTCTTCGATAGAAACTTTAAATCAACCCTACATTTATGCATACCATACGAAAAAACATTAAAAAAGCCCTTTTTGTGCTTTGTGCCTTTTTTGTGCTTTGAATATTTTTTCAATAACAAATATTTTTAGCAAAGTTTTTTGCGAAATACAAAAATTCATTAAATTTTTTTTGGAAAATTATATAAATTAGAAAGGAAACGAAAATTAAAAAGATTGAAACATGATTGGACTGACCATTAATCAAAACTTAAAAAAAAGGAAATGAATGCTCCTCTGCAGAAAATTGCGCACCCCAGAGAATTATAAATACCATGAAAACCTTTTTGAGAACATGCAGTTGAGTCGTTCGCAGTCGGTTAAAAACAAGTAGGTCCAGTTTTTGATCCATTGTGTACACTCTTAATATATAAAAGGCAAGCACTCTGCTCCGTGTCCAATATCTCTCAAACTGTTAGCCTGAAAGTATGCACATCTTAATACATAATAGGCAAGGATGCTGCTCTGCTCACATTATTTCTCAAATTGTAATTTTTTTTTTGACAGTAAAGTAATTTTACAAGGCACACTACTGTTCTCAAAATTGTTCAGCCTAAAAGTATGCACAGAAAATATATTTTATACTTATCAGTGATAATATTTTCTTTTTACAATAGTACGGTTTTAGTGCATTATTCTGTATCACGAACAAGCACACCAACGATGAGAAAAACACGAGAAGCAATACAATTTTGTATGGAAGAAAGTATTGCTTCTCGTGTCTTTCTCATCGTTGGTGTGCTTCTTCGTGATACAGATTAATGCAGTTAATCTAACTTCCTCTTTTTTTCATCCTTTTATAAAAAAGTTATGACGAATTTAATGAATTTATTTTGAGTCGATTATTTAAGTCGATTGTACCAAAAAATATAATTGTATCAGCCGCTAAAAGACAACTGAATTGCTACGTATGTAAAGGTTGCAAGGCCAGTTTGTAAAGTTGTGTATGAATATGATTGTGACCAAACTCGACTTTTTGCACTTTTACACTTGAACTAATTTTTCAACACTGCTTCAATACATAAAGTTTTATTTAAAAGTGATACATTCGTATTTTGCAAAAATCAAGTGTATACAAATTAAGCTTTAAGAAGAGAAAAAAGTGCTTTCGGCAAAAGACTCCAAAAGGGAAATGTACGGATTACCTGTCGTAGGACAGGCTTTTATACTAGTATTTAATAAAATGCAAAGCATAATAGCTCATAAGAAGCTCTGTTAATGTGCTTTCAAGGGCTAAAATGGCAAAATTGTTTTGGATTTTTTGTATATAGAAAAGCACAAAATTTGTATAAAAACCACGCCCTATAAAAGTGACGTCACTAAAATAATACAACATTCAAAATTTCGAATAAACGAAAATACGGCCGATAACTTCTGTCCAGTTGAAGATAACTCCTTACCAGTATACTCTTATTTTTTTCCATTTTTTCTGTTTTTTTTATGGCTATCCCCAGAAGGGTGGCAGATAGGGCGTTTGTATGATAGAAATAAATTTTGGGAGTAAAAAATTTTAGAATTGTGTGATAAATTTAATACATTAACTTTTTATATAAAAATTTTGCTCTTAAGAATCTTTTTTTGAGCGAAAGCAAAAATTCTTATAAAATGAAGCTATCATTGCTATCATAGAGCTTTGTTCAACTCAGTTTATCTGTTTAGCGCAATCTGTGAATATGAATTATTCAAGAAGTATGAAAAAGATCTAATCACTTTCTATAAACATTTAACGAAACAGCGCTCGTGGGTTTTTCTTCACGAATGAGAAAAACAAAGTGCATCATTTGTCAATTGAGTAATATTAGAGTAATTCAAGATTTTGTCAACGATGCAACGAGATCGTGAACTACCCTATTAAGAAAAAAGAACATATTTTTTCTGATCACTTGGGCAAGTTTTTGTGAACACTGTTTCCAAGAAATCCAATTCCAAGTAAGTCTCATCGCTTAAAAACTCATTCCATTTAACAAAACAAAAATGCATATTTCCAAGACCCCAAAACTCCAACCTCCTCAAACATTTTCATACAAACTGAAACTTTCAGAACTCTGCCACCCTTTTTTCCCCTCTCTGATGCACAAATTTAACACTTACTTGAAGAGTTGACGTTGGGCAGCACAGTTGCGGATAGCAAAAAGTTATCGGGACGGAATTCATTCTTCAGATCACGCAGCAAGGCTGTAAACTGTTCCTTGTGCATCTCAGAGTTGGCATCAATAATGTGATCACCGGTGAAGACCTTCTTGAAACCCTTCCAAAAGCTACCAATACCGCTGTGCACCTTCTTTGGCTTATTCTTGGGGAACTGCCAAGCCATGTCGAGACCATCGAAACCGTAGGTCTTAACTAAAGCATAGGCTGTATTGATAAAACGTATGCGTCCCGTGGGATTCTCCAGTAGTTCCAAATATTTATTTGGCAAATCCTTGGCATCTTCACCAGTTTCAATATCCTTGTCCCCGCCAATGCTTAGCAAAATCTTCAAGTTGGGATACTTGCGCTTCAATTTGGTTACCGTGCGATAAAGACCCTTGCCCAAATCTAGATCGAGATTTTGATTTAAGCTGATGGCCTTGTAGGAATCGCGTTCAATACCGGCATAGCCATAGACGAGATAATTGCAAAATTGACAAGCCGGTTCCAGGTCATCGATGATAAGCTTGCCAAGACCTAATGGAGATAAAACAAATAAAACGATTACATATTATGAAAAAATTTTACTTTTTTCTCTACACAGTAAAAAATTTGAGGGTAAATTTTATCTTTTTTTATAACACTTGTGTGGTATAAACTTTTTTTATTCCAAATAATTTATAAAATTTATACCACTCAATATTATAAAAATAATAAAACAAATATAATCTAAAATTTTTATATGAATATCATGTGTAAATCAATATATATTTTGGTTCGTAATCGGGAAATTTAAAAATATAGTGGTTTCGATTGGTCTGACGAGAAAAATTGGTCTGAAAAACTTTATAAGATTTGATGGTAAAAATGTTAAAATATTTTTGGTTTGGATTTATATGTACACCAAATAGTATAAAATTTATCCTCATATTTTTTACTGTGTATACACTCTGACAATATAGGTTTCACTGTGCTCTTTGAACCGCTTATCACGAGCTTACTAAGGCAAATACTGATAAAATTCTTCGAACATAAAACTAACTCAATTTTCGTGCCATTCAAGATTTTTGAAATTATTTTCACGAGCATTTTTAGGATTATGCAATACGTTGTTATATTTAAAAAAAATTAAGATCGAAGTTTAATCCTCACTTACCTTCTTTGATGAAGTTTGAGGAGTCATAGTAGCAAACCATATGCGTCTGTGGCACATTTTTTGGTTGATTAGCGACAGTGCCTGCCAGTGCAGTGCCAAAGAAAAGTGAAAATATTATAAAAATTTTCATTTTTCCCCTATTTGTATTATCACTTGCTTGCGTCACTTTTTCCCCAATACTTTAATTGAGCTCTTTGTTGATTCTATATTGCCACTTGTAAGAAGTACAAAAAGAGAACTGCTCGCCAACGCTATAAAACCACAACTGATCATCTCTATCGTTCGCAGCTCGTAATCGAGGCTTTGAAAACCTCGAAATCTTCGGGAAAAATATATTCTAGTCTTGTCTAACATCGAATCAAAGACTCTTAAAAAATGCATAAATCTTCGCTGTTATCTTCGTTGTCTGTCCGATCGGCTATTATTTACTCTCACTTCCTCTCTTTCAGTGATTACTTTTTCGGCGACCACTGAATTTTTTTTGACCTAAACTAATATGATAATTATGTATCAAATGTGTGTTTGTATAGCTTTTGTCCATTGTCGTATGTCCAGCCTGACGGACAGACAACCTCTAACTCGTATCGTCATAAACTCGCTTGAACTTTTAATTTTGCATGTTTGCTTTGCTCTTGATTTTTGCTCTATTGTCGACTTCGTCGTCTCAATAAATAAATAAATGCATAAATTTAAATAGTTTTATTTTGTTTGTTTGAGCTGTATTGCTTTTTTATTGATTAACTTTGTGTTTAACGCAAATTTTGCATACGCTACGTTAACTACTACGTATGTGTTTACCACAGATTTTCAAGAGAAGCCGTTAAAAGCTGTTCAGATGTTAACCCAACAAACCGTGGGTCGGTAAGTAAACCAATCGATCAATCTGAAGTTGTTGAAAAGTGACAATTTAAGACCTTGAACTTTGTGTTTTACTTGAAATGTAATTCGTAAAACAATGTTTATCACACAATTTGTATTTGTATTTGTATTTATTCATAAGGCATTAGTACAAATAAGAACTAAGTTCTTTTACAGTACAACAAGTAAAAATACCTATAAATAAGTTAAAATAATAAACAAATTGTTTAGATATAACAACAATCAATTGAAAAAAAATCAACAAAAGTTCCGAAAACAAAGCACTTTATTGATAATTTTAGTGGAATTTTGTGAGATTTGTATATGAGGTAGAAGTGGTTTTTATTAAGCTTTGTCAAATTTAAAATTCAGAGTACAGTTTCAAAACCAAAGCTTACATGCTGATTAAGAATTCATACATTTTTTTACAACCGCACGCAAAGAAATTATTTTCTTGTAGTGACATATTATTTTGCTATATTCAAGTTTATGTCATATAATTAAAAAAAAGTTATAATTATTATTATTTATTTCTAATACTCACTGTAACTTACGATTTCTTGAAGGCAGAATAAATTTTCTCAATTTAAGTTGTTGAAACAAAACTTGAATTTTTAGACCATTAAAATTTTATATTTTAGGGTAGTTTTCTTACTAAACGTTAACATATATATTCTTTTGAAAGCTTGATATAATTAGGGTTACTAGAAGTCTAGGGCAAAAGAAGAGAATTTTTGACAAAAAAAAGGGGGCAAAAAGAGACTTTTTTAAAATTCAATAAAATTTATTGCAAAGTAAAAAAATCAAGTAAACATTTTTTTAAAATATTATTTTTTCAGTTTTAAAAACATTTGTTATAAAATAAATACATAAATATAAATGTAAATAAAAAACATTTTACACTTATTATTTCAAAAAGTTGAAGTTCAAGTAAATGAGACCAAATCAATAATCATATTAGAGTTTTTTTTATATAGTCTCTTCCATTGTTGAAAAAATTCTTTCGACGTTAGCGTTTTGTGCGGCCAACGAAGAAAAGAACTGACAAATTTTTTAAACTTTGAAAGTATATCACCAATTTTTGGTTAGCAAATTAAATAAATATATAACTAAGCGTCATTTACGCAATCTGTTTTCCATAAGTTAATAAATTCGATACAGTTAAGTATTTTATTTAAATTTATCCATTCAAAAACTGAAAATTTTTTAAATTCTTTGGACCATGCTTTTAATTATTCATAAGATATTTTGTGCCGGTTTGGGCAGATTTTTTTGGAAGATCTATTTATCAAGTATAATTTGCTGGAACGTTTTTTCATAATATTAGTTACTGCCAGAGATATAAATTTTTTATTAAAATGTAAAAAATGCTCGTTTTTTACTGTTCCAAAATTAATTGCGCAATACTGTGCAAATATTTTAGAACAAAACCTTCTTTTTTTCTTTCATTCAGACCTAAAACTAAACCTTCAAAATAAATATAGGGCTAACCGATGTCTCTAAAGGGGTGAAAATATTGCTAGGACGAAATCGTCATAGTGAACATATAACGTATGCAAAAACATAGTGGTCACAGCTAGGGTTAAGATACGTTTGTTCAAATCAGTGTTGATACTTTTCATGCAAATTTCTTTGTGTGCATTTTGATAGATATATTTTGTCCGCAACAAAAAAAAAAAGAGGAATATTCATTTAAAAAAAAAAAAAAATAAAACAAGATAAAAAAAATCTCGAGAGAAAAGAGATAATGTCCTCTTTAAAATAAATAACTTCAGAATAAAATTGTTTTCTTAATTCTACTTAATTCTTCTTAATCTAAGTAAATAATAACAACATTCTAAAAAAATACTCGCTGTGAGAATTTTGACGTAGAACTACGTCTTACAGCGTGGTTTGTGTGGGGGTTATTTTCACAAAATTTTAAAGCACATTCAACGTTTTTAGTGTACAGTTTGGGGTATACCTACATCCTTTAATATTCATCTTACATAGATAAAATACATGCCAAATTATTAGTTATGAGGCGAATAAGAGAAATATTGTTTTTGGATTTTGTCACTTCTTTAATAAAGTTACAAAATTGCAAAATCTAAGATGAAAAAATTGACATTTTTGTATGAGAAAAATCAAGCGTAAAATGCTTTAGTTTTTGTTGTTCTTATGGTTGTTGGTTTGGTTCGTATTGAAATCACGAACACAACTTCTTTTCTTTTGAAATATCTTCCACAACATTGGGAGGCAATTCTGTATTAATATTGTTGTTCACGATTGTTTTACGACAATACAAACCAAATCAAGAAAGTTCAAGTTCTCTTTAATTAACTAAACAAAAACTACTTTTGCATTAATTTTTAAATGTATATTATTTAATTTTTTAAATTAATGTTACAGATAGCAATAAAATAATTTATACTATAACAATTATATTTAACAATATTAAAAAATGTTTGTGTATTGTAATTGTAACAAAAACAGTTACGAATAAGCAACTTAGATGCGACTAAGTTGCTTTATGTTTCTATTAAGTTATATCAATGTCACAACAACTAAATGTTCAAAACTTCGGTTTGAAGATGTTTTTATTATGTTATAGGGAAGTCACTACAACTAAATGTTTCCAATTTTGATGTGACGCACTAAAATGCCATAAGCAAAATATAATTTCTATTGTTCACAAAAAATTCTGTGTTACTTATCAATTTCTTTGTGAAGGCTTTTACCACCATTTAATTAATTTTTGTTTTATTTTTTTCACAAATTGAATCATAGTAAAATTATGAGTATTTATTTTGTTGCAAGAAGGTTGAAATGAGGTTTTTATTCAGTTACAAGAACATTGAAAATAGTCATTGCAACCTTATGCTGTATTGAGGTTATTATTCAGTTGCTACAACTTTAAGAAAAATTATTATAACTCAAAAAATGTAGTTAGGAAAAATAACGTTGAATTGAGGTTTTTAATAAGTTGCAAGAACATTGAAAATAATCATTTCAAACTTGTGCTGTATTAAGGTTGTTATTCAGTTGATGCAAGTATAAAAAACACAATTGTAACTTATAAAATTTTGCTTGATATAAGAACGATGTATTGAAGTTATTAGAAAAAACCATTGCAACTTATAATTAGTTGCATGAACGTTGTATTGGAGTTGTAATTCAGTTGAAAGAAGTTTTGAATAAAATTGTTGTAACTAAATGCTGCATTAAGCTTATTATTCAGTTGCAACAACTTTAAAAAAATATTTGTAACTTTTGATATTTAGTTAGTTGCAAGAACTATGTATTGAGATTTTTATTCAGTTGCAAGAACTTTGAAAAAAAGTGTCTAAAAACTTCATACTCGCCATATTTGATTTTTTTTTCTACACTATGAATATTGATTGGAATAAATTTAAATACGATTTTCTTTAGTATTTATTATTTTCTTTAGAAATTTCAGTGCAATATGACACTAGGAACTAAAAAAAATGTATGTATGTATTAAAAAGTCGTAATATGTCTTATTTCCAAATTATTTTGAAAATTTTTATTTTTTGGGTGGCTCGAGAGTTTTCTAAAGGTAAAACACAAACATTCATCGACAAAAAGGCCTTTGTTGTAAAATTTTCAATTTAGTTTCTTCATATTTTCAATTTAATTTCACATCTTTCTATTTAATTCCAATTTTTCTTTGACCTTTAAAATACACTCCAAAAAATTATCACTAGTTTAATGAAAATTATGTTAAGGAATTGTGTATGCAAAACATTTTAAAACTTTTAAAGAACTTATTTTTTTTATCAGGATCATTTATGTCATCAGTTCTCCTTCCTTGTTAAAAAATCTGTCATTATAACAAAAAATAACTTCAATAAAACAAAATATTTGTTACATTTACGTTATTTTGCCTGAATTGTAACGTAAGAATAACACAATAAACTTTTTTGGATGCTTCATCTTGTGGCGTGCAACTTAGATTTGTACCAACAACACATTTATAACATTATTATAACCTAAAAAATTTCGCCTAATTGCAACCTAAGTTGTAAAATATCTGCTTTTTCAGTTGTAAGATATTACGTTACAATTACGATTTATATCTGTATTGGCGACTCTTTTGCGACACTTTTACAACCTTTTTGTGCTAGCTGGGATATTATCGAAACTGTTTCTTTGTGATAAATAGTTACGAATGTTTGATTCAAGTAAAAAGGAATGATTTGACATATTCTAGAATCAAGCAAAAGTGTTTCTTGGTATAGGAAAATTATTTTTCTCCATGTACTGAACTTCATTGCTGTAATATCAAAAATAATAGCTTGTAAAACATCATATGGTTTTAAAAAACCCCGTTTGTAAGTTATATAAAATAAAATATATTCAATAAAATATAGGCAAAGACACAGAAAATTCAACTGTGACGAAGAAATTAAAACTTATTAGATAATTATTTTATGATTTTATCTAAGAGAAACAATTTAGTTTTATTAATTTAAGCAATTTATGCATAAATTTATTTATCATAATGATCAAATTGCCTGCACTGTTTCACAAATGAAGTTTTTCTTTTTCGTAAATGTTAAGTAAATGTTATGTAAACTTTTTTGTTTTAGTAGAAATGAAAGACATTGGCTAAAGATAATGAAAAAATGGTTAAGGCAAGGAAAGAAGTTTATATTAAATTTTTTTTTTATTACTAATTTTTAAAATTACTTAACTACATTATTACCTAATTACCCAATTAAACTACAGTGTAAAAATGTGTGACTCCCAACACATAAAGACCGAATAAATAAAAATGTTAACTGTGACTTTAAAAATACAATATTTGCGATGATGTTGGTTTTTTTTCAAAAACTTATTTCTGTTTTTTCGCCAATCTTGGATTCTTGGTGAAGAACAGGGCGAGCGATTACACCAGGACCTTCGTAAGATGGAGGAACGCTATCAAGGCTACTGGAACGCACACAGATTTATGTTGGACTATTGTTGGAGCATTCAGAACAGCTCTTTACCTTCAGCTTCAGCAAAGAAGTCAAATAAACGAAAGTTTTTCAAGTTAAGGACTAAGTAAATAGTTTATTATTATACAAAGACCCAAGTGTCACATTTTTTTATAAATAGAGCTGATACAGAAATTTCAGTCACAGATTTGATTTCGTCATTAAAAATTGGACTAATATCATGTAAAATAACCCATTCATCAGGCATGCTGTTGTGCAGTGTAAGCTTTATCTCCTCTCTTACATCGCTCTCCGAACTGACATTCATTGTTAAAATTGTAGTAATAAAATAGTAATTCTCTTAGCAACTAATACGCATAGACTTTGCTTTCATTCTGCTTGCTGGGTTACTTCATTCAGAGAAACCTTTTAATGCATTTTTAGCTGTGCAACTCACATGCGCTCATGTGAGTAATTGCATTAATGAATAGTAACAAGTTTGTAGAAAACGCCCACTTTGGCCACCTGCTTTTTAATTAATTTTTTCATTATAGACGTTTAAATCTACTTTTCCATATAAAAGTGTTTGAAAATTTCTGGAAAAAACTTCTGATAACGTTTTCTTTAGACATGTGTAATGCTGCGCTGCGTTGTGCTTTTGAGTTGAAGCACTTAAATGCGTTACTGCGCTAATACACTTGTTTTAAAAAAGTAACGCAATAGCGCAGTAGCACAAATAACACGCTTCTAGAAAAATGAGAAAATATTTATTCAGCGAGCAAAAATTGCACAAATTAAACCACGCCTCAAACTTAGCGGTAGCATGTTCGAAGCAAGCATTGTTCTTATTTTAATATGTAAAAGAAGTTGCAAGATGCCTGTTAAGCATGAGTGTTTGGAGAGCATTTGATTGTTATTATGCTTTGCCATTCATGGAATGGTTTTTCAATATGTGTAACAATATTTTAACGTGTTCGTAAGCGTTAAAAAAAGGCAAGCAGCGCTTCTGTTTGTTCTTGCGTCGAAGATGAATATTGCTTTAATAGTTTAAAGTAACGCATTAACGCAAAACCGCATCAAAATATAATTGCTTCATGCTTATTTTTATTCTTTAGATTTGCATACTTTCTAGATACATGAAATTGAAGTTGAATCCAACTTGTCTTGCGTACCAGAAATGTGTTTGTATATCTGTGTGATTGCTTACATTAACCTTGAATGGAATACAGTGCAGTCATGCTTGAAGTATAAAATTGATTGAATTTTAATGAATGCTAAACATATGGTTTTTGTTCAGTAATGCTTCATTTTAATAAATAACTTATTGTTTAAGTAATTTTAAATCAATTTATGAGCAATATGAGTTCTTAAAATCAGTTTTATATTTTCTGAATTTGTTATATGATTCCATTTATTTTTTCCAAGTGAAGACAACATGCGCTTAGGACAAGACATCACAAAACTCACAGCATTCAACAAATTGACCACATAAAGCAATGCGTTATCGAACTAAAAAACATCCTGTGCTGATCAAAATCGTGTTTATATAGATATCATAGCATGTTTAACTACATCATGACGAAATTGCGTTAACGCATTACGCTGAAACAGTAAAATGCGCTTGGGTTGGTTTATCAGCGCAGCATTTTTTGATGCGTTATCCATGTTTAGTTTTTTTAATATTTTTAATTAAAACATACGTGTTTGTTTCTTATGACATTAATAACTTAAGAGAACAAATTACACTTTTAAAAAGTTCCAGAACATAGTAAAAATTTTAAAATGATTCTTAATCGCAGATTTCACAAATGGTATGCAATTTTTGCCAATGGATCGAGTTTGGCAATTTTAGAAAAAGACACTCCTCATGTATTTACAAAAAAGCAAAATTATATTAAATTCAAGCAAATATTTCCTAAGTTATTATAAACTGTTAGCAAATCTTTACTTCACTCAAGCAAATAATTGCTTAGTTATTATAAATTCAAACAGCAAATTTCTACTTAATTCAAGCAAATATTAATAATAGGTTATAATTAATTCAAATAGCAAATTTTTACTTAACTCAAGGAAATATTTGCCAAGTTATTAAAAACTCAAATAGCAAATTTTTACTAAATTCAAGCAAATTTCTAGTAAAAACACGAGCACACGTTTATTCTTAATGAAGAAAATTTGGCGACGATTGTTTAACAACTGCGATGGTTGAATGGATAAGCCGATGCACTAACACTCACGCGGCCGAGGTTCAAATCTCCAGATGGTGGTAATTTTTTAATTTAATTTGATGTTAATAATTATTTCACTTCAAAAATATGCTAGATTTCAACAAAAACTAATCCAAATTTGCTATTTTAATTTATAATAACTAAGCAAATATTTGCTTGAATTAAGTAAAAATTTGATTTTGCAGTGTGTTACAACTAAGCAACATTTTGATTAAATTCAAGCAAATAATAACTTAGCAAAATTTTGATTAAATTCAAGCAACTATTTGCTTAGTTTATTATAAGCTGCAAAAGGAAATTTTTGCTTAATTCAAGCAAATATTAACTTAGTTATTATGAATTGGAATAGCAAATTTCTACTTAAAGCAAAGCAAATACTTATTTAGTTATTATAATTTGAAATAGCAACTTTTGATTAGTTTTTGCTGAAATTTAGCATAACTTTGAAGTGGCTGAGAATCAAGCGCAAGTTTGCTTAATCACCATACAAATTTAGCTAAGAGTTTTCTCCACGTATTGAGTTTAATTCCGAAAAATACTTCATAAAATCGTTGCAAACGCCCAGAATTGTTCTTTGAAATTTTTATTTAGTTCTTAAGTGTAAAAGAAAACATATAAATAAATAAGCCATTTCAGCCATTGTGGAAGGACTTTGAGCGAGCTTCTATTGATCAATTGTGTTGTGCGTGTTATTAAATATTTGAACACAAATGACGAAGAACTGGATCTACGAGTTTTATGCCGACTCCGAATGGCTTATGTTCTCAAGAAACTTTGCACGGCAATTTTTACTCTCTGAGGTTTGTTTTTCTGTTTTGAGGTCTGAAGAGAGATGGCGGCCGAACAGAAATATTAATTCAATTGAAACTCAGAAATATTAATTTTTTCTGAGCTGGGATTTGAACCGCGGTTCTTTAGCTTACAGGTCACGCACTCTACCAGTAGGCTACGGCCACCACACAATATTTAGGGAAAAGTGCAGTTAAAAATCTTCACACTCATCACTCGCAGAAAATTTCACATATAAGATTTTTATCAGTATGTTAAAAAAGTAGTAATGAAATTGTCAATGAACGATATTGTCAAAAAATAGCATGTTGAAATTTCTGAATTTTCCTATTAGAAAATGATTTTCTTTAAAAATATATTAACAAAACTTAGTTATTTGCAAAACTTTGCTCAGGTTCAAACATAAAAATTAATAGATTTCACAAAAACGCTTTGCTGCAAAACTTCCTGATAGAAAACACGGTGTAGCTACGTAGACGAATGAAGTCAAACTGTTGTCTTAACAATGAAAAGAAATTATCGATCTTTATTTACAACACAAACAAGGTTTTGTCATATCCCACTGACAGGTCTGCATTACAGTGTCATCACCGGCAAATTTTTGTAAGCGGGTAGTAAGAAAAGTTTCTTATCATATTTGCAATAGATGATAAAAATAATTAGGTAAAGTAATTTTTTCAGCTAATATAAATCTTTATCACGATAAAGTAATTGTTAATTTAAACAAATTTAAGTAGCCAGATTAAAAATAAAGTAGTCCTGCCGTTGGAAGGAATGTGCGATTATAATTTTAATGCTAAGAGGTCAATTTTTTAAATTTTAAAAACTTCCTCTTTACTTTTGAGTGAAGTGCATATTATTATTATTATTACTAGGTATTATTATTATTATTTGTTAACAAAAAGCATCAGAACAGTAAGAACTAAGTTCTTTTATAGCACAACATAAATACATCCAATATAAGTATAATAACAACTTTATCATAATGAAATATCATGTTTGCTAATGCAAAATTCCGATTAATTTTAAGGGACAACAACTTCAATATTTTCACGATTGTTGTATTATCCGACACTTTGTGTTTTTGTCTTAGTACTTTTGATAGCAACAATGTTGTTATGTATGTATTTTGGAATCTGGAGTGGTGGGTTCAAATCCCATCAGAGACATAAATTTTTTTTCCTCATGGCTTTAAGTTTTGTTTTGGTTTTTTTTTTAGTTTGTTCTGTTTATTTTAGTGATTTCGTTCTGTATTTTGCATTAATTGCTTATAATAACACAGTGAAAGCGTTAATTTTCTTACTCTGTGCTCGTACTTTTATTATTAATGCAGTAAATTAAGCGAATAGTAGTTAACAGCTGCAATGGTCGAATGGATAAGCATATGCACTTACACTCACGAGGCCAAGGTTCAAGTCTCCGGATAATGGTAACTTTTCAACTGCCGGCAACATTACTTGGAAATTCAGCAGACATGCTCGCCTCCATACCCGCTTATATCTCTTTTGTATAGTCATTTCCTAGGCCGGCATGTCTGCCAAATGAACTGCCGCAGCAGCAATATAGCATGCATGTAATGGTATGAATGCAGAAGGTATACATGTCTGCCAAATGAACTGCCCTAGCAGCAATGCTGCATGCATCTCTCGGCATTAATGATGCATTCATACCATGAAATGCATGCTGCATTGCTGCTACGGCAGTTCATTTGGCAGACATGTACACCTTCTGCATTCATACCATAACATGCATACTGCATTGCTGCTACGGCAGCTCATTTGGCAGACATGCCGGCCTAGGACATGCCTATACAAAAAAAGATATAAGCTGGTATGGAGGCGAGCATGTCTCCTGTCCTTCCGAGGCATGTTGCTGGCAGACATACAGCAGGGCTCCTTTTTCAACTGGGTATTAAAACTCAATAGTTTAAGTCCACAAATAATAACGCTAACTTTCTATGAAATTAAATCCTTTTCTAAATTCTCTTCCCTTTTTTCCTAAAATTTTTTAACTTTGCTTTTGTACTTTTATTCATGCACTTATTTTTTTTCTGTTCTTCTACTGTTCTCGATGTCCAACTCATGTAGCTTTAGTTTTTCGAGATCATCAAAACATCTAGCTTGAGCTGAATTTTAATTAAATGCTTCCGTCACAAGCTACAAAATGACTGTCAGCGATATGCTTCCGCTTAAATTTTTTCACTATTTTTTTTTTGTTTTGTTTTGTTTTTGTTGTTTGCTGTTTGTCTGCTTTTATATTTTTCAGTGCATTCTTCTGAAACATCTCTATTTTAGTTCATGTATGTGCTCAGCACACCAAAATAACAGAGCACAAAGCCAAAAGCAAGGATATGCGATAGTAATGAAAGAGATTGTAAACAAGTAGAACAAGCTGTAATTAAGTAGCATTTATTTTTGAAGCATCATTGAAAAGCAATTATTTTTGTTCCATTTCTTTTTTGGCCACGTTAAACGTGAAGTTTTTGAAGAATGATGGGTCAGGTCACAAAAAAAGACATGCTTTTCATAGCAACCACTTCGACTTTCTTGAATATTTTAAATGGAGGGGGGTTTGCTGTGTTGCTTTATAGAAGTTCTGATGAAGACAGAGTTGTTATTTTTGTTTTTTTTCAGTTTTCTTTTTTCTCATCTGTATCCCACGATTCTTGCTAGCTCTATCTGATTTTTTCTATCTAATTTTTTTTTTTTCGTTTTTGGACGATTTGATTGATATTTTAATAAAGTTGCTGCTGCAGTTCAAAACTTGGAATGTATACGTTGTGCTGTCGCAAGTTTGAAATTTTTTTATTACTCTTAATTTAATTTTTTTTTTTTCATTTACTCAAAGCAGGCTCGTAGACAGGATTTTTCATGGAGGGTTCTGATTACAACAATGTTGTGATACAAATATGATATTAAAAGAAAGGATTTCATTGCATTATTATTAGTCTTGAGCTTTGCTTTTGTTTTTAAATATCAAAATGCATGTGATTACAGTACTATTTTTTACACTACTATTTTGTTATAGAGTACAGTTTGAGTAGTCTACAAAAAATATATATAAAAAAATGTCGTCTTTTATGATATTATATAATTGATATTATGATATATGATATTATTTTATGATTAAATATGATATTAAAAGAAAGGATATCATTGCATTATTATTAGTCTTGAGCTTTGCTTTTGTTTTTAAATATCAAAATGCATGTGATTACAGTACTATCTTTTACACTACTATTTTGTTATAGAGTACAGTTTGAGTAGTCTACAAAAAATATATATAAAAAAAATGTCGTCTTTAATTTTTTGGTATAACTTTGTGAGAAATTATTGAAATTTAGAATTCCTGTTTTGTCTGTTAAAAGACATACCTAATTGTAAAAATATTTCAAGGCTTACCAAATTTCTTTTCGGGCATTTACTTCCACGAAGACGTTATTTCAGTCTCTTCTTTTTTTGAGCTTATCAGTGGTAAAGGACACATGACGTAATAAATTTTTTCTTAAAAACAATGTAGCTGTGAGAACTCCAAGGCACTGATGACACTGATGACATCTACCATTGATGACATCTACCTTACACAGTAAGCGAGGGAGTAGTTATACAGCTAATGACGAACAAGATAGAAGAGAGAACAAATAAAAAATAAAAAGAAATCCTCTCAACACAAAAAACACAATGAAATGAAAGAGAACACACCGAAAGAAGAAAAAAGAAATAAAAAACGAACGAAAACAAATGACACCACAAATCATTTTTACAATAGTATCTACAATTAAATGAACGCATTCATTGCCTTTTTCGCTAGCATTTTAGAACTATTTATTAATAAAACCTTAGCTATTTTGATTATAAAACTTTTTTCTGATTTCAACATAAGGACTTACAATTTTCACGAATACACTTCACTGCAAAATTTTCTGTTCGAAAAAAACTATGTAGCTACACAAGCGAATACACAAGCGACTAAAGTATGGCCGTATAACCCTTAACCCTTTGTATGGCCGTATAACAGAACTGTTACAAACCGCATAAATTTCTAGTTAAACACTTCATGGTCCATTTACATCAAATAAATAATTTTTGCATAACAGTCACAAATTTATGAATATGATTCTAAGGGCCAATTTTTGAGTGCGAGCTTAAACTCTAGTCAAGTTAAACTGAGGTTAACTTACCAAAATTTGACGTTTAAACTCGATTTAACTAGATATGTTAGCATACGTTGAAGTTAAATTGACTCAAATGATCATAAAATGTGTTTCTTTTTTGCCTTAACCGAGTTTAAACCTGCAATTTTGGTGAGTTAACCTCAGTTTAATTTGACTATAGTTTAAGCTCGCTCTGAAAAATTGACCCTAAGACAGAAAAGGAAAATTAACTGGAGTTTTTTACTAATCATATAAAGTTCGTGTTTGTAAAAAAATATATGATAAAAAATTATGTGAAAAATAAAAGCAATAAAATTAAAAAGAAAATATACAAAATATTGTGATAAGATCAATACTAATAAAAGTGTTCCAAAAATTGAAAATTGATTGCATTAGATAAAAATTTTCACAATTTAAAAAAAAAATCCGAGTTTTAAGTTCAAAGTGTGCTCAAAAATTTTGTTGTGTCACTCGTTATTTTTAAATAAAATCTGAATAAATTGAACAAATATGTTTTCAATTTGGTTCTTCATATTAACATCACTATCTCTATCAATTTAAATGATACTTTTCAAAAAATAAGCACTTACCCTATAAAGAGGTAACTATAAAAAGGCTAGCTACTATCATTCTAAACTCCACAAATCAAATTTTGTCACATCCAACTTACAATTCTGGATTACAATGTCATGGATAAAATAAAAAATTAAAGGTAAATATTTGTAGCTGTAATCTTTCTAGGGTCAAAATTACATTTTCAATGCTCAAAATAAATATGGCTGAGTTAGTTTACAATTTTTAAGTGTACTCTATCGATTTCTGAGGTCTAAATTGCATTTTTTTCGTCAAAGAAAAAACAATATGGAATATTTAAAGCGGAAAATAGGGGAAAGTCAATTTTTTTTTAATTACTTTTTTAAGAACGGTAAAGTTATAGATCCATTTTTAACCATAGATAAAGCAGCATACCATTTTATTAAGAACATTTTAAAGCATTTAAGAATTATACAAAAAACAATCGAACAAAGGGAGAAAGCCCGGTTTTCCCCATTTTTCGCAATTAAAGATTGTGTAAAAAAGTCACAAGTCCACAAAAACGATTCAGTAAAAAGATTTTGGTTAAATATTTTTTGAAAGTTTTTCAATGAAATCTTAAAGTTTCACGACGTAAAAAGTACTTTTTACCTTATAAAATATTTGTTATTAATTATTTTCTTATATATTTTAATTTCTATATTACTGTATACACATTTGTTGATTATGTATAATATTCGTTGCATTGTAATAGATTTTATTATATCTAATTGTACTAACAAGTGTAAAATTAAATATATAAGAAATACGTAATACATAATTTTAGTGTGGTATTTTCCTGCATTTAATCAAGATTGAAGCTCAAAAAGAATATGAATATGTGTCTTCTTAGACTTTTATGGAGTTAAAAGAAATTCATTACAAAATAAAGTTTTCTTTTTTTTTAAAAAAAATGTATATAAAAAAACGAAAAACACAATTGGCTTTGAAAATTATTTTGTTTTAAAGGAAAATTTTTTGTTTTCAAAAGAATAAAAGAGAAAGCAAAAATAACTATAACGAACTTAAATTAATTTTTAATTAAAAATAAATGTTATTATTGTTTAATGACTTAAATTTAAAATATATATGGTAATAAATTCAATAAACATTAAATATAAAATAATAGAATTTTAAACTAAAATAAAAATTTATAATTAATGAATTTAGAATAAGAATGTAATTTAACAAAAGTTAAGATACAAATATATTTATGTTATGTAATATAAAAATTTAAAAATACGTACAGATTTATGTTTTTGATGATACTATTATAGTTTACAAATATTTTTAGATAATAAACATTTTAAATTCGTACAAAATTGTTTTTAAATAAATAATTGAGACTTAACGTTATTAATATAATTATAATATTTATAGTTGTTTGATTTTTTAAGGCGTTATTTAGTAACGGAAAATTTTTTTATTGTTTCTTTAAAAAAAAAAAATTTTTTTAAAAAAACAGATAAATTTTAACAAATTTAAATTTTTAATTTGCCGACGTTTCGCAGATTGTTTGACTGCTTCTTCAGGGCGTCTTTGTTGTGAAAAACCTTATATTTTATAATATTTACTTTAATTAAGACAATATTAATATAATTATAATGTATATAAAAAAATATTTCGATATCTCTGCGTGCGTGTTTGGGCTGTTCTGGTCAATTTGTTTTTAAATGATAAAAATTAAAAAATTTTAAAAAAATTTTTAAAAATTAAAACGAGATATCGAAAGATTTAAAAAGAATTGGTAGACAGATTATTTTCATAAAAAAATACGTTTATTATAATAATATTAAAATCTTATAATTATAGATCTATAATATAACATGATATAAGAAAATAAGTTTATGTTTAAATTTGCTTTTGGTGAATCGGAAAACATTTAATTACTCGAACTGCTATTCTGCAATTTTGTTTTAGAAAGTGTGTAAAGGTACTTTTTTCATTCTTAAAGTAGATTAAAAAAATATTTTCAAAACGTGCCCAATTGTTTAAAATCATAATTTGTTAAAATTAAGTCTTTTTTTTATTTTCTCATATTTGTATATACTTCAAGTTATTTGGGAGAGCGTTTGATCCCCAAAAAGCTCCCGTTGACTACGTGCCTGACTCGCAGTCTTATCCGCATTATGAAATTTTTTGTTGCACAAATATTTGACAAATTAATTCGTGGCGTTTCTTTTTTTGCTTTTGAATGGTAAACAGAAAGAAAATTCATTATCTTGAGTTTTTATGAAATTTTTATCATATCTTAATTTACGGTTATTGTAATTAATTTATGAGAAGAATTCAGTGAATTCTAAACTTTGACATATAAATATTTATCTATTAATTGAACTTTGTGAAAATATATGTAACGAAAATTTCTTATATATTCTAAAATTCAGATTCTCTTCCAGTTAATGTTAATTCAATGTTTTTTAATTACAAATTTGCAAAATATCTTTTTGTTTTGGTAAGTTTGAGAATCTAATTAATCTTCACATTTTTAAGTCACGTTAATCAAAAAAGTTCGAAAACCCAAAAAACTTACATTTTCTCTAAGAGTTTTGCTTACAATTCTATTTCTTATGTATCACAAATTACATTTTCCGTAAACAAAAAAAGTCATATTAACCTTTTGTCAAAAAATATTGCAATTTTGCGAGTTTGAGAAGAAAATCTTGACTTTATCAGGTCACTTTTTTCGACAAATTTTAAAAAATTCACAAATTTTGTGCTAGTTACGTTTCAAACAGCATTTTTTCCTAATTCAGTTTAATGGTTTTTAATTCCGTTATATGCCGTAATTAAAAACTACACCTTTTTCATGAGTTTTTAAGCTTAAAATAGACCTTATTTTCGGCTAACTTATAAAAAACTTGTGCAGAAAGGATTCTTATGAGACATGTGATATTTTTCTTAAAATTTCTTTAATATGTTTATGATTCCGGTATAAGCTGTAATATAAAATAACGCATTTTACGAAAAACCAAGCTTTAACTGGGACATTTTTGTAAGAGTTTTTAAAAATAATCTTAAGATATTTTTATGAGTGCTCGATTGTATTTTTTTTTTAAACATATTTTTATGTGTTTATAAAAGTATTATATTTTTTATAAGATATATAATATAACATAATACATATAATAAAAAAGGTTAATATATAAATTTACTTTTGCATAATCGGAAAATATTTAATTACTCAAACTACTTTTCTGAACATTTTTTTTGAAACAGTGTGAGAGTATTTTTCGTTCCTAAAGTTGATTTTAAAAATTTATTGGAAAATATTTTCAAAATGTGCCCAATTGCTTAAAGTCATAATTTTTTAAATTATGCGCCTAAAAAATCAGTTATGTGATTATTTCCGAAGCCCTAATAGCTGTCGTCGAAGAAACTTTGTAACTCAAATGCCCTGCATTACAATTTTCAATGAAGTAAAATTTATTTGCTGTGTTTGTAATTCCGGTATATGCCTTATACAAAAACTTTGCATTTCTCGAGAAAATAAGTCAAGATAAAGCTTTTTTTGTTGTAAGGTTCTTAAAATTGCTCTAAAATAGTTCTAATAAGAGCTCAGACAGTATTTTTTTGCTATATTTGTATGCCTTTCTAATTCCGTCATATGCCGCAATTAAAAATATCCACTATTTAAGATAATGAAGTAAAATTTAATCTTGTTTTAAGTCAACTTGTTAAAAACTTTACTAAAATAAATCTTTAGACAGCTAAGACAGTGCTGTTTGAAATTAGTTTTTTGTGTCTGGGGTTGCCATTATAAAAACATAGGTCTTTTTTGAGAAAATAAATAAAATAAAGTTAATAAATTAATAGTTAAAAAGATTCTATTTTGTACATGTTTACTTAAAACTTATCTTAAATGATTCTTATAAGCATTAAATTTAACTCTTTTTATGTGTTTGTAACGGTGATCCCCGTTACAAGTTTGCACCCCGCACACTACGCCACTGCCTTACTACACCACTGTGCGCTTAACTCAACCAACAGCCATACCTACACACACACGCACACATACAGCCAGCACATTCAACGTAGTCAACAGCCGAGTCTACATAAACCACACGCAACGCTATAATTCACAGAAGGTTAATGGCAGCATACGGATAAATAGACCGCGTTGTGACAGACTTGGGGGACGGCTCGAGAGCACGGCTCGAGGGCACGGCTCGAGAGCGTAGTGCTTTGTACCGTCGCCACTTGCTGGAACCGAGAACAAGTTTGTTCATAGTCGGGTCTTGCCTTAGTCAGTCACACCGAACATCGCCGAACATCACCGAACATCACCGAACCTCAGCGAACACCGAACATCGCCGAACATCACCGAACTTCAGCAAAACACCGAACATATCCGAACATCGCCGAACATCACCGAACAGCACCGAACTTCAGCGAACACCAAATATCACCGAACATCACCGAACCTCAGCGAACACCGAACATCGCCGAACATCACCGACCTTCAGCAAACACCGAACATATCCGAACATCGCCGAACATCACCGAACATCACCGAACCTCAGCGAACACCGAATATCACCGAACATCACCGAACCTCAGCGAACACCGAACATCGCCGAACATCACCGAACTTCAGCAAACACCGAACATATCCGAACATCGCCGAACATCACCGAACAGCACCGAACTTCAGCGAACACCGAACATCACCGAACATCACCGAACCTCAGCGAACACCGAACATCACCGAACATCGCCGAACATCACCGAACAGCACCGAACTTCAGCGAACACCGAACATCACCGAACATCGCCGAACATCACCGAACAGCACCGAACTTCAGCGAACACCGAACATCACCGAACATCGCCGAACATCACCGAACAGCACCGAACTTCAGCGAACACCGAACATCACCGAATATCACCGAACAGCACCGAACTTCAGCGAACACCGAACATCACCGAACATCACCGAACTTCGCCAAATACCAAATATCATCGAACCAGCATCGGCAGACTCACCCGCCGCTGTAAATTTATCATATTCCTAAAATATTGTGTATTGTAAGAAAGACTGGATTTAACAATAAAACAGAAAATACCGTCTGAGCAAGAAAATCACCAAGTCTACTTATTTATTTTGGACAAAAGTTTGAGGGTCTTTTGTTTGACCCTGGAACCGCTGAGCATACCTCAGCCTGTGAACAAAACCCCCTTTACAAATGGCGCCCGAACAGGGACCTGCTTCCAAAGACGGCAGTGGAAAACCGAACGCACCCACCAACGACGACGAAGCAGGTACAATACACAATAAAAATAATAATATGGACAAACATCTAACATCGGATTCACTCGGCTGGATATACTTACTTAAAAAGGAACGGCTCATTAACGAGTGCCGAAAGATCGGGTTACCAATTGATGGCTGCACTGTAGAGGATTTACGAAGGCAATTAAGCCACTTCGTCAAAACCAAACGAAGTAGAGCATCAACCGAAAATATATTTCGAGCACTGGAAGCCGAAGTTGAAGCAGAAAAAAAAATATATATAAATAATAACCTGACAAATCACTCTCCGAAGTAGGGGGGGAGTTGTAACGGTGATCCCCGTTACAAGTTTGCACCCCGCACACTACGCCACTGCCTTACTACACCACTGTGCGCTTAACTCAACCAACAGCCATACCTACACACACACGCACACATACAGCCAGCACATTCAACGTAGTCAACAGCCGAGTCTACATAAACCACACGCAACGCTATAATTCACAGAAGGTTAATGGCAGCATACGGATAAATAGACCGCGTTGTGACAGACTTGGGGGACGGCTCGAGAGCACGGCTCGAGGGCACGGCTCGAGAGCGTAGTGCTTTGTACCGTCGCCACTTGCTGGAACCGAGAACAAGTTTGTTCATAGTCGGGTCTTGCCTTAGTCAGTCACACCGAACATCGCCGAACATCACCGAACATCACCGAACCTCAGCGAACACCGAACATCGCCGAACATCACCGAACTTCAGCAAAACACCGAACATATCCGAACATCGCCGAACATCACCGAACAGCACCGAACTTCAGCGAACACCAAATATCACCGAACATCACCGAACCTCAGCGAACACCGAACATCGCCGAACATCACCGACCTTCAGCAAACACCGAACATATCCGAACATCGCCGAACATCACCGAACATCACCGAACCTCAGCGAACACCGAATATCACCGAACATCACCGAACCTCAGCGAACACCGAACATCGCCGAACATCACCGAACTTCAGCAAACACCGAACATATCCGAACATCGCCGAACATCACCGAACAGCACCGAACTTCAGCGAACACCGAACATCACCGAACATCACCGAACCTCAGCGAACACCGAACATCACCGAACATCGCCGAACATCACCGAACAGCACCGAACTTCAGCGAACACCGAACATCACCGAACATCGCCGAACATCACCGAACAGCACCGAACTTCAGCGAACACCGAACATCACCGAACATCGCCGAACATCACCGAACAGCACCGAACTTCAGCGAACACCGAACATCACCGAATATCACCGAACAGCACCGAACTTCAGCGAACACCGAACATCACCGAACATCACCGAACTTCGCCAAATACCAAATATCATCGAACCAGCATCGGCAGACTCACCCGCCGCTGTAAATTTATCATATTCCTAAAATATTGTGTATTGTAAGAAAGACTGGATTTAACAATAAAACAGAAAATACCGTCTGAGCAAGAAAATCACCAAGTCTACTTATTTATTTTGGACAAAAGTTTGAGGGTCTTTTGTTTGACCCTGGAACCGCTGAGCATACCTCAGCCTGTGAACAAAACCCCCTTTACATGTTTATAATTCCGGTGTATGCCGTAATTAAAAACTTGCAATTTTTCGAAAAATTAAGTTTAAAGCGTAGTTAATTTTGGGATTTAATACTTAAAATTTCTGGTTAATTATTTTTATGAGTGCACTGATAGTGTTTTTAAAATATCATTTTAAATTTTTTTAATTCCGCTATATTTTTAATTTAAATATTACGCAATTGAGGTCAAACTGTGTATTGTTTTGAACAGGATTACATCTTGTGAGAGCGCAAACAAAACTATTTACAATAAATTTTGTGTATATTTGATTCCGGTATATGCCGTAATTGAAAACAAGGCATCTTTCGAGACACTAAACTTATAAAAGACCCTATTTTGGGCTTACTAATAAAAAACTTTAGCCTAGTATTCTTATGAGAGCTCAAATAGTAATTTATAACAATTTCTATTATATGCTTGTGATTCCGGTATATGCCGCAATTAAAACATAGATCTTGTTTGAAAAATTAAGATAAGCTGGACCCTATTTTGTACTTGTTAGCTTACTAAAGACATGTCTAATAATCCTTATTATAGGTCATTTCGATTATCCTATAAAAGGAAAACCTTACCCTAGCACTGTAATTTTCCTATAGAAGGTGATATTTCGATTATTACTCTAGTTAGCCTCTTACACCTTATGTATACTCTCCTCATACATAGTTGTGTTCACAATATCTTTGCTGCTATTGCAAGCTGTAGCCACTTCCGCTCCTGTTATCTGCGCAAAAAAGCTAGTGAAATAATTTTCTCCGACCATTTAGTCTCACCAACCATAGAATACGGAACTATTGAAAAAAATACGCTCAAGCGATGCATAATAAAAAGCTCAAACTCTAAGCTCAGTTATAAAGACGGAAGTGCGCTGCCGCTTATACAAACCGGAAGTAGAGTCTTCTTGCATTGACAGTGACTGAGATAGGGTAAAGAAAGACAGGATATGAAAGAATTCAGCTGCAACTCACATGATTTATTAAGCGCACCCGAATAAAAGTGAAAGAATGCCCAAATCAACAAGAAAAAAACTAGAAAAGAGCATAGAGAAAAGAAAAAAACAACTACAATAGACTTCAAATAAGCTTAGACTTTGAAGCACTGTGAGAAAATGGGAGAGAATGTAAGGAAATATATAATGAAATCCTGTATTTAACCAGCTGACAAAAGCAGAAAAAAATAACTGTTTTTCACTCAGCTCAGCTTAACTTCTGGCTAGTGTCAGATTATTTGACGTTCTTATGTGTGTGAGTGTATGTGTCTGTTTGTGTATTTTCCCAATATAAACATTTCAAATGCAGAGCACAGAACAAAGAAGACAAACATTAAAAGTTTTACTCCTTAGGCATGGGTATGTAGCACAGCAAAACATTCTGCGCCGACACACTAACTCAAGCGCAGTTTACTACATCTGCGAATTTCCTTAACGAAATTGCGATATAATGTATACTGCGTTAACGAAATTTTTATGAATGCAGTCAGATTTTGACATGAATCGCGCGTTGAGGTTAATTTTTGAACGTAGTGAGTTTGGTAGCGCATTCAATTACACGGTGTGACAAAAATAAACTGCATGGACTTTTAAATGACCTTATGTAGATCTGAGAGACTACAACAGGACATGGTTATTAAAAAAGTGGTAAAGCATACTCAAAATTATGACTTACCATAAAAATACTGGTTTTACGCCAGTTAGCCGATTTAGTTATATTAAATTTCTCTTAAATAATTATTGCACTCAGAGAAAAAACAGAGGAATTAACAGTGAAAACTGTTAAATCCCATCCAACAGATGAGTTTTTTCAAATTTACAGTCTGGACTGTCAATAAAATAACTATTTTACTCAATTCCTAACTTAATTTTATTTTCTTTTATGTGAATTTGTATTGATATTAGCCATCCTAGTGCAGGACAATTAAAATTCAAATGAGAATTAATGAGAATTGAGTAAGACAGTTATTTAATCAACAGTCCAGACTGTTAATTTCAAAAACTCATCTGTTGGATGGGATTTAAAAGTTAATTGTTAAAGACTGTTTATTTCAAAAACTCATCTGTTGGATGGGATTTAAAAGTTTCACTGTTGGTTTTTTTCTGAGTGTATGAGAGCTCAAATTTATAAACTGTCAAGAGCTACGCCGCGCAATGTAACGAGGTGGACAAAAGTAGGTATGAAAAACAAGTCAAACTCGTAAAAGTAAGTATGCAAATTTATAGTTATTAGCAGGGCTCGGATTTTGATGACATAAAAAACTGCAAAAAATGACCTAAAAAAATGACGAAAATTACCTAAAAACTGCAGAAAATTACCTAAAAAATGACAAAAATTACCTAAAAAACGCAAACAATTGCATAAAAAATAAACAAAAAATTCAGACTTAAAAATAAAACATTACTTAATTAAAATTTATTTTATACTAGCATATCCTGAGTTTTTATCTAACACTTGCTTAATTTTTCTACATACCCTTTCGTCCGTTTCACCACGCGCAGATATTTTTTTTTTTCATCGAAGTCTATAAACAAAGCTACTCTTTTGTCGAGAGGTAATGTTTTTGATTGAAGGGACTCTAGTGTTAAAGGAATATGTTCAAGAAATTGTATCTTGACATTTTTAAGTACGAAAAAATAACAAAAAAATTATTTAAAAACTACACTAAAATGACCTAAAAAACCGAAAAATGCTTGAAAAATTAAAAATGTCCAAAAATGACAATAAAATAACTTTCTAAAAATAATAAAATAAAATCTCTAAAAATGAACAAAAATTCCCTTAATCCCATTAAGCGCCACTGTACTCATTTGAGTACAGCAAAATATTTTTAACCTTTAAAGTTTTCTTTGTTGTTAAGCATTATAGAACTTTTTTGTTAATTGGAAATTATTAAGCGGGTCAAATCCATTTGTTTCTCATCTTTTTTTTTAATATGTTTTCTGAAAAAAAAATAAAAAAAAAAAAAATAAAAAAATATAAAGATAAAAAAAATAAAAAAAAATATTTTTTTTCCTATTTTAGTTGGTTTTCTATTGTAACATAATAATTTTTTGGACTTTTCACTTTTACTTTCATTTGGCAGTTACATAATAGGTTAATCTAGTAAAAATTACCTGAAAACTAAAAACGATCAAAAATTACGAAAAAATGTCCTATCAACTTTTCATATTTAGAATTTAGGAAACACTTTTCATATTTAGAATGGACGTTTTAAATAAGCAGGAAATGTCTTACAAGCAGCAGAAAAAAGATAACATGTCATCGAAATCCTAGCCCTGGCTATTAGTCCTAATTATCTGAATCTAAAAGGATTGTTTGATATCTTTCCATTTGCGGCAGTTATAGTCATTATATGTGCCTTGCAAAATTTTATGAAATTTCAGTTTTTATAGTTTTGTACTAAATATTTTCTAAAATCCCAAAAATTTTAGTAAAACTCATATACAAAACTTTAGCAAAAATATATTTTACAAGTTTTTACTAAAAAACACAACTTTAAAAATATAAATAAAAAATTTTCATTTAAAAAAAAATCTTAGAAATTCCAAAAAACCTAAATTGCTATATACAATTACAGAATAAAAATTTCCTTGTTTTTTTTTAGTTTTAAGTATGTCTTATCTAGTGTCCGACCGAAACTGGAAATTTTGCTGAAATCGAAACCAAATATTCGGCCATTTTATAATATTCGGTCGAAATCGAAACTGGTTATTAATATGAAAATTTAAGTTTTTACAAATAATTTTGAAAAACAAAAGTACTTTCATACACATAAGAAAAAAATTTAATATAAAAAAGATTCAAATAAGAATATTGAAGTTTATAATATAATGTTTATAATAATAAATGAGATAACTTTTTATTTTATTTTTTTTACAAAAGTATTGCATACTTTATATCTTTCGTACACCCTCAAAATAGTATGCACCTACAATGTACATTTTTTATAGAACTACAAAACAAAGTATTTTTGTTTTTTTAAATGCTTATTTTTATAAAAATATAAATATTTCGTTTTCTTTACTCTACACACACAGAATTCGAGAATTATCAATTTTTGGCTTCAGTACCTTTAAAAATTTAATATTAATTGCAATAGATATAATAAAATCGAAAATTTAGCATCGAAAGCATAAAATAATCCAAAATATTTTGTGCTAACACGATAAATCAAATTCGTAAGACGAATTCGTAATTTTTGTTTTGTACAATGCGTTGTGAATATTTTTGTTATACCAAACTAATGCATATATTCGAATTAAATGACTGATGCTAGAAATTTTTACCAAAAGTAAATATGGCCGAATAGCCGAAACTGATAAAAAGGACCGAAACTGGCCGTAACCGAAATTAAAACCGAATATTCGGTCGGACACTAGTCTTAACACATGCCTTTCTTAACACATTTCCGCAATTTGATCTCAGGCTACATATTATGACCACTTTTTTAAAGCATGTTTTGACGAAAATGCGCAAATTTATAGGAAAAAATAACAAATTTTTCATAAAGTTTCAAACGCAATCACACAAAAATAACATTTATTTTTTTTTAGTTCTAAAAATGTTTCAAGAGAACTCAACACAGAACTCAACTCATCCAAAAGCTAAGGATTTAATAACCTGTTCCCTGGAGCATTGTTTAGACGAAAATGCGCAATTTTACGAAATTTAGACGAAAATTACAAATTTTTCATAAAGTTTCAAGCACAATTGCAAAATAAAAACATTTTCGTATATTTTTATTTTTAAGTTTTTCTTAAAGTATGCCTTGCTTAAAACATTCCCAAAATTTGGCCTCAGACTACTTTCAAATAAGGATTTTATGACCACTTTTCTAAAGCATATTTTGACAAAAATGAGCACCAATTGCATACCAAAAATACATGACAGGGTGACATTCCATGAATGATAATGAAAACAATATATTCATTTTAAATGAAGATCATGTTACGAATGATGACAAAATTGATATCATTTCTGATCTCGATTTCTTTGACTTTGTGTCAAGTAACACAACGAACTATTCTGATGACAGTCAATAATATTCTCTGTTATTTTCTCTCAGTCTTAAGATTTATGTAAAATTTAAACAAACCCATGTATTAAAATAAAAATATTTTTAATTAATAAATTTCATTGAATATTGTGTGGAAGGCGGGTGAATTTCGTAGTCAATCTGAATAAAATAATTATATGATAATTAAGTGAAACCAGTTAAAAGTAAACAAGCTCATTTCCTTTCTTATACTTTCTACAACTGAAGATATTGCACTTTTAATCTTCATTTTGTATCGGAGGTGGGCGAAGGGCGTGGCAGATCTTGATGAAATTTTTATATGGTAATTATGTGAATCAAGTATATAAAAAGTTAATTAATTTTGTTCCTTACACTTTCTGCACCTGGAGATATTGCACTCTTGTTGTTCATTTTGTATGGGAGGTGGGCAAAGGGCATGGCATATCTTGATTAAATTTTTATATGTCAATTATATGAATTATATGAAAAAAATAGCTGATTTCCTTTCTAATACTTTTTAGAATTCAAGATATTGCACTTTTATTCTTAATGGGAGGTGAGCAAAGGGCGTGCGTGGTCTTTGATGAAAATGATATATGATAATTATGTGAATGAAGTTAATAAAAATATAGTTAACTTTTGTTACTAATACTTTCTACAACTCCAGATGCACTTTTAATATTTATTTTGTATGGGAGGTGGATGAAGAGCGTGGCAAATATAGATGAAATTTTAAATGGTCATTTTGTGTATCCAATCAATAAAAAAGTAGTTAATTTGGTTTTTACACTTTCTACAACTCGAGATATTGCACTTTTATTGTGAATTTTGTATGGGAGGTGGACGAATGGCGTGTCCAATCTTGATGAAAATTTGTGTGGCGTTTAACATTTATGAAATAATAACGCATGCATGTACCTAAAATGATTCCGTCTCTTTTTGTCCCTCATTCCATAGACCTCGTTACACTGAGCGTCGTTAGAAAAACTTTATCAAACGAAGAAATTATAAGATATATTCACTGTAAAAGAATATTTCTAATGAAAAATAAGACGGTCCCTTTTACAATTTATTTAATGTGATTGTTTATTGATTGTTGAAAATATTCATTGTTGGAGAAAACCCGTTTAAGATAAACCTTATTAGTTCTAAGGTATTTAAAAAATTCTCTAAAAAAGTTTTGATAAGGGCTTAAAAGGTATTATTTTTACTATAGATATATTGCTAAAAATGCCTTTATTTTTACTTTCCAAAACTTGAAATGAAATTTTCAGTGGGTTGATAACTGATCGATTTATTGGATAATAAGTAGAGCTTTCAATCCCGAAGGGTTTTGGAGAGTCCCGGGATTTTTCGGGATCCCGAAATGCCAAAATTTTAAAATATTGGCATCAAGCTGCATTTAAAGCAGGGAGCGTTAATAATTATTTCTCTTTATTTCTGCGTTTTAGCAAAAGCAATTTCATTTTATTATTTTTGAAATAAAAATCCAAAATTAATCCTTATTCATACTTAAAATATTCAAAACTCAATTGTTTGTGAGACAACACTAAGACGAAATCATAATTACTAATGCAGACAAAAGTAACAGTTGTAATGAACAAAGAAGAATACCATAAAAAAATTCAGAATTCAATAACTGCAAGAAAAAGTCGAATTTTGAAATACCATTTTGTATTTTAAGAGGAAACAATTGTAAATTTTATGATTGAAAAGATATACATCACCTGAATAAATCAGATCGAAAAAAAAATTAAATTAAAAATAACGATAATGGTTTTTTTATTAAAAAATCATAACCCGTACGGTCCTTAATTAAAGACATTTTCTAAATTGTTAAATATTTTAATTCTATAATAAGTTTATTTAATAAAAAAAGAAACCAACCAACTTGAGAACCTCCTCCTTTTTTAAGTCGGTTAAAAATTATATGATTTTTTATACGTCAAAAAATTTCAACAATCATTTATGAATGAAAACCCATATCAAATAATATTTCACTTAATTATAAACATAAAAATATGCACGTAAATAAATTTAAAAATACAAACAACATAAATTGATCTTTTAAAAAATTAAAAAAGAAAACAAAACTTCTTAATCAAATAAACTAGTTAGCTGTTAGCAAAAAGTATGATGTGAATAAAATATTCCTTTTATAGTAAAAAAAACTATAGCATAGTAATAAAACTATTGTTATTTTAAAAATTCCATGAAAGTTGAACAGCCTAGTAAACAGAGTCTTTTAATATCACAACCAAAACAAACTAAAAATAGACTTTCAAAGTGTGTAGAGAGATAAAAAAGAACAGGGTGAGATTTCGATATTAAAAAAACACAATCGTTTACATTGCAATTGCATTTATAGTTGCTGAAAATTTTTATATTTGCTTTTGAATAAAATCCCGGGATTTAGGGTTTGGTATTCCGGGATTCCCGGGACTCCAAATTTCGGAATTCAGGATCCCGGGCTTGAAAGCCCTAGTAATAAGTAAGTGAAGAAACGCAAATCCGATATTTTAACATTTTTAGTCGGTTAGAAAAAACACAACAGATCAAACTAAAGTCCTATATCAATGTGTCTGATCTTAAGAAAGCTATTTTTGAAATAAAATATTAGCTATAATTTAACTTTTTTACTACTGCGCTATAGCATTATTTTGAATCAAGGAAGTATTTCAACGGAGTTAAGTGCTTCAACGCAATAACGCAACGCAGCGCTGTGCTACTCATATCTGTGAATTTCTGTGTGCAACGCCATGAACTTAGCTGGTCGAATGTTGGCAACATTTGGCCTTGGCAGACTTTCAACATTTTTATTAATAACATTTTTTTTTAGTCATATTATATCACACGTTGTCAGGCGAATGACAGACAAGCTGCTTTTTGTTAATTCAAAAAAAAAAAAAAAAGAAAGAAAGCTCAAACACTGCTTACCCCAGTCAGCATGTTGCACGTTGTGGATACTTTATTGTTGTTTTTGTTGTTGAGTTTCTTAACACTATATTTCATGCATGCAAATTAGCCACGGCAAGTGATGCGCTGACGTTTTGGCAGCATAAATTATGAGCTGTCAGAGCAAAATGTTGCCACCTTACAACTTATTCTGATGCAAGCTGCTGCTTCAAACTTTATCACTGTTACAAATATGGCCACTTGCAGTTTTTCAAAATTGCACAGTTTTTGATGAAGCAGTCGACTGAGACACACAGTCGCCAAAATTAGACTAATTATGGCAACTTCAACAACATCATTATGATCACCATCATCATCAGTAAAAATTATTTGGCAGCCAGAAATCTTTTGCTCAATTTTTTTTCCATAATGTAGGAAAAGTAATTTTGAAGTTTGCTGTCACAAAATAATAACCGAAAACTTCTAGCTAAGGTTTGTGTGAAATAATTCTTTTCTCTCCTCTTCTCTTCTCTTCTCTTTTTTGCATGCTTGAGCAAAATGATGCAACGAGTATGTACTAAAAATAGACAGCCAAAGTTTTTGGCAAAATTAGTTTGCTGCAATAAGAAAAGAAAAATAACAGCAAAAAAAATTTCCAAACAAATAAAAACTTTTTCTTTCTTTCCGCTGCACACATACTATAGAGCAAAAAACATACAAAACCAACAAAAGCTAAGCAAAACTCTAACAATTACCGCAAAAGCTGCATAGAATTTGACAATAAAGTAAAGCATGCTAGGAAGAAGTAGTGCATAAAAAGCACAATAAACATAAAAAAAGCACAATAAAGCCAAAAGCAGCGAGAGTAAAAGTTTGACTCAATTGCAAGTTGAGGAGTCGAGTCAAGTCGAGTTGACTCAACTTCCCTGCGACTTGCTTAAACTTGGCACAAAACGACAACGTCTCGACTTGCCAGACCATTATTTGTCGGCAATAAAGCTGAAGAAGCTTTATCATAGCTTTTTTCTGTACAACCAGCCAACATCAGCAGCTTAAAGTTGCAGTAATTGTTGCACTAACAAAGTTAAAATCTTAAGTGTTTTGTGCTGACCATTTATTAAGAGTGACTTAGTCTATTTTGCTTTTTATGGAGACTACCAAGTTAGCAATTCTAACTTACACACACACACACTCCATCAGAGGCGGATTTACCACAGGCGGCGCACAGTGGGCCCAAATGGACGTTTGCATCTCATAAATGATTTTTTCAAAATTACTCTTGCAGCCTGTATCGTTAAGAAAATAATCTAAGAAAAGGTGAAATTTCGTAATACATTGAAAATTTTTAAAAAAAATAGACACGATTCAGTTATATGGCTTGCTAAAGTGTTCTCAAGATGCAGTCCTATATAAGCAGTGAAATGAAGAACGTTTTTAATCGAATTTTTATTAAATATTTTTAAATTGATCATACAAGTATTATACACCATTGGAAATCTTAATGTTTAAGCTTTTTTAAAAAATAAAAAAAAAAACAAAAGATTGTTTTATATAATAAATTTGATGTTTTTTATCAACCCGTTTTTTATTATTTTTTTTTTTTCATCTTTGATTAAGGTGTAAATAGTTACGCTGTCTTGCGCTGTTTCCTTTCATAGTGCATTTGGTTCCTTAGTACCATTACAAAAGGAACTGACAAAAAAAAAAACAAGTTGCTCCAATTTTGTCCCTTTTGAGAAATTTAAATTTTCATAACGTAGGTGAATGTCAAAAAAATATCCCATAAACTTTATATTTATTTTTTCTTCTATTAAACTCGGTTGATGCAGTCGCAATTGATAGTTCCGTTAAAATCTACACTTTTCTCAAATATATGTTTGTCTAGAGGAAACTAGTGGCGTAGGAATGCAAAAGGGGACCTTGCTGCCCTTTCTAACTCATCACATATTATGAACTTGTTTTTTTTGGCCTTTTATGGTAACTTTGCACAATTCAACTATTTTAATTTTTTTATGGATCCCATGACTTTGTCCTGCATCGTATTATTCTATAAAATATGTTTTCTGGTTTATATCAGAATTTTTCAACGAATACGATTTTTGTGTTGATGTGTTGTTTTCCGTGATCATGGTTATATATGTGTAGTATGAAGTCTGACCCAAAAAACACACATGTGGTGCCCCACTTTTGCTACCTACAAACTACTTTACTTAAAATTTAAATTTTCAATTTAAGAGATTATTTTTAAGATTTCAAAAATTATAAAAATTTCTATTAGTTTGTAAAAATAATCTTAACAAGCTTGTAATCATAAAAATAATGGATTTTGAAAAAAAGTAGTTTGAATGATTGTTTAAATATCATAGAAAATATATTTTAAATTTGGCTTCATTATTGCAAGAGACAAAAAAGTTACACAATTTTGAGAAGCAAAATCGTATTTTTTTAACTTGAAAAAAATTAGTACTTAAAACTAAAATGGATTTTGGAAAAAAGTAGTTAAAGTGATTTTTTAAATTGCAAAGAAAATACATTCTAAATTGGGCTTAAATATTTCAAGAAACAAAAAAGCTACAGATTTTTTAAAGCCAAAATCATATTTTTTTAATATCATAGAAAATACATTTAAAATTTAGCCTAATTATTGCAAGAGACATGAAAGCTAGAGAATTTTGAAACGCACAAGTCAACCCATAATCGTATATTTCTTAACTTTAAATAAAATTTTAGCAATAAAAAGCAACAAGGATTTTGAAAAAAAAATAGTTCAAACGATTAATTGAATATCATAGATAATATATTCTAAGTTTGGCTTAATTATACCAAGAGACAAAAAAGTTACAGATTTTTGAGACGCAAAAGTCCGTTTGGGACCACTGTGCGGCGCCCTAGTTTTGAAAAAAATTGACGACCTTGCCATCTTACCGTAAATGTAGAATTTCTTGCAAACGCATTGCGGCCTTGGGATCTTCTTTGGGATCTCGATCATGAATTAATTTCTATGTTAATGTTTTATAGCATATTTTTATTAATATTAAATTTTAATTTTTCGTTTATTTTTTTTTTGTTAATAAAAAGGTCGACAAAAAGAAAACCAATTAATATTTTTACGATCCATTTTTTTATCACTTATTTATTAATTTTTTAAGGATTTACCTAAAAATTTGAAAAAAATGTTTTTTAACGAAGTAGAGGGGGGGGGGGAAAGTGTAGTGTCCATCTTGTCATGATTCCCACCCTTCGGATCATCTAAAAAATAAAAAAAGGTAGATTCTTTATCAGTGCAAATGTCATTATGATAGGAATCGGCAATTATTTTTTGTTGATCCTTTCATAGATATATATTAAGAATATTCTACAAAATCGATCATTTAGAAATTGAGCTATCATGACAAACGTTTCGATAAAAGTATTTTCTAGAAAAACGCATTTAAAGTTTAAAGTTAGGTTTTAGAATTTCGAAAAATAATTTTTAAGGAGATATTCTTGAATATATATAGAGTTGAAAATATTTAAATTTTATCAATGCAAAATCATTTAAAAATATAAAGAAAAACTTAAAAAAAAAAACAAGTAGATATTTAAGACCACCAGGCTTTAAAGAAGCGATGCCCAGCGCCTAACTCTTTCCACTCTTTCCATTTTTTTCAACAACTTCATTATTTTCATGATTGTTGTAATTCGCCGAAATCAGTTTGCAATTTCAGCCTCGCTTCTTAATGTTATTGTTTTTTTTTCTTTCGAACCATCGATAGCTGTTCTGAGGTAGCATGTTGTTGTTGTTCTTTGGCAGCATCGATCGCCGCTGTTTTGCACTGTTTTTGGCATTGAAATTGTAGGCGTTACAGCATGCGTTGTATTCTTTATATTTTTCGTTGTGCGAATACACATCGAAAAAAAGTAACTGAATATTTGTAGGTGAGTACTTTTTTTTATATTGCATCAGAATAAATTATTTTTATAGTTTTAATAACTTGCCATTATACCCTTGAAAAATGGCAAGAAAAGAATTTGCAGAAAACTGAGAGTTTGCCTATTTTTTCATAGATTATAAAAGATTGAAAAGATTTCAATCTTAATAATATAACAGTTTAGTCAATAATAAAACAAAAGGACAATAAAAAATATAAAAAATTAAGTTGAAAGCAAACAAAAATTATTATAAGATTAAAAAATTAAAAAAATGTATAACAATAAAAAATTCTCAAAAAAAAAAATTAAAAAAGAAATTAAAAAAATAAAAAACAAAAAACTAAAAATTATAAATTATAAAACAAAAAATAATAAAAAATAAATTTCAGAAAACCTTCACGCTGTTAAAGCTGGGTAAATCAGAATGTATTCTGACGAGCAAAAACTAAAACATTTGGAATTACTTGGTTCATTATTTTTACAGTGTACATATACATAAGTTTGCTGTCGCGAACTCTGCCAGCACTCGTGTTATTGGTAATTCGTTATTGCATCCAGATTTTAGAATTTTTTGGTGTTGTTGTATTTGCACTCTTCAACTAATTTTCGTGGGCTTCGCTGCTTTAAAGTAAAGTCAAGCAAAACAACTGTTATAAAACAAGAAAACCTCTTGAAAAAAATGTAATAGAATTTATATAATAAACCTATAAAATGATTTTTTTAATAAAATCAAGAATAAATCTTATGATAACAAGAAGAAAACCTCTTAAATGAAACCAAGATGTTATATTATATATAAATTAATTAAAAAAAAAATAATAAAATAGGCAATTAATCTCAAAGTAAAGGCTTTAAAACTGTTTAATTTAATCGAGGTAAATACATAAGATAATATTGATAAAATCAATAAGAAGTATTAAAGTAATGTGTGGCAAATATTTTAAGTTATATAAAGAAAAAAATCTTAAAAAATAAGAAGAAAACACTTTTTAATTATTAATGTGTATAAAAGCTTTAAATGAAATCAGCAATAAATCTTAAAGTAATATGCTTTAAAACTTTTTAATTAAATTGTGAATAAATAAAAATAAAATTAATATTAATAAAATTATTGTGGCGACCGTAGCCTAGTGGGTAGAGTGCGTGGCCACTAAGCTAAAGAACCGCGGTAGCCTGGGTTCAATTCCAGCTCAGACAGAAAGTTTTTTCAATTGAATTCATTTTTCTGTTCGGTCGTCACCTCTCTGCAGACAATGGCAAACCTCAGAGAGTAAAAATTGCCATGTAAAGCTTCTTGAGAACATAAGCCGTTCGGAGTCGGCATAAAACACGTAGATCCAGTTCTCGGTCAATTGTGATCAAACATTTAATAACACGCACAACGCAATTGATCAATAGAAGCTAGGTCAAAGTCCTTCCAAGGGCTGAAATGGCCAGTTTTTTTTTTTAATAAAATTATTAGAAATATTAAAGTAATGTTAGGGAAATCCTTTAAGTAATATTAAGAAAAATATATCATAATATAGGAAACAAAAAAAATTTTAATAAAATAAATTATAAACATTTAATTAAAAAATCAAAATAAAAATTTAACAAAAGACAAGAAAATCGCTTTTTTAATATAATTTTTGACACCAGCCATTATCCGTTTCATTCAGTCATAATTGAACAAAACCCACCACTTCGTTTTTCGAACGGTCCAGCTCAAAGCTAGACACAGCTAAAACGATTACTATCTTTAAGTGGTCGAAGGATTGCTTCCATTTCCTGAAGAACCTCACAAGTGAACACACACAATCTTTAGGATTGCACATAAAATACAGTCAAAGACAGTCATCATCAACTTTATCCCTTTACGTATATTTCTGGCTTTTATAAATCTATTATATGAATACATAATTTTAATTACTAACTCAAACTCTCAATAAACTATAACTCTGAATCTTCAAATTAAAACTTGACGTCTTAAATTTTCAGTTACGCCATAATCAAATCTTATATTCAAGTCTGAAAGGAATAACATCGAAACCATTTTAATAAAATCAAGAAGAAATCTTATAACATAAGAAAATTTTCTTCAGTAAAATCAATAAGATATCTTAAAGTTATGAAAGGGAAAACGTAAATAATATCACGAATAAAACCATTTAAGTAAGATCAAATAGAAAAGTTTAACTATCTAAAGGGAAATCTTTTTAACCGTTCGTTTGGCACATGGGTCAGGCTAGAACTTTTTCGATTTTAATTTTAATTTAAGTATATTTTTAATTAAGCTAGCGCTTGAAATTTCATGTAGCGTCTACAAATTTCATTGGCTGTCGTTGTGTCTAACAATCAGTATGAAAAACCAATTCAAGGATAATTATAAGGATTTATGGCGTACACATCGTATTCGTACCTCATGGGTCTGGGTAGACCCACATATATTTTGTATGAAAAATAATGCAATTTGAATAAGTTGCTTTGCTTTTGATCTTTATTTTGGATATTTTCCATTCCAACCGCCTTGTATTCTCTTTGAATTTGTATATATATGTGTATTCTTACTATAAAGTCTGTTTCTGTACTCATTTCAAGTAACTTGAAGTTACTTGAACGCGTTTCTCTACATACTTTTCAAGCTCGAGAGACAAGAAGAGCAAACAAAATGTCACTCTCTATGCTATTACAATTTCTAGAAAAAGCTTTTTTCTGTTCGTTGACAAGCTAGTTGACAAGTAAGTTGGCTTTTGAATCCTTTTTCGGAAGACAAATAAATATAAGTATTCATGTTCAATTAACATTACATGTACTGTTAGTTTTCATTTTGACTCGACTTCATCTCATTTGACTCGTTTTCGTTTTTTTGTTTCACTTCAGATTGCACTAGAAGTAGTGACTGGCATTAGCGGTGCTAGTTCATTCGAAAAGAAGAAAAGTTGCAAAATTTGTGCACAAGGAAATGATAAAATACTCCGAAAAACTCGTTTCTTTTGTTCAAAATGTTCAAACGCATTATGCAATATTTTTGCCTGCGCAGGTAGTTCCACACATGCGAAAACCACAGAGAACAAAAAAAATATTGAAAATATATATCTACTTTATATATAAATAGGTCTCAATTCATCACCAAAAACTAAATATTTACATGTTAATGCTCTAAAATGTATGTGGGTCTGGCCAGACCCATGAGGTACGAATGCGACTTAACGAACATGTGCTGAATGGAGGGTTAATAAATAAAAAAAAAAACACTTAACAAAAGATTTGCAACAACAAGTTTTGCATAAAACCAAATTGAAACTTTAAATATAAAAGAAGAAAACCTTTTTGACAAAATCAAGATGAAATCGTACAAAAACAAGAAGAAAACCTTTTTTTAATAGAATCAAAACGACATTAATCCGAGTTAAGCTGAAATAAACTCTTTTTATGTAATCAAGAAAAAATCTTATAATAATAAGAGAAAATCTTTTTAATAAAATAAAAATAAAGGCGTCCATCTATTAATATGAGGAAAAATTTTTTAGTTTAAATTAAAAATAAAACTAAGAATAAAAAGATGAACAAGTTTTGAATGGAAAAATTATGACAAATAGCAAAATTAGAGTGGGGACTCAATGGGTTAATGAGATGTATTCGTTTTAACATCTAAACGCAAATATTTTTTTTTCAACAAACGAATTTCTTTACCGAATTTTATTTTTGAACTATAAAAGGTGTTAAAGTTGGAAAGTTGGAAATGAAAGGGTTAAGTTGGAAAGGTATTTTAACGGGCTTTAATCCAAAAATAGTTTTGGTGATTTTTGTTGTTGGGGAAGCATCTCTTCCGGTAAGGTCATTTATTTCGATGTAGTTTATTTAAAATTTATTTCGAGGAACACTATTTAAAAATTAAAATAATTGTTGTTCTTAAAGCTAGCAAAATAACCTTTCCAACAATTTTAAAAATTATGGTGGGACTGAACGGATTCTTGAGATATGGGCATTTTAACATCTAAGCAAAAATCGAATTTAAAAAATTTTTTTATTTAGATGTTTATGTTACCGTATTTCATAAGGACATTGAGTTCTCACCCAAATTTTGTATACTGTTGAAAGATAACTTAGGCAACTTTCAGGAAAAAATTGTTTTTAATTCTTAAATGGTGTTCTTCGAACCTCTTCTTTGAACCCCTTCTTCGAAATAAATTTCCTTACTGCAAGGGATGGAACCCCCAACCATCAAAACCACCAAAACCACCAAAACTTTCCCAAAACTATTTTTGAATAAAAGTCCGTTCAATGTGAGGAGCTGTCTGAGCTGGAGTTCGAACCTCGGTACTTTAGCTTTCGAGCCACGCACTCTAGCAGTAGGCTAGAGTCATACAGTCATACAGTTCCTTATATTTTGTAGTTGTCCGATAAACTTGTCCGAAAGGCTGAATGATTTCGGTTTTAAAATTGTTAAGCCCAACTTATAATTCGTACATTCTACGAATAAGTCGTACGGTCAATGTACTGATACGAATTGTTTCACTTTTGTTTACGAATATCATAATTATATGAACAAATATATACTACTTATACCAGATGCACGTAGATACTACATCTGGTATAAGTAGTTCTTAACGAATGAATTTGTGAAGATATCACGATACAAATACTTTGTATATTGCACAAATATTCGTTGAATGCACGATTATTTTTTTTACGAATATTATTAGTAATTTCGAATATTTTTTTCTGTGTTTATTGTAATGTGATTAGATAGTTGCATTTAATTTTTTTTATTAAAATTGTAATTACTTTAAATAATTTTTTATTTTATTAAAGTCAATAAGAAGAACCGAGGTGAACATTTAGACGATATAGTGTTCTGTTAGACGATATAGCGTTCTGTTATAGTGTCGCAATTTAAAATGAAAGCTCTTGTTGATATAACGTACGAGACGTTATATTTGATTTATTATTTTAAATTCATTTAACTTTAATTTATTCCATTTCTCTTAAAGCAAAAAAAAAACAACAACTTTATAATCATGCACTCAAGCAAACTTATGATTTTTATTCGATAGCACTAGCTATTATATGCTTAACTTAACAGCATTATACGAGTAACTTTTTCACCCAGCTATAAAATACTATGTTGTTATTACATTAGCATCTGCTCTTTGCTGTTAAAATATCTGCTGGGTTTATGTCTGACTCAGCTTTTAACTTTTTAATATGTTGTTTATTTTACTCGACTCTCAACTCTTTACATTTAACTCTTAACCATTTTTTACAACTTACTCACCTGCTTTATTTCTCGAAGCTGCAAGTTTTTATAACTTTTGCAGCCAATACAAGTAGCTTAAAGTTTTTATTGCTTCGAGTTTTTAATAAAAATCTTGTTTTTTCAGCTTTTTTTTATTTAGCTTTGAAATTTTCAACTTTTGCTCATGTTGTTAATTGTTTTGGATGATTGTAAAAGTATTGAAAAGAGCTTTAAAAGAGAATGTTATTTCAGAAAAATAAAGCTGTAAAACTATTTATCAATATTGACATATCGACCGACCCCTTTTCTGGAAATTATCGTATGTGCCTTTTTTCGAAATTGACCTTTTTAAGCGAATTTGTTCTATACTAAACCCCACATTGCATCACCTGGTAAAATATTGCATCTAAAATCCTTAAAGTTACACCAAAAATTTACCGATATTTAGCCTGCACGCTGAATCAACCTTCAAATTTCGTTTTGCTTTAAGGTGGCAGAACTTGGTTGATTGCAAATTAATTATTATAATTATTATAATTCGTAAAACAACGTCGGTATTTGGCCGACATATAATTTGTTAAATAAAAAAGTAGAATTTCTTGTTTTTCTTACGTTTTATTTTGCAAAAAGTTAGAGCAAAGGAGCTTTGAATAAAACAATGTCCATCCCGAATAAGACATTACGTCCATGGAAATACGTACCTTTAAAACGGACATAATGCCCATGGACCTTATGTCTGTAGCCATTATATCCCCCACCTATTTTAATATTTCCCTATGCTGTAATTCAGTAAAAAGGCCTAAGTCATATTTTTCTCAATAAATTTTTTTTTTTATATTTTTATATGTTTTAAACACGTTTTTCTCAAAACTACTTATTTGAAGTCGGTGCCTAACATAACTCAAAGTAATGCACCGATCTTAATGAACTTTTGCATATCTTATATATTAATAGGCAAACATCAAATGTTATCGCTCTTTTTTTCGATATTAATTTTGGAATAATTGCAATGAAACTTTTATCATTCGGAAGGTACTGCACCCTTTATGTGCAAAATCATTTAAGATTTTTAATTTATGACCTCTGACCCAAAATATTAACGTTGAAAGTTTGTATTATTTTTAGTAAGGAATCTCAGGGCTAGGAAAAGGTAGAATGGTGAATGTGGTATCAAATGAAAGATCTGGCTGCACAGTATGATTACATTTTAGATTGGTGACCTTCGACCTGAAATATGCGCGTAAAAAGAACATTTATTAAATAAAAGCTAAACTGTAATAGATGGAAAAATATAATGTAAGGGGGAATTTTAGACATTGATAAGGTGTGCAACATTTTGCGCCATCTCTTACGGATACACCCTACAGTAAGCATTTTTTTTTATGTAACATGTGTGAATATATATTGTGATGGTGAAATTTCTTACAAATAGTAAAGTTTGATTTCCGTTATTTTGACATAAAAAGGTTGAGGAATATACCGGTATACGAAAGTTTTCTTGGTAATATTTTCCACGGATAGTATGTTAAAAAAAATCCCTGAAAATGACATTAATATTATTTAGATACCTCGAAAGATGTATATCTTCTCAGTACAACGTATTTCCTTGAAGCAAGGCCTCAGAATGAGAAAAAAACTATTGAAATTTCAAGTTTTGACTTTGCAAGCAAATGTCTCAGCAATTTTTTAATCAATTTTAAACAAATTTTCTTTGAGAGATCAATGAATGGACTTTTGGAGAAATAAGAAAAAATTAACCGTTATCCTTCAATTCAATGTTTTTTATATTGTTTTGAAAAACCTCTAAAATATATAGGTTTTGCTCAAAAAATAAGGCAAACGTTTTTTTGTTTTAATTTTTTTTTTCTTATTACATTTTATTTTTTCACACTCTTTCATATGAAATATCATTTATTTGCAAAAACTGCCTAATTTTGACACATAATTCAATAAACACTTTCTATAATCGAAATTTGTGAGCTACCCCCTATGATTTTTTTGGATGAAAATTTAATTTTTCAAAATGTTGTTTATACATTTTTACAAAGTTCTACAGCTCAAGAAATAATTTCTGTGAAAATTTTTTAAATATTTCAAACCACTCTAAAGTTATATACACAAATCTATGTTTTAAGCAATTTCCTCAGCTACATCTTAAATATTAATACGCAAACATCAAATGTTGTCGTACACTTTTTTGATATTTATTTTTGATATTTTGAAATTTACATCATACGAAAGGTACTGCACCATAGATGTGCCGAATCATGTTAGATTTTAAATTAGTGAACTCTGACCCGAAATATTGACGTTGAAAGTTTATATTAATTTTAGTAAGGAATCTCAGGGCTAGGAAGAGGTAGAATAGTGAATGAGGCATCAGATGAAAGGCCTGGTTGCACAGTATAATTGCATTTTTGATTGGTGAACTTCGACCTGAAATATGAGCATTAAAAAAGCATTTATTAAATAAAAGCTCAACTGTACGAGATGGAAAAACATTATGTAAGAGCGAATTTTGGACATTGATAATATGTGCAACAAGTATTTAAAAGATTTTTAGCCATCTCTTACGGATACCCTACAACAAGCATTTTTTTTATGCAACAAGTGTGAATATATATTGTGTTGGTTAAATTTCTTACAAATAGTAAATTTGAAAAAGTTCCGTTATATTGACATCAAAGTTATGAAGATATCTCGAAAATTATACCTTTTCTCAGTACAACGTATTTTTGTATGAAAAGCCCTGGTTGAGAAAAATAACGGTGTACGAAATTTTTTTTTTGGTAATGTTTTCAAAGAAAATATTTTTAAAAAATTTCGCCAATTTTGATATCAAAAATAATTTGAAACTTAAGATTTTCTTAGTATAACACATTTTCTTAAAGCAAGGTCATCGCCTAAGATTGAGAAAAAACCGATGGAAATTTCAGAAAATTGGTCGAATTTCGGCCACAGGTGATACTAGTACACAGAGAAAACAACATTTTCAAAAGTGGCAGAAACGAGCTACTTTTAAAAACGTTTGACCCAGATTTTGCACTTCTAACGTTTATTTTACTTTTAAAAACGAACATTTTAAAATGAAATAGTAAAACGTTTATTTTCATTTTAAAAACTTACATTTTCGAATGAGATTCTAAAATGTACGTTTGATTTTTAACAATGGATATTTTAAAATGCTGTAGTAAAACGTTTATTTTCATTTTAAAAACGAAAATTTTAAATCGAGATTCTTAAATGTTCGTTTGATTTTTAATAAGAAATATTCTCAAATGTAAAATGTTTATTTTTATTTTAAAAACGAAAATTTTAAAATAAGATTCTAAATTTTTCGTTCTATTTGTAAGAATGAAAATGTTTATTATTTCCCATTAAATCATAAATTTATAGAAATCCGCATTTCCTATATTAATTAAAAAAAGGTCATTCGTTTTCAACATTACAGTTTTACAGTTTTAAGGCAAACTGCAGAGTGATGAAATCGAGAATGAAAAATATTTAATTTTCTGAACAAATATCAAATAATAAGTCAAGGAAACATATATAACAAACAATTCGTTATTAACAAGTGCTTTGAAACAAAGTATGTGAATTTTACTATGTCCTGGTAAAACGTTCGTAGTTGTTTTAAAAACGTTTCTTTTCACTTTTCTATTTAAAAATGCGCGTTTTAATTTTTGTATGGCCTAAAATGTTTCTAAAAAAAAAATAATTTTAACCTACTATATTATAGTAAAACATTCGTAGTTGTTTTAAAAACGTTTCGTTTACTTTTCTATTTAAAAATGTGCGTTTTCATTTTTGTATGGCGTAAAATATTTTTAAAAATATTAATTTTACTAAACGTTTTTAAAATGTGCGTTTTTGATTTTTTGTTTTCTCAGTGTATCTTTTATATGATAAATACTCGCAGATAAACGATGGTTTTTATTAAAAAAATGTTTACGATATCTTAGAGGCAATTTTTTTTTTGTGAAAATGAAACCTCTAAATTCAAAACCGCGCGAAAAATCGGAAATCGCATAGTTTTCAAAATAATTTCATTCACCCGCTCAAGAAACTAATATAATAAATAAATCACTTTGATTTTTTTATTTCAAATAACACTGAGAGGCCTGGTTAACACTGAGAGGCACCGCACGACGCTTTTTTTAAGCTACACCGATCTACCTCCATCACGGTAAAATTCTTACATACTCTTCAAAGATAGCTCTTTAATGTGTACAAAAACTTGAGTAATTATATTCACTCAGAACTAAGACAAAAATCTGTTTTTTTCGGCCTCGGAAACGATCATGTCCTCTTAATATTGTGAAGTTTTGGTGAAGCCAAAAATCGAAGAGTGCAACTTTTTTGATATTGCCTACCGATCTCTTATTTATATTATATGTATCTAATATTGAACTTTAATAAAAACAAGTAAGATGAATGAACAATTTAGATTTTTATACATCGACACATTTTTTTTGTAAATTTTTTGATTACAGTTATAAAAACATCTTGTTGTTGTGCATGCCCGGCTCTGGGTTCTAGATACGGGGCTGATACAAAGACTTGTCTTCGTTTCATATAGTATTTTATTTAATTTAGCGGTTGAAAGTTAAATTTTAGTAGAAAAATTTATTGAACTGATAGTAACTTTTTTTTTTAAAAAAGGTTAATATTTTTGTGCTTTTGATCTCGTTTAACATAATTTATAATTTTTGATCAATAAATTTCTGTAATTAATTTTTCTCTTATACCGCTTTTTGTACCGCTTTTTATTTGATGAATGTACTTCTTTTGTACTGCTTTTTAATTTCGAAATAAGGTTTTGTATTTCCTATTGCTTTGAAAATCACATTGGTCACATTAGCCATATAAAGCTTAAAATTTAATTGCGAATCAAAAAAGCAAAAGCTTAAGCTTTGCATAATAAATAGCTTTGTTGAGCTTTATCAAACATGCAGCAGCAGCTTAATATGTTTCCCTTTCTTACATTTTTTCTGCTTATTTGCTTCAACACCTTTTGCTTTTATATTTTCTTAATTTCGCACCTTTCTCATAAATTAAAGCTTTTTCAATTGCTTTTTGTTTTCTTCTCTCTCTCTCTGGTTTTTGCTAAACTTATGCACAATGATGCTCAACATTAGAAGATGTTGAAAAATCAGCTTCCCAGCAACGAGCTGTACGTGTCGAGGAGCACAGTTAAGGTGTAGCAGTTGGTGGAGGCGTCAAAGTAGTTGGAGTGGAAACAGCAAGCAAATGCTTTTCTTATGCATACTAGTGTTGGTCCACGGGATGTGGTAATTTTTCTTCTGAGCTATCTTGGCGCCACAACAATTTCTTCTACTACTTTTTCGATTTCTCCTTCTCCTTTGCTTGCTTTGAGTTTTTCTCATAACGTGTCGCTTATTTACGCGATGTGAATGACATTTAGAATGTTTTGTGGCATATTTTTTGGCATAGCAGCACGTTTTTTCTCCCTTTTACCTTTTTTTCGCCATATTTTTAGCTACTTTTTCTGCTACTAAATAAATGCCTTTGTGTACGTGACTTGTATGGTAATAAGTTGTTGTATGCTAGTGTTTATGCTGTCATATATGTTTTGGCAGCGTGTGTTGAACACAGCACAAACAACAAAAAATACTTTTTTTTCAAAAAAACTTGTATGCTGTGAATTTATTTAAAACATTAAACAGGAATGAATGAATGAAAACTCTCAAGTTTTATGCCCTCATTTTTCGAATACTTAAGACAATTTCTCCTAAAAGCCACTCTAGCTGAAGTGCAGGCTATGGCTAAGTAGCGTAAAAAGCTTCTCTAGGAATTTAAGGTAAATGTTGTTAACGAGCATCGGCTAGCTGACTCAAAGACTTAACCATAGAGAATCTTCTAGAAGAAGCGGTTAAATATTTAAAAGTTATGCATGACCATAAAAAAGTTAGGCAAAGGCATAAACTCGCAAAGTTTAAGAGGCTACAAAAACTTGAAAGCTCTTTGCCACAATTTTACATACAGTTGCGAATAATTTGAAGCCTAAGGTGGTGAATCTTTAATTTAAAGCTGTTCATTTCGCATCATTTTTACATTAATAAAAAAGGAATTGGCATTTAATATTTAGCATTTATGATTTAATATTTTACATGTAGCATTAAACATTAAATATGTATTATTTTACACAAAAAACATAGCATTGAATACTTAACATTTAACATTCTAATTGATTACATTTAACATTTAACAATTAACTTTGCGGTGGTGACGTGAACTTTTTTGCTTTACTCACAGGAGCCTGTGAGACCCCACAATGACGTGGGGTCTGACAGGCTCCTTTACTTGTTGTTTGATTATTCAGTAAACATCAATCAATCTTTAAAAAAAACCACAAACATTGGTTTATAGAAGTAAAATTAAAAGAATAAATGTTTAAACAATAGTCTTTTCTATTTATTTTCAAAATTTAATAAAATAAAAACATTTAAGGAACTTTGCAGTCTTCATGTATTTCTCGGAAATCGCGACTCGGTAGGGGCCTGTAAGACTCCACGTCACCATTTAAAGGTTAACATTAGGCGAATTTTTCCAACATCCAAATACGATTTCCATACAAACAAAATCCTGCTATGGATTTAGATTTTGTGAGCTCGTAGTTTGAAACATCACATACAGATGGCGTACAATGAAATTAGAGATCGGAAAAAGCATTGTTCACATTCTCATGTTTGCATTCAATGCCATATAGTAGTCATATACTTTTCATGAGCAGCACATCAAAATCCAAATCCAGATTTGGATGCTGGAAAAAACGCAGTTATCACGTCCCTTAAACCACATTAAACATTTAACAGTTAACATTAAACAATAAACATTAAACATGAAACATTAAACATTAAAAATGAAACATTAAACAAAGAAAATTAAAAATTAAAAGTTAAAATTGAAAATTAAAGACTAAAAATTAAAAATTAAAAATTAAAAATTAAAAATTAAAAATTAAAAATTAAAAATTAAAAATTAAAAATTAAAAATTAAAAATTAAAAATTAAAAATTAAAAATTAAAAATTAAAAATTAAAAATTAAAAATTAAAAATTAAAAATTAAAAATTAAAAATTAAAAATTAAAAATTAAAAATTAAAAATTAAAAATTAAAAATTAAAAATTAAAAATTAAAAATTAAAAATTAAAAATTAAAAATTAAAAATTAAAAATTAAAAATTAAAAATTAAAAATTAAAAATTAAAAATTAAAAATTAAAAATTAAAAATTAAAAATTAAAAATTAAAAATTAAAAATTAAAAATTAAAAATTAAAAATTAAAAATTAAAAATTAAAAATTAAAAATTAAAAATTAAAAATTAAAAATTAAAAATTAAAAATTAAAAATTAAAAATTAAAAATTAAAAATTAAAAATTAAAAATTAAAAATTAAAAATTAAAAATTAAAAATTAAAAATTAAAAATTAAAAATTAAAAATTAAAAATTAAAAATTACAAATTAAAAATTAAAAATTAAAAATTAAAAATTAAAAATTAAAAATTAAAAATTAAAAATTAAAAATTAAAAATTAAAAATTAAAAATTAAAAATTAAAAATTAAAAATTAAAAATTAAAAATTAAAAATTAAAAATTAAAAATTAAAAATTAAAAATTAAAAATTAAAAATTAAAAATTAAAAATTAAAAATTAAAAATTAAAAATTAAAAATTAAAAATTAAAAATTAAAAATTAAAAATTAAAAATTAAAAATTAAAAATTAAAAATTAAAAATTAAAAATTAAAAATTAAAAATTAAAAATTAAAAATTAAAAATTAAAAATTACAAATTACAAATTACAAATTACAAATTATAAATTACAAATTACAAATTACAAATTACAAATTACAAATTACAAATTACAAATTACAAATTACAAATTACAAATTACAAATTACAAATTACAAATTACAAATTACAAATTACAAATTACAAATTACAAATTACAAATTACAAATTACAAATTACAAATTACAAATTACAAATTACAAATTACAAATTACAAATTACAAATTACAAATTACAAATTACAAATTACAAATTACAAATTACAAATTACAAATTACAAATTACAAATTACAAATTACAAATTACAAATAACAAATTAAAAATTAAAAATTAAAAATTAAAATTAAAAATTAAAAATTAAAAATTAAAAATTAAAAATTAAAAATTAAAAATTAAAAATTAAAAATTAAAAATTAAAAATTAAAAGTTAAAAATTAATAATAATAATTAATAAAATAATTAATAAAATTATCTACTCAAAATTAATAGTGTCCACCATGTGGCTCGATAGAGTCAATTATTTAGGGGTAGCATTGCCGATGCTCTCTCTAATGCAAGAACAAAACAAGATAAATTTGCACAAGATACAGAAATTAACCTGAATTTAAGAGACTTCTTTAAAGTCAAACTGCTAAAAAACCTAAGTAGTCACTTTCACCTTGAAAATGTCTGTCTGAGAAAAATAACTTGTTTTGAGTTACAAAATAAACGATCACAAGAAAAACATAGACAAAAATTAATTCATTTCAAGAAAAATAAAACCCAAGTTAATATAAAGAAACAACAAAATCAGAAATTAGATGCAAATTCCTTGAAGTAATTTATTTAAGCATTTTAAATTTTCTTTTCTTTTTCCCCTGCCAAAACGTTAAAATTATAATGAACATCGCTTTTAACTTTTCCTAAAATTCTTAAAACAAAAATAATGAAAAAAAGTCCGTGCAAGACTTAAGGCGAAAAAAATGCTGAAGTGGGCTGCTGGCTGGCAGTCAGTGTAGCTAAAGCATAACTTTGCGCAATGATGTCAAGGGAAGTGTATTTTTGTGGATGGGCGTTGAAGCAATATACATAAATATTTGCAAAAAAATAACCACCTTACAGACGTAGAGCTGCGCTTTGCTCTGAGCTTGATTTTAATGGACTTGCATGCATTTTTTCCAACATATTCGTATTTTCATTTTGTTGCTTCTCCTAAATTTTCATGCATACACACTTGCATTGCAGCAAATACAGTTAAGCACCTAGTAGCTAGGTCGTTGCTACACAGGGTTGCCATGTGTTGTCTAATGATGCAGAAGCTGATGCAGAATAGCGGGAAGCATGTGTTGTGTATATGTGTCAACAAGTGTCGTCTAAAGATTTAGATGTGCAAATTATTTTTGTGCTAAGGTGAATAATGTGCAAATGTGAACACAAGAAATAAGTGTACAAATAAAAGCTGTAAAAGTTTTTCATCTTAATTGTTTGTATCCGTTGACATTGTTTTGAATTTAATGAACTTAGAAGTTGTGCACAATGTCGTTTACAAAATATCGTTTTGTTTCTTTTTTTTTTTTGTGAGATATCTTCAAAACTTTTGTTTTTAGGCTCTGTTAGAACCTCACTTCAAACTAGACATGTGTACATTCTGCGTTGATACAACAACTCAAGCTCAGTTAACTGTATCGGCGCAATGTGTTAACACAATTGCGCCATTAAGCAGTTTGAAGTGCTTAGATTCCTTTTATTGATATACTGTTTCAACGTGACTTTATTCATCGGAATAAAATTTTGATTTGGATACCATGTTTGGTGGAGTGCATAAAAAGTGAGCATATGGTCCAACTCGATTTTTCAAGTAAAATTAAAATAGTTTATGAATTTTTTACTTGAAAAATCGAGTTGGAGCAAATGCAGGCAGAACTTTTCGACTGTTGGACCAAATATATATTCCTTGCCCATCTGAGCGTTGAAGTCACCAAGCACGATTTTTACGTCGTGATGGAGGCAGCTTTCGTAAGCATTTTCTAGGCACTCGAAGAAGGTTTCTTTGGTCTCATCGTCCTTGTCTTGTGTCGAAACGTGCGCACATATTAGGGTTATATTAAAAAATTTTATCTTGATGTGGATTATGACAACCGTTCGTTAACAGGTTTGAATCGCAGGACGTGGGGCCGATGTAGTAGATATCACAGGGTGCATGCCGAATGCAACCCTGTTCCTTCCATCGCATTCTTTGGATAGCAGTGATATCAGCTTTGTATATTTTCCAATATACAATATGTCAAGAGTTCGGACATTCCAGGTGCATAACCTTAAATCATTATCAGTTTTTCGTTTGCTGGAGTCGTCATCAGACTTGGGGATACTTTTTCTTATATTCTTACATATATGCTTTCATACGACTGGTGTCTATTTGTGGCGACTTTTTTGGTTGAAATGTTTTTGTTTTCGATTTTTCTAACAATTGTATTTTTTTAACTTGAGCTCTTTTTATTGTGCGATTTTTTTTGCCATGCCACTTTTTTGTGAGTTAAAATAATCATAACTTTCAACTCTTTTAACATTTTTTATTATGCAACTTTTTGTTGAAAATGTTTATGTCTGCGCCATTTTTAAAAAAACATTTTTTTCGAGCTTGAGACTTTTTTCAATAGCGACTTTTTCATTGCGACTTTATTGTTAGGAATGTATTTGCCTTCAAATTCTTTAACAAATGTACTTTTGAGCTTGACTTTTTTCTTATATGTCTTTTTGCAAGTAAAAATAAACATAGGCCAGTCAAAAATATGGCCCGTGAGAAACAAGTTTTATACATCTGGGGACCTTTTTCCATTTACGACTTTTTGGTGAGAATGTTTTTGAATGCGTTTTTTTTCTAACAAATATTTTTGGATCATGGGACTTTTTCACTTGCGACTTTTTTTGTAGAAATGTTCTTGCCTCCGAATTTTTTAACACACATACTTTTGAGCTTTTGAACTATTTAGTTTAAAATTTTTTAACAAATGTACTTTTCATCTTGACTTTTTCCTATGTGACTTTTCATGGAACTTTTCCACTTGCGACTTTTTTGGTAGGAATGTTCTTGCCTCCGAATGTTTTAGCAAACATACTTTTGAGCTTGACCCCTTTCATATTTGCTACTTTTCTTCCGTACAACTTTTTTGCATGTAAGACATCATCATAAACCAGTAAAATGTGCCCGATAGCAACGATTTTTATGTATATTGGGTCCTATTTTAGTAACTTACAATTTTTTGTGAACATAGTTTTGCATGCGATTTTTCTAACAAATATTTTTTGAGCTTGGGACTTTTTTCAATTGCGACTTTTTCATTGCGACTTTTTTGTTAGGAATGTATTTGCCTTCAAATTCTTTAACAAATGTACTTTTGAGCTTGACTTTTTTCTTATGTGTCTTTTTTGCAAGTAAAAATAAACATAGGCCAGTCAAAAATATGGCCCGTTAGAAACGAGTTTTATACATCTGCGGACCTTTTGCACTTTGCGATTCTTTGGAGAGAATGTTTTTGTCTACGGTTTTTTCCAACAAATATATTTGGATTTTTCCACTTGCGACTTTTTTGGTAAGAATGTTCTTGCCTCCGAATGTTTTTACAAATATATTTTTGAGCTTGACCCCATATTATATTTGCCACTTTTTTCCATACAACTTTTTTGCATGTAAGACATAATGATAAACCAATAAAATGCGTCTAATAGCAACGATTTTTATGTATATTGGGTAATTTTTTTTGTAACTTACAACTGTTTTGTTAAAATAGTTTTGCATGCGTTTTTTCTAACAAATTTTTTTTTAGCTTGGGTACATTTTTGGTAGAAATGTATTTGCCTTGAAATTGTTTAACAAATGTACTTTTGAGCTTGCCTTTTTTCTTATGTGTCTTTTTTGCAAGTAAAAATAAACATGGGCTAGTCAAAAATATGGGCCGTTAGAAACGAGTTTTATACATCTAGGGACCTTTTTCACTTTGCAACTCTTTGGAGAGAATGTTTTTGTTTACGTTTTTTTTCTAACAAATATTTTTGTATCATGGAACTTTTCCACTTGCGACTTTTGTGGTAGGAATGTTCTTGCCTCCGAATGTTTTTACAAATATACTTTTGAGCTTGACCCCTTTTATATTTGCTACTTTTTTTCCATACAAGGATTTTTATGTATATTGGGTCCTATTTTTGTAACTAACATTTTTTTTTGTGAAAAAAATTTTACATGCGTGTTTTCTAACAAATTTTTTTTTTATCTTGGGATTTTTTTCAATTGCGACTTTTTCGTTGCGACATTTTTTGTACGAATGTATTTGCCTTGAAATTTTTTAGCAAATTTTTCTTTTAAGCTTGACTTTTTCCATGTGACTTTTTTGCATGTTAAAATAATAATAGGCTAGCAAGATGTGGTCCTTCAAAAACGAGTTGAGGTTGCAACTCTTTGGTGGAAATGTTTTTGTCTGCGTCTTACCTAACAAATATTTCTTACCTTAGGGCTTTTTCACTTGTGACTATCGTTTCGGCTTTTTTAAAGGACTGTTATTGCCTCCGAATTTTCAACAAATATATTTTTAACTATATATATCTGATCCCCCTTCTATTTGCAACTTTTTCTATTCGAACTTTTGCAAGTTAAATAATCGTAATCCAGAAAAATGTACCTTAACAGAAGGAATTTTGATAAAGGAATGCACACCTTTCAGTTCATTTGAAGCTTGCGTTTTTTTCTTTTGAGACTATTTTTAGCTGCAACATTTTTATTTTTTTAAACCCAAAATGTTCTTCACCAATTTAACAATATTCTCTCTAGCTAATGCAGCCACAACTACATATGCCCCATTTGCTATTTTTTTCATTTCGTTAATTTTCATTTTGTTACTCTGTTGAGTCACTTTGCTTAGGTGTGGAAGAGTGTCAGGGATTCAATTACTTACGTCCTGCTTTGTTTCAATTATGAAAATTAAATGCTCACGTTTAATTCACTTTTGTACAAAGCTGTGTGCTGCCACTCTTCTAGACCAGTACAAACAAGATTTTATGCAAACACACACACGCTCTGTTTCACATACTTGCATAAGTTTGACAAGCTAGCGCGTTAAAATAGAACAGGAACTAGTGCTGGGGGAAAAAATGGCAATAAAACAACAGAAAATCTCTCTATTTTCTCCAGCATAGACAGTTACAAATAAGGAAAAAAAAAGCCAACTCAGTTGGTTTTATTTATGTATGAAATAATTTCTTTAATGGCTTCTGTACTTGTATGAGTCTTAGCTTATTGCTTATGTGTGTGTTTCTAATATTTATATCTGCAAACTTGTTTATGTAACTGTTACTAAGAACTTTAGTGGCTGTCCTTCAGTTGTCCTGTGCAAATACTTTAGATCTGTTTGTCTGCCACACAGGAAAACTAACACCATAAAGCATAGTTTCATGCTACCACAAACACAGAGTTAAATAAACAAATATATGTGTATGGGAAAGAGTTGAAACCGACACACACTTTCTGTTCAGACTTACACTCACACTCACGTTCACACTCACAGTCACACTAACATAGCTACATCCAAAGGACCCTCTGGCGCGTTGAACATTTCTAATTAAGTTTTAATTTGGTGCTTTTGTGAGAAGAGTGAGTTTTTTCTCCATCTCTAATCTGTTTGTGCTTCAAGCTTTGTGCTTGTTGTACTTTATATTTATTGCATTGCCTTGTATGTTTACTGTCGTTATATCTAATATTTATTTTGTTATCGTTTTTCTTGTTTTTCATTTTAGAATTCAGCGGAGCCCGTTTATTCACCAACCATGGCTGGTGGTCTTTTCTCCATTGATCGTCAATTCTTTGAGCAGCTTGGCACCTACGATTCTGGCTTTGATATTTGGGGTGGCGAAAATCTTGAGTTATCCTTCAAGACTTGGATGTGTGGTGGTACGCTGGAGATTATTCCATGCTCACATGTGGGTCATATATTCCGGAAACGGTCGCCATACAAGGTAAGTGATAATGAGTTGAAGAAATTGATGGATGCGAATATTTTGGTTTGTAACAAGAAACCATTTACAACGGACTGAATAGTAACTATATTTTTTTGAAAGCTTTTTATTCTTTTTAAAGAAAATAATTTCGTTTGATGTTTTTATTTTGGCGTTAAGGAATGATTGTTATAGCACACGTTTTAAATCCGAGGTCGCCTTTATCAATGTTCCACAATAAAATGGCACAATTTGTTAAAAACAATGCTGTTTCATTTCCAAATTAAAAATTTAGCTACCCAAAATGGAGATCTCGGTTCTGGACATTATTGCACTCTTAAGCTTAGTATACTGTAGGGACGAAAATTTTTGGGCATATAACATACACGCGATATTTTGGTGTAGAGTCAAAACTTTTGTGTGGAGAAAAAGCACTTGCTGTTCTATGGCTGCAATTTTATATCCTATAAAAGGCAAGACTACACATTAATAAACTATATAAATGCAACAATAAATTCATTAAATAACAAATTCAACACTTAAACATACTTACTGCTTATTTTTTATTGTTGAATGGAAAATTTCCGCGCCATTTAAATGTACGGGCATATAATCGACAGTGAAATTTTGATATTTCAACTCTCCACTCACGATTGGAAATTTGGCCACATAACAATAATTTTCGCTTCTACAGCGTACTAGCTGGCGAAAAAATTTCGCTGCCTGTTCGTTATCAAAAATCTCAATGTATTTCTTATGGAAATTTTTTTTGTTCCTACAGCATACTAAGATTTAAAATCATTTAAGATCAGAACAGTTTAAAAGTCGTCAAGTATTCGGTTTGCTGCTTTTATTTCAAATTCAAGATTAATAATTAGATTACAAAAATCAAGATCCCAGGTCCGGACCCAATAGTTTTTTAAAAATATATGCAGTAAAATGAATTTGGGATAGTGGTAGTTTTAATATTGCTTATTTCAAATCCAGAGTCAAACCAAGTTACACAAACTTTTTTGGGAATTGTTTTTGCCGTAGCCCTCCGGATAATTTAAAAAAATTTAAGACTATGTCAAGTCTGCGATTGATTTTGCGCGCAATTTTTCTTATTCCTAAGTTTTCATCCAAAAAGGCTAAAATTTTCCCGCAAAGGCTGAGACCACGTGGTATTTTAAGAAACGTATTTTTTCCACCTTTCAACTCAAAAATAGCATTTTTTAATGTATGGTACATGCGCAAGGCATATTAACCAGGTAGGCTCGAAAGAAGAGATGCTCTCAAAATTTGAAATTTTGTTTTTCTTCACATTGTGAATCGAAATGTTTGTCACAATCAGCTGTTTCACAAAATCAAGATCAGGGTGTCGTGCAGTATTTTGTTTGCTTACTTAATGCCTTAGTTCAGTACATGTGTTAATAGGGGTTGCTGTGCATACTTTTTGTGTTTAAATTTAAATAGGGGTATTCACGACTGCACTTGCCAGTGCAGTTGAGGACTTGTGCAGTTAGGTTATCATGAACACCACTATCACTTTTTCAAAGCTGTCAAATTTTTCAACGTTTACAACTGCTGAAGTCCTAAAGTTGAAGGCAATATTAGAAAAGCATTTGTGCATATTTTGGACGTACGCGAATTTTGTTGGTTTTTTTTTTTTTGTTAAGTGTACAAACCCTTTACTGCAATGGCAAGTGCACTGAATCGTGAATACCCCTAATATTTATGAATATTGCAATGAAAATTAATTTGTAATGGTTAATTTTCCATTTCTCGTTAAAAAAATTATTGAGGGTTTGAAAATTTCCGAAAAAGTTTTGAAAATTGCCGCAAAGCTTAGGGTTTTGTCTTTATTACTATATCAAATCGTTCGTGGGGGTCCTTAAGATCTCAAAAACGGTAGCACCTAAGGGCATCAAATTTACAACATTTTTGTCAAGGCTTATATCTTGAATAAAAACAAAAATTGCCACACCCCTTATTACCGCCCACAAATCAATAAAAATGCTATATATCAGACAAATTCGGTTGTATTGGACTAAAATTTTATAATTTAGTTCATATATTTAATCTCGGCAACTCAAAAAAATGGGCGTGGTCAAACTATAATAACGCCCACTTGTAAGAAATCATAATTCCTGAGTTGTTATCGATTTTTTAAGACTTTTTCTTTTTTATAAGATCCTTTAACCCTTGGACAAACACATAGTTCTGGCCAGGCATATTTAATTTTTGATCGTTAATTAAACATACTTCTAGTTTAAGTAGATACCTGTATTTCCCGGTAGCCGCCTAAAATATTGTTGGCTTTCTATTTAAAAAAAAAAATTTTAAATATCGTTCCAACACGAAGAAAACTGCTAGAAAAGTACCCTCTAGAACAGCGTTTCTTAACCTTTGTCATTCCGCGGACCCCTAGAAAATCACGCACAAGTTCAAGGACCAATTAATAAAAACACAGGAATAAATTTTGGACAAATTATTTTAGTACTGAAAAAAAATTACATTTTTATAAAAATTAAGAATTCTGTATTAATGTGAAGGTTGGAGCTGCTTTTTTGAAACTAAATTAGTAATATTTGGGTTGATGTTTTTACTTAAATGTAATCTCAAATCTGATTCCAATTGTAATCTGTTTCTGTATTTGTTTTTGGTGTATACGAGAGCAGAGAAGGCCTTTTCACAGAGGTACGTGGACGAGAAAAGCAGTAAATATTTTAGTGCTTCTCCTGATATTTCTTTACAAACATTTTTTAAATATACCCAAAAACTTGATAAAGACGATTCTTTCAAATTACGTTTTAAAGCTGAATCACATAATATTTCTATTAATTGATTTTCCTGTACCGTTGTCAAGCCGATTATATCTAAAACATCTGCGTTGAAAGGGTTTGCTATCAAGTTTTTATTTATGTCGGGTTCTAGAAAATAATCCCAAAAAGAAGACGTCAAACCGCGGAGGTTTTTAATCATTTCCTCTTCTACTTGCGTTGGCAACATTTCTCCACCAGAGGATTCTAAAAACGCTACCAGTTTAGGAAAATGATTATAGTTTTTTTTAATTGTACGATTAGTCCAAAGGTCAAGTTTTTTATCATAGCTCCTATTTTATATTCAACTTGGAATATGTTGTTATCTCTTCCTTGTAGACTTAAGTTCAGCTCGTTCAGGGCACTAAAGATATCAGCCAAATATGCCACCATTGTAAGCTATTCAAAGTTATTGAAATGATTAGCATGTTTATTGACACTGCCAACAGAATTATTAAAAAAAAACTTTCTGATCTCATCTCTCCGCTCAAAAACACGCGACACGACTTTGCCACGAGACAACCAACGCACCTCAGCATGCAATAACAACTGAATGTGAATGCTGCCCATTTCTGCACATATCACACCGAAAATACGGGAATTTAGAGGCCTGGCTTTAATAAGATTCACGACCTGCACTATGTCGTCCAAAACTGTTTTTAATTTTTCTAGCATATCCTTAGCAGCTAATGCCTCTCTATGAATGCAACAACGATGCCAGATAACAGATGGATTCGTCTTCTTCACGCGCGCCTGAAGTCCTGTTCGTATACCGGTCATAGCCCGAGCACCGTCGGTAGTAACTGCCACACATTTATCCCACGATATTTCATGAGTGGACATAAAGTTGTTTAATACTTCAAATATTGCTTCACCTGTAGTATGCGAAGGCAGAGGCCTACAGAATAGAAAATCCTCAATTATTTTCCTAAAAATTTCAGTTATGATCATTAATTAAAAAAAAAAAAAATTAATTCAAATGTCCATAGATTAGACGGCGGACCCCCATATATATACTCACGGACCCTCAAGGGTCCGCGGACCCCAGGTTAAGAAACGCTGCCCTAGAACAAACACACATGCCTGGTTAGACCCTTTTACAATTTGTATGAAATAAATGATTGTTATACACATTTTGGGTTATTTTTCTGCAAATATAATGCAGATTGTTGTTTCCAGGTATTTTTTTTTTATATTTTGGGTTGTTTTTATGTGAAGTCAATGCAGATGTTTGCTTCCAGCTAGTTTTTGTGTTAATTTTTCTCATATTTCTTTCTTTTGTTTGTGATTTTGGTTTTGAGTTCAGTTAGTTTATTATTGAATGCTGAACATACAACATCGACAGTCTGAAATATAAATTTTTTGATAGACGTCATGGCATTAGCCGCTTACATCATATGCAATGAAAATGGTTTCCAGAAGGAACCAGAAAAGAGAAGCGACGAATGTTCTTGAACACGCTGAGTAAACAATTGGTGCTTGATCATACTGAAAATCGCATGAACAACAACCATATTTTGGGACAATATTCAACCCGTTTGGCCATTGAATCTTTCTTTGGAAGGCCGTTGAATATTCCCAGCAACATGCTGCCTAACCAACAAAGCGGCCTTGGTACACTGAATTCCAGAAAAGATTGCAGAATTTGTGCCACGCAAGACAAAAAGCTGCGTAGGAAGACACGTTTTTACTGCACCAAATGCACTAATCCTGTGTGCCAACAACATTCTAAAGTTGATTATACTTGTTTTTCATGCATTCTATAAAATTAATAAAAAATTTTTTACCTTTAGGTAACTACATATGTCAACAAATTAAAAAAAGTCTAGACAAAAATAATAAACGAGCATACTTAGAAATTCAAAGTTACGGTACCCTTTTTGCCATACAAATGCATAAAAACGTATAGGGGTCTGGCCAGGCATATGTGTTTGTTCGAAGTTTTCAGAATATGTGTTTGACGGAGGGTTAAGAAAACTGGCTATATTTTTCTTAATATATAACCGATATTATCCATCAATATTGCTTTATTGATGCTGATAGAGCTGATATAAGTTTTCAGAAAAATTTAAAAGTAACCAAATCCTTAGACTTTTTCAGATTTTATAGCTGTGTGTAAAAGAAAAATATTTTCTTACACATGACCGGTATTTTCTCAAAAACTACCGTTATTACTACGAATTATGGAGAGTAAATTATTGAAGTCTAAAAATTCATCCTTTATTTGGTGTATAAAATATATGATTTATTTATTCTCAGTTGAAATAATTTCATAATTGCAGAAATATTTAAGATTTAACTCGTGCAAAAGTAAGACAAGAAGAATCATGATTTCCCAATTTACGGAATGTTTATTTAAAAACATGTTCATTCTATTTTTATACCATATTTGGTGAATTATACTGTAAAAACACGTTTGAAATTTGTTTTTTTTTTTTGTTTTTTAGTATGTAGAGTAAATTTTATCTATAATTTTGGGATAAAAAATAAATAAAAATAAACTGGCCATTTCAGCCCTTGGAAGGACTTTGACCTAGCTTCTATTGATCAATTGTGTTTGCGTGTTATTAAATCTTTGATCACGCGAACTGGACCTGCGTGTTTTATACCGACTCCGAACGGCTTATGTTCTCAAAAAGCTTTTACGTAGCAATTTTTACTCTCTGAGGTTTGCCATTGTCTGCAGAGAGGTGAACGACCGAACAGAAAAATTAATTCAATGGAAAAAACTTTCTGTCTAAGCTGGAATTGAACCCGGGCTACCGCGGTTCTTTAGCTTAGGGGCCGCGCACTCTGCCCACTAGGCTACGGTCGCCACATAATTTTGGGATACTTTGTCTAATATCTTGTGATATATAAAAAAAAATATACATTTACATATCAACTGAAAGGTTTAATTATAGGATTTTTGAATAAGATATTTTTTTTTTGCATATTAATAAGGCGACTTTAGGAGAAAATAATGGGTTCAGTAATAAAAAGTAAATATAATATGAAATCTCTAATATAATGAAATATGTTTCTAAAATTTATATGGTTTGCATTTTTTCTGACAGATAATTTAATTCCCTTTCAAATAATGTGTCAATATTTAAGATCGATTGGTTATTGGCAAAGATATAGATGTTTTTTAATTGAAAAAAAAATTTAAAAATCGATTTATCGATAATTCCTTTCGTATATCTTATTTTCTCAATGAGTACTTTGAAAGTGCATTTTCAAATCTTGGCGCCCGGTAATCGGAATCATGCCTATTGATTTCTTGCAACTACATATATGATACAAAATAGTAGTGTAGAAGTATGCATACTTAAGTACTAAAGTATAACTACAATAGTACTACATCTGGCAACTATGGGTGTAAGCTCAGCTTTTTCTTTTGACATGATTTTGACAAAATTGTAGGTATTGTCGAAAAGGAATCAAAACAAACACAAAACATAAGGGGTACTTTTTAAAGTCTCTCCGTATCGAACCTACCTGGTTAATAAGCCTAGGTACATGCGTTATATGACAAACTTTGAAGTGGTTTTATACTTATGAAAAATAGCGAATATTGTTTTTTACTCTCAAAAGTATGTTAGTTAGGGCGGGTCGATTTAAAAATCGCCCATTGCTCAGTGAAAATCGTATTCTAGGGATCAAAATAAGAAACTTTGCCCGAGGAACTATACCTTCGATTTAAAAATCGCCCAATGCTCAGGGAAAATCGTATTCTAGGGATCAAAATAGGAAACTTTGCCCGAGGAACTATTCCTCTAAAATGAATTCTAATGATTCCTGGATTCCTTTTTCAGCTGATTATACGCCAGTTGAATTGAAACATAAGCTTGTTCTTCAACTTATACTACCTATAATTACTTATGCAGAATGTGTTTATAGCAATTTGGACTCCCGATCTGAATTAAAATTAAACTTAGCATTTAACCAGGTTACACGATATGTTTATGGGCTGCGAAAATTTGATCATATATCTCAGTTTAAAAAATCTATTCTTGGAAGTGATATTATTAACTATCTCAATGCTAGAAATTGAATCTTTCTGCATAAAATATTAGTGTTTAAAACGCCTCCTTATTTGTTTTAAAAATTCGGTTTGGTCACTCAACAAGAAGTTTCATGCTGACCCCACCGAGTTTCAACTACTTCAACTCCACAAGATTATTTTTTATTAATGCCACTCGTCTTTGGAATTCCTTACCGAGCCATGTAAGAGCTTTAAGGGAAATAACAAGATTTAGACTTGCCGTATTTCAACATTTTGCTTCTAAATAACGATTAATAAATTCGACAGTTTTCTTTAAATCTATACTTTCTTCTTGTCACTTTTTGTTTTCTCACTTAATTACTTCAATTGTATACTCTATCTGGATTTCTCTATTTCTACTTAACATTAAGATTAATTTTATAATAAGTTTAATTGTTTAAATTAGGTTTAAGAAAATCTTTAATTTGTATAATCCTAAAAATATTGTTCCAAGTTGTACATTAAAAGAACTAAGTTCTTATCGTACTATAAATAAATAAATAAATAAATAAGTAAATAAATAAATAAATGCCCCAACTTTTGACTTTTGTCCCGTAGGGGCAAATTTTGAAAAATCCCTTTTGACCCATTTAGAGTGCCCCAATCGAGTCCAAATGTATGATCGACCCCCACTAACTTTGGAGGGCCGATCCACCCATGCCAGTGGCACACCCCCTGAAACCCCCCTGGGGAGTTCCCCATACAAAAATTTCAAAAAATCACCATTTTTGGCACTTAACATGAAAAAATCATCATACTATATGCGTATTTTTATTGCCTTTTCAAAACTATATAGAATGTAATTTCCGGTTATACCAACAACGAGATATTTTGGTTTGAGTCGACCCACTACCTAAAAAATACCTTTTTATCGATATCCAGAAAACCCCCGAAATGAAAAAAAATATTTTGCCATTTCTGTGATCATCGACCTCTAATTATTCATAAAAAAATACTTTGGTCCGGGGTGCAAACACAAATTAATTATTTGTAAAGCAGTGTAATCAATAAAAATTGCTTGTTAGAACAACCTTTAGTCTATAATGTGAATATTGTCAACTCGACCAAAGTACTGACGAACTTTAAAGTTCTTCCCCCATCCCTACGCTCTCTCTTCACTCATTGTCATTAAAACCCCGTACCCTTTGGCTATTTAATTTAGTGCTTTTCCGCTTAAAGCAGTTAGATAAATGCAACTGAAATGAACCTGTGCCGTCAGAATAGCCCTAAAATTACAGCAATTCACCGCAGATTTAGTGCCCGCCGAAGTGGTATGTGGCCAAGCGCTTCATCAAGCTCCATTTGAGTTGCAGACCAATTGTTGCCTCATCAGGACGACGACAACGACAAAATATTCGTGATGTTGAATTTCAAATATTGTTGTTTTCAAAGCGAATCATCGAGAATAGCAGCGGCTACAATGACTGCATACATCTAAGCCATCAACTATCGGACTTGTATCGTTGATCGTAACAACTTTAACCCCCTGCAACCTCTTTCCATGTCATTATTCCGTTCCCCATACAACCAACAACATTATAGTCCATACAGTCCAATCCAGCAATACAGTCCAAAGGCCTTTCTTTCACTTTAAGCTGGAGCAATTAGTTCATCGTTTTTGTGGCTACTGTGCTTGTGTGGTCATGATACAGTTGCATGGTTTTAGAGGGTGGTTGAGCTATTGTTAAACCTATTCTGGACGTCTAGGGTAGAGCAACAATAGTGGTTAAAAATGTAATTAGTGTCTCTATTGTGGATGACCAAAATCCGGTTCGACTCGACTCGACTGTCACCTTAGTTGCAGACACTGCTTGGTCTCATACAAGGACAAAACAATACAACAACTTTTTTGTTTTGCTTACTTTTCCCACGCAATCTATTGTTAAATTTGTCTCTTATTTTGTCTCCTTTTTTGTCTTTTGTTTTTTTTTTTTCAGTGGCGCACAGGTGTCAATGTTTTGAAGAAGAACTCGATTCGTTTGGCTGAAGTCTGGCTGGATGAGTATGCGAAGTACTACTACCAACGCATAGGCAATGACAAGGGCGACTTTGGTGACGTCAGCTCCAGAAAGGAATTGAGGTGAGTTCCGGTCGTTTGTTGGGTTCGATGAAGATTGTGTTGTGTTGATTTGGAGGTTTGGTTCTACGCCATCAATTACTTAAGCAGATGAAGTGTGCTGCTGTGTGCGACACTTGATTTAAATCGTTCGTAATGATTGCTATGTTAGAAACACAGTGGTGGCCAAAATGATAAGAGTTCTTGAATTTGTATTGGGATTTTGTTCATTTTTATTTATAAATTGCATACTTTTAGGCAAAACTAAATGACACATTTTGTTTATTCTAGCAAGAGGCGATTTTATTTGTCTTATATATTAATAGGCAAACATCAAATGTTGTCGTACACTTTTGCGATATTAATTTTAGAATAAGGGCAATGAAACGTGTATAATTCGAAAGGTACTGCACCCTTTATGTGCAGAATCATTTTAGATTTAAACTTTATGACCTCTGACCCAAAATATTAACGTTGAAAGTTTGTATTATTTTTAGTAAGGAATCTCAGGGCTAGAAAGCGGTAGAATGGTGAATGAGGTATCAAATGAAAGATCTGGCTGCATAGTATGATTACATTTTTTATTGGTGACCTTCGACCTGAAATATGAGCGTAAAAAGAGCATTTATTAAATAAGAGCTAAACTGTAATAGATGGAAGAATATAATGTAAAAGGGAATTTTAGGCATTGATAAGGTGTGTAAAAAATACTTGCGACGATTTGCGCCATCTCTTATGGATACCCTACAATAAACATTTTTTTATACAACAAGAGTGAATATATATTGTGATGGTGAAATTTCTTACGAATTAAAGTTTTTTCCTAAATTTCTTACAAATAGTAAAGTCTGAAAAATTTCCGTTATTTTGACATAAAAATTATAGCAATATATCTCGAAAACTATAGATGTTCTCAGTACAACGTATTTTTGTATGAAAAGTCCTTGGTTGACGATTTGAACGGTATAGGAAAGCTTTCTTGGTAATATTTTCCACAGATAGTATGTTAAAAAAATCCCCTTAAAATGACATTAAAATTATTTAGATACCTCGAAAAATGTATATCTTCTCAGTACAACGTATTTCCTTGAAGCAAGGCCATCGCCTCAGAATGAGAAAAAAACTATTGAAATTTCAAGATTTGACTTTGAAAGCAAATATCTCAGCCATTTTTTAATCGATTTTCAACAAATTTTCTCTGTCTGAAAGATTAATTAAACGACTTTGGAGAAATAAGAAAAGATTATCAGCTATCCCATCAATTCAATGCTTTATATTGTTTTAAAAAAACCTCTTAAATATATAGGTTTTGCTCAAAAAAATAAGGCAATCTTTTTTTGTTGTAATTTTTTTTCTTATCGCATTTTCTTTTTTCACACTCTTTCATATGACATATCATTTATTTGCAAAAATTGCCTCATTTTGACACATAATTCAATAAACACTTTCTAACATCGAAATTTGTGAGCTGCCCCCTATGATTTTTTTGATGAAAATTTAAATTTTCAAAATGTTGTTTTTATATTTTTTACAAAGTTCTACAGCTCAAGAAATAATTTATGTGACAAAAAAAAATTTCAAATATTTCAAACCACTCTAAATTTATATACACAAATTTATGTTTTAAGCCATTTCGGTATGTTTATAAATATGCGTGGGAAAGCACAGCTCTTCCGTGTTTCTGAACCGATTTTGATAATTTTTTTTAAAGAAATTAGCGTAGGGAGAAGGAGTTCACTGAATATTTTTGTGACCTTTGACCTGAAATATAAGCATTTAAAGAATTTTCTTAAGTAAAACCTAAACTATAAAAAATGGAAGAACATAGTGTGAGAGGAAATTTTCGAAATTAATAAAATGTACAAAAAACATTTTTCGCTTTCTCTTACGAATACCCTACAATAAGCATTTTTGTATGTAACATGTGTGAATATATATTGTGATCGTGAAATTTCTTATAAATAGTAAATTCTGAAAAATTCCCTTTATTTTGATATCAAAGTTATGGCGATATCTTGAAAACTATAGCTTTTCTCAGTACAACGTTTTTCATATGAAAAGCTCTGGTTGTGAAAAATAACGGTGTACGAAAGTTTTTATGGGTATTGTTTTTACAGATATTTTTAAAAAAATACTATTTATTTAGATTATTTTAGTTTATTTTTATATCACAATTATTGCGATAATTTGAAACTTAAGATTTTCTTAGTACAGCACATTTTCTTAGAGCAAGGTCGTGCTTTAGAACTTGAAAAAAACGACTGAAATTTCAGAAGGTTGGTCGAATTTCGACAACAGGCGATTATAGTTAATTCAAAGCGACGAGCGCGCAGAGACTGATCACTCAAAAAATGATCCAAGTAGGGAAGGTGTAGTGCGTTTTGAACTCATGTTGAAACGCATTGAGCACAAACTGTCAAAATATAACAAAGTATTTTATTTTTCAAACCATCTGAGCAAATGCTTAAATTACTTCTCGCCATTGCATACACACTGCCCTTAAACAATAACTTTAATTCGATTTGCATTTGGGCATTTCCACCAAAAGGTCTACCGCGACTGAAAAATAAATTGTTACTGAAACTTTTTTAAACCTTCATAACAGAGAAAAATTTTTAAATTTATATTGTGAGAGTACTGAGAGCTGATCTCAATTTGAATTTTGAAAAAATGGCAGCAAACATGATGAATGGCAACAAAAGTAGAAAAATGGTGACAAAAGTTGAAATATTTTAACAAAAGTAGGAATTGTATAAGAATAATAAATACTCGTATAATACAAAGTTTAATTAAACTTTTTTTAGTTTTCTATTTTTACGGACCTGAAAAACACTTTATATGATTTTTAAGTTTAATGAAATAAATAAAACTATAAAAAATTTTTACTTCTTTGAAAGAAAAAACCTGTATCGTAACGTATTATGTAATGGCTTGTATAAAAACAATTAAAAAAAATTTTCAACGAAACAATTATGAATATATAGCAACATCATTCCAGAAAACATTAAAATATTTAAAACAAAAACTCTTGCCCACTTCTTAGATTTTTTGATTATATTAATGCAGAGAAAAGCCACTTCCAATTTTTGTATCGTAACGCGTCCTTTTTTGATTGCTTATATCTTTGGACAATATTTTCGATAGCTTCCACCTTTTACTACCAGTACTAATAGTACTAATTGTACTACTAGAATGCTATCCAAAAATTAAAACAGTACCAAAAAAGTTTAAATATTTCTTTGCTTTTTTTAATTTTTAACAACAAAAAAGGCGTACGAACGTTACGTGCGTGACTATGGAAATGCCTCTATTTGGTAGTTATACAAACATTTTTGGCCAATTCTAAAATGTCAAGTAAAACTAGGTGTGCAATTTATGAAATTGTGAAAGAATGATGACTCTTATACATATTCTTAACATAAAAACAAAGTCTTTATTTATGTTACGAATTAAAAATGTGACGCTCTTATTAATTTGGCCACAACTGTAAGTGAAGAGTTAGATTTGCTTAACTTAATGGCGGACCTGAATATTGTTCAGCCACAACAGAAATAAATTAAAAATTACTCTCACTAACACACCTGGAATTTCTTATTACAGAGAACGTTTGGGCTGCAAGAATTTCAAATGGTATTTGGACAACGTGTATCCCGAACTCTTCGTGCCCGGCGATTCAGTGGCAAATGGCGAGGTAAAACTAAATTGCTTCGTAATTATAAAAAAAAAACATGAGTGAATCGCTTTCCCACTAATCTCCTTAAGTATTATTTATAATATTTACTAAAAAATTTATATCTATAACTTCCATTTAGATGAGAAATCTAGGTAATGGCGGTCGCACATGTTTGGATTCACCAGCGCGTAAGCGAGATCTTAAAAAGCCGGTCGGCTTGTATCCTTGCCATAATCAAGGCGGAAATCAGGTTTGCTCAACTACAGTTTTAGCTGAGACCTCTATGCGACCGCCACAAACTCCGTTAAAAAATACAACGTTACTACATTTTGGAATAATAATATTAATAATAAAAAAAAGAACTGCTACTTAAGTAGAATTAAGCTAGCATGGTGATGGGTTAGGTCTTTAGCGTACCGTTACTTTTAGTTTTCCTTTTCAGCTTCATTTCATATTACCTCGTCTTCAAAGTTTTCATTTCATCCCTTTTCATTTAACAATTTTCTCTACTTAAGTGTGGCAACGTTTTGTAGTAAATTATGCAGATTTAAAAAAAATTTTTCTTATATAAAATTTTTTCTTTTTTTAAAATATTTTTATTTAATATTTTTGTATTAAATATTTATTATAAAGTTAATTTACAATAATTTTTCAACACTAGCAGCTGTGGCTATATTTTCTCCAGTTTGTAACAACTATGCAATAAAATTGCTACATTACTGTTGCCACACAATAAAAATATTTTCTTGCCAAGGCGTTGCAATATAGGCACATTACACAGTCCAACAATCAAAATAATGACAGACTTGGACCAACAGATTCTGGTTGAGGAGGTACAAAAAGTGAAATAATCGTGTATCAGCGCTTTAAAAGTATGCATCTGAGTAATTTTTAATCAACTCTAAATTTGGCTATTTCCTTATATAAGAACTAAGAAAACTCTCTTAATATATACATTTATCACAGTTGTTGTGTTCACTGACCTATAATAAAATTCAGTAAAAAAGATTTTTGTGCAATATTTCAACCCTCCAGTGCCCATTTTATTTGGGTCTTTTTTGACCCTTTTTAAAATATGTTTAAAAAAAGTACCCTTAAACGAAGTCGTTCAGTGTTAAAATATCGTATAAAAACCTTACTTGAAAAATTTACATTTAAGTTTCTTTCGACAGCTTTGCCTATGCAGCGTTGACCTGTAGGTGACATGTAACGTTGGAAAGTTAAATATATAGACTTAACTTTAAAAATTTATTCTAAAAAGCTAAAATACAGTGACAATTTTTTGCATATGCTACACAAAAGATAATATTGTAAAAACATTTTTTATATTTTAATATATATTCTTACTGTAAAATAAAACTTATTTTCAAGAATCGTCAAGATACGCAGGCGGTTTGAGAAGTAAGCGACTTTTTTATTTTGCGCGTAAAAACTTCAAATGCAACACTGGTCCTGTAACAACCATCTATTAACCCATTCAAAGCCAAGAGTGCATAAAACCAAAAATTTTTTATTCTTTTTATTTCAAAACAATAAGGGACATAACGCATTTCCCCCGTAGTAACATAAAATGCAACACTGGTCCTGTAATAACCATCTATTAACCCATTAAAAGCCAAGAGTGCGTAAAACCAAAAATCTTTTATTCGTTTTATTTCAAAACAATAAGGGACATAAAAACAATAAAATATATATAAAAAAAAAATATAAATTTTTTAGTAGGTTATTAAGCCTGCACTCCAGCAGGTACAATGGCTCAATGTTAGTACAAAAATATGCTTATTTATTTAAAAGAAAAAATTTTAAGCAATCTTTTTCTACGCACAGTGCTACATCGCATTACTCGCAAGATCATTTTATTCGGTGGTGACATTGACGGCAACGTAGCGGTTTCCCAACTTTTTTTGGAAAATGATTTCCAGCTGTAGTTGCTCTTTGACCATATTGGGACACCTTCACAATGCTTTGACTGCTAAGCTCTGCGACTTAGCTTCTGAAGAAGTATATCGTCTTCGCTATTGCTGCACCAAAATACTTTAACTTCGTTTGGAACATTCCGCGGCATAATAATGGCTTAGAGATCCTCACGTTCATCCTCATCCGTATTGCAATCTGAATCTGATCAAATAACTGCAACGTCGAAAAAAGCATGGTTTAAAGACGTTTGCACAGACGTTTGCGCTGATCAGGTTTTTAAATTCTTTGCCATAAAAACTTGATGTTTTGCCATATAAATTCTAAGAAAAATCTAAAAAAAATAACTATGGTACCAGCCATTAGACCTTAGCAAGAACACTGCTTTATAACTCATCTAATGTTCACAAAAGTAATTGCTGTTTTTCAAACTTATTGAAATTATAAAAACACAAATATTTTTCGGTGCAAATGGAGTAAAAACTTTTTCAGTTTTTGCGAAATATATTTTGAACGTAGATAAACGATCACTAACTTACGCAAAATGCGCAGAACTGACAAGAAAGCATCATAACAAAGCAAAATTTTCATAACCGTTAAGTGTTGTCTTTCCTTTGTAAGCGCACATTTATTAAGCATACATCACGTAATGCAAAACAAAAACAAACACTGCAAAAACTGTGTTTTTATTAGATTTGCAGCTTTTTTAATATGACTGCTTTTCTGTTCTTTAAAATGTACAATGGCTAGGAATGGGTTAATAGACTACTGTCAAATTTTGAGCAAGCTGTGGCATTTGGGTTGTGTTTGACAGCCATTGAAAGCAGATAGCTTCGTTACTTTCGATGATAAACAAAACCAAAATATCGTGTACTTATCAAGCATTATTATTTGCGTAAAAAAACCATCACCGAAATCAAGAAAAGGCTTGATAAATACTATGGGGACTCTGCACCAGAGCATCGAACGAACGAACCACTATTTTCTACGAAAGAATGAACGAACAAAATATTTTTTATGTCTACGAACGAACAAACAAATATTATCTACGAACAGAGATAATAATAGGTCAAAAAGTACTCATTTCAATTCAATTCCAATTCCTTGGAGTTAGAATTTGTAATTGGTTATCTCAATTCCTCAGGAATGTAACAGGAAGAAAATCGTCAATTCCATTACAGCAATTTTAACTGGTAACAGAAATTTTAACTCAATTTCTTGCAATAGAATTGAAAAAAATGGTATATTGCATTACAGGAATTGTAATTGGTAATTGAACACCTATATTCCTTGGAATAGAATTGACAAAAAATGGTCAATTCTATTGCAGGAAATGTAATTGGGAATTGAAAACTTCAATATCTTATAAATTGAATTGGAAAAATCGTCAATTCTATTACAGGAACTGTAATACGAAGTTAAAATTTCGATTACTTTTTCAATAACTCAAAACTACTTCATTAGTATTAGAAAACTTTATTTGACTCCCACTGTTAGTCGGTTACTGAAATATTTACAAATAAATGTATTATCGAAGATACCAATTTTTTTAATTTAATACCACTCTACCTGGTTCAATCCCGCAGACTTTTTGCAAGGTGCTCGGTACAAAACTTCCACACCCCTGTTTAAAATTTCATTCATATACTAACAAAGCAATGTTTTCCAATTCTATTCCTAAGGAATTAGGGCGTTCTATTACTAATTACGATTCCTGTAATGGAATTGACAATTTTTTCCAATTTCATTCCGAGGAATTGAGGTGTTCAACTACCAATTACAATTCCTGTAATGTAATTGAGAAGTTTTCCCAATGACATTCCTGAGGAATTGAAACGTGCAATTACTAATTCCTTATTCCAAGGAATTGGAATTGAGGTGGAGTTATATTAAAAAGGAATCGTTCTGTCTACGAACAAATATAAGAATATTTTTCGAAAAGCTTGTCTTAAAATCAGTCTTATCTAATTTTTTTTTAATTTTATGATATAGATTCTATATTATTATAGAACACAATAGGGCAGTTCACGATCTTGTTGCATCGTTGCAAATGCAAAATAAGCAGCTTTAACAAAAATCAGAAACATTGATATGCATTTGCAGCATTCATGCATATGCTATAACAAATTGCATTAACTGTTGCATATGCAAATGTAAACGTATTGCATAACGCTATTGTGAACGAATGTCTTCATTTTGCATTGAACAAAACTACCGATACTTTCTGTACAGTTTTCATTGAACAGTTGTTTTCATTGTATAGATTTTTAGCAACAAAAAGTTTTATTTATAATAAAACAAAAACTAAACAAAATTAGAGAGCTTAAAAAGGAAAATTAAAAGGGAAAATACAAACAAAAAATTGACTTTTTAAAGGAGTCCGACGTAAAATGTAAGCAAAAAACAGCTGTTTTAAAGCATTTGCAACATCATAATATAAAAGGTGTGCTCACAGTCATCTACCCTTGCAAAAACGCATTTGCAACAATGCAACAAGATCGTGAACTGCCCTAATAATTTGCGAACAATGAAATGTAGCTTTAATAAAATAAAATAAATATATACGAACGAACATCTATTTTTTACGAACGAACAACTATTTTACGAACGAACAACTTTTTTCTACAAACAAACATCTGCTTTCTACGAACGCACGAAAGAACAAAATATTTTTATTTTTTTTACGAACGAACGTTCGTGCAAGGCTCTGCTATGCATTATCAAATAAAGTGGTAAAGAAGTGGTTTACTGAATTCCGTTGTTATTGTACCTGTTCAAATGACGCTGAACGTTCAGGTCACCCAAGAGAAGTCGTCACGCCACAAATCGTCGATAAAATCCGTGGAATGATATTGGACGATCGGAGAATGAAAATACGTAAGGTTTCTGAGAATATAGGCATTTCAACTAAGCGGATATATTTTATTTTGCATGAATATACGATAAAAAAACAAAACCTTTTTGCCAAGGCCAAACAGAGCTCGAACAAGGCCTAGTTTTTAATATTTTTCGCGGCCGTACAGGGTATCTTTAGGACTTTTTGGCAAAACAGCAACCGTACTGCGGACATTCATTGTCCGAACAGTGATTATTCTACAATTAAAATGAGCAGCTTTTTTAACTAATTTCACACATGAATAAATTATTTTACGCCACACACAAGTGGCGTTACTAACAACATCAGCATAACCAAATAAGGCTTGCTATTGTTGTATGCGCATACATTTGCTGTGGAATAAGGCCGAACAGAGGCCAAACAGAGTTCGAACGAGGCCTAGTTTTTAATATTTTTCTCGGCCGTACAGGGTCACTCCAGGACTTTTTGGCCAAACAGCGACCGTACAAGGGTCGTACAGCGGCCGTACATTGTCCGAACAGTGGTTATTCTACAATTAAAATGAGCAGCTTTTTAAACTAACTTCATACATGAAGAAATTCTTTTGCGCCACACACAAGTGGCGATACTATCAACATCAGCATCGCCAAATAAGGCTTGCTTTTGTTGTTTACACATACGTTTGTTGTGGAATAAGGCCGAACATAGGCCAAACAGAGTCCAAACAGAGTTCGAACAAGGCCTAGTTCTTAGTATTTTTCTCGGCCGTACAGGGTCTCTTAAGGACTTTTTGGCCAAACAGTGACCGTACAAGGGTCGTACAGCGGCCATACATTGTCCGAACAGTGGTTATTCTACAATTAAAATGAGCCGCTTTTTTAAACTAACTTCACACATGAAGAAATTCTTTTGCGCAACACACAAGTGGCGATACTATCAACATCAGCATCGCCAAATAAGGCTTGCTTTTGTTGTTTACACATACGTTTATTGTGGAATAAGGCCGAACATAGGCCAAACAGAGTCCAAACAGAGTTCGAACAAGGCCTAGTTCTTAGTATTTTTCTCGGCCATACAGGGTCTCTTCAGGAGTTTTTGGCCAAACAGCGACCGTACAAGGGTCGTACAGCGGCCATACATTGTCCGAACAGTGATTATTCTACAATTTAAATGATCAGCTTTTTTTAACTAATTTCATACATGAAAAAATTCTTTTGCGCCACACACAAGTGGCGTTACTATCAACATCAGTATCGCCGATTAAGGGTTGCTTTTATTTTTTGCGCATACGTTCGCTATGGAATAAGAGTTTAGAAAAATTTGGTGGTATACAACGCACGTACAGTGGCCGTACAAATTAATTTAGGCCTTGTACGGCCGTTATTCGCCCCACATTTCGGCCGCTAGGTTTCTTGGATCATTTTTAGGCCATGTTTAAGCCTAGTACCTGATCGACCGCTGTTCGCCCGCTAATATTTGTGACCACTTCAGAAATGTTTGGCAATATTGAACCGCAATCCGAAGACATTTTTGCACTGTAGACGAAACTTGGATATATCACAACACATCTGAGGCCAAGTAATAGTCTATGCAGTGGACTTTTCCGGGTGAACGTGCACCAAAGAAGATCATGGTGGGTCTGTCAGCCAACAAGGTCATGACTAAAGTTTTTGGGATAGTCGTTCACATCGATTATCTTAAAAAGGGCAAAAATATCGCCGGCGATATTATTCACAGTTGTTGGACAGATTTGACAGTGGTTTGAAGCAAAAACGACCGCATTTGACGAAGAAAAAAGTGATCTTCCACCATGTTAATGCACAGTCGCACGCGTCTGTAGTTGTTATGGCAAAAATCCATAAATTGGGCCACGAGCTACTACCTAATCCACGATATGCTTCAGATCTATCCCCCTGCGACTATTTCCCATTTCCAAAACTGACAAAAATGGATCGGCGTTAAGAGATTTGGGTCGAATGAAAAGGTCAGCACTAAAACAAACAACTATTTTGAGGATCTTGATAAAACCTATTATTTTGAAGGAATAAAATAATTATATTAAAATTATAATTGGAAAAACGCTGAACTAAATGTACCGATCTAAAAGAAGAGTATGTTTAGAGTAAAACTTTTTTACCAAAAAAAAAAAATACCATTTTTGCAAAAAGACACTGACTTAACAAATTGTCTTCCTACTTTGAGTTCTACGCAACCTATTTGTTCCTAGTTGGTCTTGATTTGATCGCTTAACAAATCACTACAACATACTCTAGGATTTTAAAATTCCGCCAAAAACTTTTCACCCACCAGGGGTCTTATGGATTCAAAATTTCGAGTTTTTTGAAAATGTTCTTTAAAATGTTTATTAATTTTACCAAATTTTTATGTGTTCCTGAGAAAAGTACTATTATTAATATGTACTCCGATTTTTTGTTTCACAGAACTTGGAATTAAAATATCCTGACGCTTCTTGAAAAACAATTTTTTTTACCCCACATTCCGCAAGGAATATTAATTTAAAATAAAAATGTAAGGACTTAGAGTTTTTTGTATTGCTTATGTGAATTTAATTTTAAGTTGCTCTGTATTAAGATCCTCTGTTTTTTCAGAATAAATCTTCAAACTTAAGTCTTTTTTCTTTTAAATTCTAACGCCACATAAGCATCACCTTTATTCAATGAATATGAAATGACAATTTTTTCCGTTGGTTTAAAGCTTATATTTCAGCAGGTGATAATCATTTTTAATAATATAATTAAAAACTAACTACTTTTTTTTACAAAAGTATGTATTATACAAATATTGTTGGAAAAGACTTATAATGAAATTTCTCAAGAAACATTTTCACAGACCTTTTTTAGCACTCTACATCTTTCGTTTAAGGGTTATTTTTTAACCTTTTAGCGAAAAGGGTCAAAACATGTACATTAAAAAGGAAGCTAGAGAGTTAAGACATTCGTCAAAAATATTGCTCATAAGATTTCACTACAGGTCTGAGAACAAAGCAACTATGTCAAAGGCATATATTTAGTAGTTTTCTTACTATTTATTCTAGTAAACAGTGAAAATAAGAGTTCATTTAAAACATATGTATATTTAAAATAACTTACACACGTACACTTTTAAAACGCCGATACATGTATAAATTGCTTGTTTTCACCTTTACTATCAGAATAAGTTAATCGAAGTCTGTAATTTTTAAAAAAGTTGGCAAACTGTCGAACAGTGTTGTTATTCTATATAACCTTTCATGATGATGATGATGATAACGACGATGGCTCACTTGTGTTTCAATGTGTTCTTAACATCCAAACACATCTATGTATTCACATTTTCAGATCGCCAATAGAATTTCCAATATGTGCCTCGATTCAGCCGCCAAAGAGGGCACTACCAGCCCCGTTGATCCTTATGTGTGTCATGGTCAAGGAGGAAATCAGGTATTTTTTCTGTTTAATTTAGTTGTTTTTTTTTATTTCTCGTTAATAAAATGATTTCATTCCGACATCCAAACCCCTTTTTTGGCCTGGTATTATTATGTTGCAAAAGATCTTAATGAGTTGGTGAACTGGTTAACCGCATTCTATCTATAATAATATGTACAATGAAATTTATATCATTTCCCATTTAGTATAGTTCTCTATGCTCAATGCACGCTTCTATACGTTTGCTTTTTTGTATCAAAATAGAAAAAACAAAATAAAAAATTCAATTTGCACTAAAATGAAATACAATTTAAATTTACGAAATAAAAATGCACATCCGGCAGCCATGTTCAAATTGAAAATGAAAATTTCCGTACATGTTTCACTTCATGCGCTTCTACAATATAGTACAAATGCAAATAAGAGTAACTATATATATATATAGATATATACAATATGTATATGGAGCATAATATAACATAGCAATAATTAAAAGCAAACAAAGCACTTCGGTTGTGGTGGTTTTTTTCCTAGTGTTGAACTATTTTGTGCTTTTTTAAATAAATATTTATGTTTAATTAACCCTTTAGTACATAGTTGCTATGAAAAAAAAAGAAATTAATTTTAAAATAATTAAAATGAAAAAAAACGTAAGTGGTAAAAATGAGTGCTAATTGTTTTTCGCATGAATGATTGGAGTGAATTTTGTGTAACTGAATGCTTGATTAATGATGATTGGGCAATTAAAAAGCATTGAAAGCTTTTTTTTGACAGACTTGACCAAGGATAAGGGACAGCTTTTTTAATAATAACTTTAATGCTTACATTAGAGAAAGACAAGTTTTTCTTTCAATTGAAAGTATAATACGAAAACAAATGGTTCCGGTAATTAAAATATTGTCTCAAACAAATAAATTCGCCACAGTAAATTCCATATTCACATGTTAATATTTTGCAAAATCGAATGACATACATGTCGGAATCTTTATACAGTGCGACACGGTTAACTGCTCCACTCTTAACCCTTTCAGCCCTGAATTATTTTTCGTAAAATATAAATTTTCAATCCTATTGTTGTTTTCCCATAGTTTCGCTTGCGACATGAATAAAATGGCGGGTGCAATTCAAAATTCGGAAGGAAAAGACCGTCTGAAGCAACCTCTAGCAGTGAGTAGTAGAAATATACTGTTGCACCGGTAATGCAAACCGTTTTCCCATTTAAATGAGTCCCAGTTAGTTGCACTGATCAATTTTAAGCAGGGACCGAAAATAATTGTTATTCTAAATTTCGCAGCAGAAAAAGTTGGGCAATTTCAACACACACAAATTTTCGTTATAAATAACTTTTATTTTTAAGAAAAATGTTTTTTGGTTGCCGGATAATTTTCATTTTTGAGGAATAATTTTTTAGGTTGGCTCATAACAGTTATTTTCTGATATTAATTTTTTTCGGTTATTAGTGTCAAAAATCAAGAAAAAATATGACTTTTTCTTTTGAAATGGACTCACACCTCTTGGCCGTGGTCGATATGGGGTAATCATCTAACGTCATCGTCGTGATGCTAGAATTTCAAAAAGTTTTTTGGCACCTGGTAGACCCTAAAAAGGTGTTTTTTATATTCGCTTCCCTTTTTTGAATCTTTCCCAGAGAAACCGGTTACCACATCGATTACCGACGACTGATTACGTAACCGAATACAAATTACTGAAGCAACTACCAAGCGATTACTTAGCCGAATTCTGATTATTGAGCGATTACATAACCGAAGACTGATTACTGAAGTGATTAAAAAGCGATTACTTAGCGGAATGCTGATTACTAAGCGAGTACATAACTGAATACTGATTACTAAAGCGATTACCAAGCGATTATTTAGCTGAATACCAATTACTAAGCGATAACATAACCGAAGATTGATTACTGAAGTGATTACTTAGCTAAATACTGATTACTAAGCAATTACATAACTGAAAACTGATTACTGAAGAGATAACCAAGTTATTACTTAGCTAAATACCGGTTACTAAGCGATTGCATAACCAAATACCGATTACTGAAGTGATTACCAAACGATTACTTAGCTGCATGCTGATTATTTAGCGATTACATAAACGAAGACTGATTACTTAAGTGATTACCAAGTGATTACTTATCCGAATATCAGTTACTAAGCGATTACATAACCAAATACTGATTACTGAATTGATTACCAAGCGATTACTTAGCTGAATACTGACTACTAAGCGATGACATAACCGAAGACTTATTACTGAAGTGATTATCGAGTGATTACTTAGCCGCTAAAAACTGTTCGTTAAATTTTTTTTTTATTTTTCAATAAATTTGTTCTTCAATTTAGTTTTACAAACATTATTTTTGATCTCTCACGAAATCAACACGAAATTTAGTAAAAGTTGCATCAAACGCAACTTCAATTAATAAAATCATGTTTTTACATTCCAGAATTAATGCATCTGACATCAGCAATGAATTAAAAAAGAAATGACAAATTCTTAAATTAATTTCACATATTTTCACATATATTGAAATAATAAAAAAGCTGAGTCTACCTCACAAAAAATTATTTCTATTACAAAATTATTAAGAAATCGATTTTTTTTTAATAAAAAATGTTTCCTTAGTCATTATCTAAGAAATTAAATAATGTAATTTTTAATATTACTGTTTTGTTTTTGTTTAATAATAAATGTTTGCTTAATCATTATCAAATGCATTTTTAATATTAATAGGCCCTTTAATGTGTGGTTAAATTGCACAATGTCATATATTTTTCAAAATTAGGTAGATGCTTATATGAAATATATGCACTTTTTAAATTCAAACATCAGATTCGAAATGACCAACCAGCGAAACTGCAAAGGTTATAAAACAAATAACACTTTTTAGGGTCCACCTTAGTTTAAAAAAACTTTGAAATTCTTAAATCAGATTTGAAATCAGTGACCCCTACATACTGGCGGAAAATCTTTAATTTCTTATAATAGTATCTTATGTGTGCAGCGTTAAGTAACCGAGGCTTGGGTTAATCGTGCTGTCGCTTTTCCGCCTGTTCAAGCTGTTCCTATGTTCTCGTAGCCGCTTTAGTTATCGGTATTCAGCTAAGTAATAACTTGGTTATCACTTAGTCTTCGGTTATGTAATCACTTAGTAATCAGTATTCAGCTAAGTAATCACTTCAGTAATCAGCCTTCAGTTATGTAATCGGTTAGTAGTCAGTATTCAGCTAAGTAATCGCTTGGTAATCACTTCAGTAATCAGTATTTGGTTATGTAATTGCTTAGTAACTGGTATTCGGCTAAGTAATCACTTGGTAATCACTTCAGTAATCAGTCGTTGGTTATGTAATCGCTTAATCAGTATTCAGTTATGTAATCGCTTAGTAATCGGTATTCGGCTAAGTAATCGCTTGGTACTCGCTTCAGTAATTTGTATTCGGTTAGGTTATCAGTCGTCAGTAATCGTTGTGGTAGCCGGGTTCTCTGGAAAAGATTCTAGAAAGGGAAGCGAATATAAAAACCACCTTTTTAGGGTCCATCATGGTGTCAAAAATTTTTTGAAATTCTAACATCACGACGATAACGTTAGATGATGGCCCATATCGACCACGGCCAAGAGGTGTGGTCCATTCCAAAAGAAAAAATCATGCTTTTTCTTGATTTTTGACACTAATAACTGAAATAAATTCATTTCTGAAGATAACTGTTATGAGCCAACCTAAAACATTATACCTCAAAAAAAAAAAGTTATTCATAACTGAAATGTATTTTTACCCATTTTAATAATTAATTTCAACCAATTCCAAAAAAGTTGCATAACAGTTATGTCCCTGATTTTAAGTCTTTTGATTTGGAGTCTTAAATGGAGACATGGACACATACGAGGAAGACGATTTTATTAAAAAGACTCCATCCCTTTCAGATGCATTCAATTCGAATAAACTCTTCGAAATCATATGACGTTAAAGAAAAGTTTTTATTTTTGGTCAAGCATTACCAGTGCTGCCAGAAAAGGGAATTTTCACCGTTTTGCAGCGAAAAGAGAAAACGGGAATAACACTTTTAAAAATGGAGAAAATTAAGTTGAAAAAGAGTATTTTCGTCACAAAATCAACAAATTATGCTATGAATTTTTTAACATCTTGTATTGAAATACATTTTAAAATTATCTGAGTCATCTTGAGTTTTAATTTAATTTTATTACTATTTGAATTTGCCTGTTTGTTTAATTTAAATTCATTTGGATTATCACCAGCTGTAAGCTCAGATGTAATTTTTTTCTCTGTTCAGCGTAATTTGATTTATTTGCTTGACACAAACTATAGAAAATGTGTAAATAAAACTGAGAAATTTTAAAAGCTTTAATTTCTGGGACGAAGGCGGAGCATTTACACTTATCACATTTGTGGATCCTATTGTTTGAAAAAAACAAAAAGTATCCTTCATTAATTCCTGAGTGTTCCTATTTATTTAAAAAATCTAAATATATATCGACTTAGAATGTATGTCACTAAGAAATATTGATTTATTAAATTTACTTACACAAGATGTGCAAAATTATGTGTCATTATGTTTTGAGCTTAGAACTACAAACCCATTTTTATTACCTGTAAACTTTAAACCGGGGTAAATATTTACCCCATGGGTTTCTTCTTCGTAAAATCGTTCTGAAAGCAGTAATCTGACTCTTAAGTGCATTATTTTTTTTTTGTTTTTTCACGCCAAGAGAATGGTAAAGAGCAAATTTAATTTTATTAAAGTTTACTTGGTGAAAAATCTATTTAAACAGCTAAAAGTACTGAAAAATTTGTAACTTTAGCTGCGTTCCATTCGCTTCAAAATAATCCAGATAAATTTTTTTACATGCAAAGCAAAAACAAAAATAATGATCCTATAACAAATAGGATTGTTTTTGCTATCCATATTAAATTGTGATATAGCCTTTAAAAGATTTGAAACACAGGTGCCGCACCTGTATATTTTTATGAGCTGTCATTTCATTTTTTTAATTATTTGTTTGTTTGATACAATGACTATTAGGTAGCCATGGCAGCTACCTATTTTCTCACGAGCTGCGACCATCGAATATTAAACAAAAGAAAACAAAACAAACCGCGTGTATCACACACATTGAACGCATTCAGCGGAGCTAACAATTGCACTTAAATTATTTATATAATTGCATAATATTAATAATTATATTAAATAATTTACAATTTTTCTGACGTTTAGAGTAAAACACATTTAGAGAAAAACATCGTTCACTAAGGTATCGCTACCATAACAGTTCAAAATAGTTTTGAACGACACACGTTCTCGTGACACCTAATAGTTATTGTATCATGATTGCTTGTTTGAATTTAATTTTGACTGCAACGGCAGTGCCCTCTACGAGCCGTTTTTCTTGCCGTTCCTTTGAGAAAATTTGCTATCGCGATTAAATTAAGGCGAAAGGAACGCAGCTTTTATTTCTAAAAAACCAATTTTCAAATCTTAAACGGGATTTTAAAGAGATAACATAAGGCTTTAAGAAAAGGAATACCAACATGATGTTTTGCTTAAAGAGTCTGTTTATTTGAGACTCTGAAAATTTAAAAAAAAAAATCCAAATCTTATAGATGGAAAGGTCAAAGAAAAAACCTTGCAATATTGCTTTTCAAGAATATATTTCGGTTTCTGTTAAGCAAAAAGTAAAAAAATAGTAGTTCAGAGTGTGTAGTTTAAGGGTTCAACATGAAATTTGCAAATACAAGTGAAATGCTCCCAAAAATTAAAAAAAATTCATATCGTTCAAAATTGTGTATGCATAAAATTGTCCTGCACACTAAAATCTTTCAAAAATAAATTGACACCGGTGAGCGGATACTTAGATTTTTTACACCGAACATTTTTTACACCTAATTTACACCGCTTACTCGGTGTGAAATGACAAACTCATCCAATCGGTGTGAAATAAGAAAGGCAAAGAAGAAAAGCAATACTCAAATCACATTCTCATTGATAAACAAATTAAAAATTGAAATGTTATTGTTCAAATAAATTTTGTAAATCTTGATTAAAGATTGGAATTTTAACCTCAAAAAAAAAAATAAATAAGCCCAAAAAATGTCCATACATTTTTGGGTGTTACTTCATATCAAATAACTCCCAATTTTCGGAGACTATCTCATAAATTTTGGGAAATATTTAATATTTTTGTTTGGGGGTTATTTTATTATGAAAAAGATCCCAACAAAGTAAGCCCCAATAAAATTTTATTTGGGGCTTTTTTTCATTTGACAATTAATAAATTTAATGAAAATTGAAAAAATATTGTAAAAAACATCCTTTCGAATAATTAAAAATTACACCATTCGGTGTTCCTGGTACCAGGATACAAAACAAACATCTTATCTGGTATTTCCTTTTTTCCACCGTTCGGTGTGAAAAAAAATATGCTCTTTCGGATATTAAATTCTAACACTGTGACACGGTGTTTTTTAACACCAAACGGTGTGGGACTCCCTGGAATACCGACCGGTGTAAAAATTCTATTCAAATTTTTAAGTGTGTGTGCATGTCCTGAAAGAGCTTTTTCTGCCATAAATTTTAATAAAACTACCCTCCAGGAAAAATCGGAAGGCTTCCATCTAAAAGTGATAAAGAAACATTCCCCACCGTATCTTTTGAAAGCTTAAGGGTAGTTTTAGTTTTGTATTTATATTGTTTCTCCACCGCATCTTTTGGAAGCTTAAGGGTAGTTTTGTTTTTATATTGTTTCCAAACCACTTCTTTAGAAATGCATGTGGAAACTTTTATTTATTGTCAAGCAATGACAATAGAAAATATTAATAGAGTAGAGGGGGGTAATGTCGTGCACTCAACTTTAAAGTGCTCGTAAAGCCGTACATGACAAGCGAATACAACGAGTAAGCATCCGATCGAAAGATAATTTGGTTGGTAACATTTATGTGTAACAATATTCGTGTAGCATGAAATCGTGTTAGTAGAAATTAAAAAAAAAATGTGCACGACATTAGCCCCTCTAAATTTGTGGGGTAATGCCGTGCATTGTATTGTAAAGGTATCAGAATGTGTGAAAAACGATAGGTAGTGGTTCGATTCAAGAAGATATAGCATTATTGTTTATTTATTTATTATTGTTAATTATAAGGCAATATACACAAGTCCGAAATATGATCAAAAAATACAATTTTATTAAAAGAGAAGTGAAAATAGGCAATTTGCTATATGAAACACGGAAAGAAAAACAATATTTTTTCAAAAAGTGCTTGACATTGAGAAAAAATTTTGGAAACTTTTATTTTGATTGTAGCGTTGTGTTATGAATTCACGACTCCCTTGGTACACTAGGGCGACCGCGTTTCCTTCCCTTTTCTTTTCTGTATAGTGCACGACATTGCCCCACATCAAATGCACGACATTGCCCCAAAGGTCGTTTTCAAGGTTGACTTCGACAAATCGGTAAAAAACAACAATTTTTTCGATCACAATACATCTTCTACATTTCTCTACATTTCTACATTTTTCGGCGGAAAATTTGCTTTAAGAAAACACTTACCTGGTATATTTTCCTGCGAGACAAATAATTTTTCTGATCCGATAAAAAAACACTTTCGTCGTCCCGAGAACGTGCGATTTTTAAAAAACGTCGCACATATTGCCCTTACACATGGATATTGCTAGTATTGTATGCATGAGCTCTGTAGGTCAGTAGGCCCATACCTTACCAACGGCTAGTATATCATTCAATTTTTATGCTAAAAAAGCCAGTGCACGACATTACCCCCTTCTACTCTATCATTGTTTTCTAGCCGCTTATTGTAGAATTCGATAGTCTAGAGGTAGCGCGCTCGAATATCGCTCAGGGGTCCCGGGTTCGAATCCTGGCCGAATCCATTTTCATAACAAGGGAGAGGAATGTTTCCACATTAATTCTTAAAACAGGGGAGAGGACTGCTTCCAATTCACTTTTGAGGACAGCGGAGAGGAATGTTTCCACATGACTTTTTAACACAGCGGGAATGAATGCTTCCCTCTAATGACATGCTATGTTAAAAAAGCAATGGAGTGTGCAACAAAGGGGAATGCTTCCTACATTCCATGGAATGTTTCCTGGTAACATCCGGGAATGCTCACATTTCCTGGAGGGTAATATAAGAAAGCCGTTAGACGTATACCGTAAATGTATACACACCAAAATACATATGAAAAATTAAAAATGCATATGATTAAAAACTCAAAAGAAAGTGTTTGCAGTTAGACTCAAGTAATATGTACAAGTTATAAATTAGATATTTTTTAAGGCCTATTTTTAATTATATTAGTAAGGTTTGTATTTTTATGGTTTTTATTTAAAAGAAGACACTGAACTTTAGAAAAGGGGAAAAAACTGGAAAATGTTAAGGAAAAAACGGGAAACACTTGTTGAAATGAAAAACCAAAATTGAATGATCTCTCCCACAATCTGGCAACACTGAACTTACCAACTGCTCCAATAGCGTAAAATAGCTTTTTTAGGATTCTCTGAGCAACAACACACTGAAATAGCGTGAGAAATAGAGGAAATGTACATATTTAATTGCTCCCACACCAAAAAAAGTGCTTCCAAAAGAAGTTAAAGTGGAAGGGTAAGTCTTGAATTCCATTCCTTTCACTTTCATACCCTTAAAGCATTCTTTAAACATATGCATGTCATTGGGAGGAATACTTTACTAAGTCTTCTCTAGAAGTGCTTCCAGAATTTTTTCAATGGAAGATTTCTTTGAGCCCTTGAAATTAAAGGATTCTAGTAGGTGTTTTTGAGGAAAACTTTAGAATGAAATGGTTTTTGTGGTTAGGGGGGCTTAAAAAATTCTACGGACAATATCCTTTTTCCCAGTTTTCTCGCAATTTTAGTATTGGAAATGAGAAGTGTTTGGGTTTTGTTGAAGGTTTAAAAAAAAATCCACGTAACATATCCCTCCCTATTCCTGATTTTTACGGCATTTTGGTGTTTGAAGTAGGTTGCGTTTTGAAGGAGGTTTGAAATATCCTACGGGAAATGAAAAAAAAAAACCAAAAAAATAATTAAAAATAAATGCTATTTGAATGTCTTTGAGAAGTGGTTTGTGACAATGCTTCTTGAAAGCATTTCTTGATAAGGCTTAGAAGAAGCACAATTGGATCTATAGAATGTCTTCTGCAAGCAGAGTGTCACTAAGAATGCATGTCGTATTTGTAACAAAAATTTTGCTGGGTCTCTGAGCGACAAAACGCTGAAATAGCGTGAAAAGCAGAGAAAATATACATATATAAAAAAAAATCTGAATTTTAAACAGAATTTAAAAAACCCGCTGCTTAGCATGATATTTTTACAAAATCGCCAATAAATGTCTTGAAATTTCACAACATTTATTGTAGTGATTTTTCAATCAGTTTTTAGGATGTAGCATAAGCGGAATCTAGAAATTGAAATTGCCAACTCGAGAAAACATAAAAACAACCCAGCAGTCTTAAATGAATCTTGCACGATTTTTCTTTATTTTTGACGAAACATGCTGATTCGGTAATACTTTCATTGACAAAAATCTCATACAAAAATTTCAAATTCGTGCACTGTTTGAAAACTTTCTGTTTTCGATGAACACAAACATGACAGGTTTGTCAAAAAATTATCGATAAATGTATCTCATGCAGTCAGTTCCCTTTAGGAAACAAAGCGCTTTGAAACCACTTTGAAAGCACTTAACGAAATCTTAATAGCGCTTTGTTTTCGTTTTAAATAGCGCCTTTTTGAACATTGCCATGTCATTGGGAAAAAGACCTTTGCTCTTGCAACGGATGGTGATTTGTAAAAGCGCTTTGCTCTCGCTTTGGAAAGTGACTCCAAAAAGGGCTTTGTTTTAGCTCCAAAAAGCGTTAAAAAAGTGATTTGCTATCGCTTCGGAAAGTGATTCGAAAAAGGGCTTTGTTCTCACTTCAAAAAACGTTAAAAAAGTGCTTTACTCTCGCTTCGGAAAGTGATTAAAAAAAGAGCTTTGTTCTCGCTTTGAAAGGTGATTAAAAAAAATTCCCCTTGCTTCGGAAGGTGATTAAAAAAATCGCTTTGCTTTTGCTTCGGAAAGTCGTAGCGTTTTGCTCGTGTTCTCATACCTACCCTGTGTTCCCGTCGCTGACCTGAGCAAATTCCAAACAAGAGACCAAATACATTTGTATTATATTTACATACATTTATTGTGGTGGTTTAATTTCTGTTTCGTTTTACTTTTAATTAAAAATTGCGATCATAAAGAATAAAAAAAGAGATCAAAAGCTAAACAAATTCATTTGTGCACTGATTTTATCGTGCGCTAACATTAGAAAGTTTTTGTTTTTTCAAGAAATTATCGCGGTAAATTCTGTTTTTGCCTAACCGGAATCCAATCTTCATATTTCTTTCGAATTCTGTGAAGCCAATTTCAAATTATTTACTATTTATATTAAACTATTTACTTTTTCAGTTAACTATCTATTTTTCGAATGCTAAAATGCTTGTGATGACACGAATGCTAGTGATGGGAGTGTCAGTAGTATCGAAGTAAATATCGAATTCGACAAGATATTCAAAGTAATCACAAAAACTTTTTTGAAGCACTAAGAAAAGCGAAAGCAAAGAGCTTTTTTACAGCTCAGCTCGCAGCGAGAGCAAAGCGCTTCACAAAAGCACTGTGCAAAGGTAGAATAAAGCACTTTTTAAATGCTGTTTAATAAAGTGCTTTAAAATTTCCTATAGGGTTTCTTTAAGAAATCATCATTACATGTTCATTTGTTTTTTCGTGTTATGGAAGGGTCTGACTTCAGCATTGTGATGTAATGCTAGAAAAAGTACTCAATTTTGCAGTTGCACTGTCTCGATGCATTACATCGAAAAAATCGATGTATTTTCCAAGTGGACACTCCTACTTTGAAATTGGACGTTTTAAGATTTATGAAAATATTTAAACACCTCTATCTTACTCAGTGAGCCTTACCTAACTGCTCCTATTTACAATCTTGCAACCTTTTTGAAAATTATTTAAAAAAATTGCCTGTATTGTCTTCTTTTCCTTTATTACTAATGTTACTTTTTTTTCTATAGAAATACCAATAATCCACTGAATGCATGTTTTTCTGTAACCTGTATTTTAATATTTCACTTTTTGAATTTTTTAACAGCCAGAGCAACACTGACAACAATGAAAATTTTTTAACCACTTATTTAGCGTATTGTGGTGGTGCTTTAATTCTTTGGTAAAAACACAAAATGGTAACTTAAAAGCAAATAAAAAATCATGCAAAACAATTTGAAAAAAATTTAGGAAATACACAAAAAAAAATAATATAAATCAGAAAAAATGCTTAAAATTGAAATTATATCCAAACGTATTGATTGCACAGCAAACATAATATTCCATGTATTTTTTAATCAACGGAGTTTGTGGCTTGAGCTAATTATTGGTCAGCAATGGTTCATGTATTTATGTATCTTTTAATGTAGCTATTTAAAACATAATTTTTACTAACATTTATTTTAAGCTTGTGATCACTCATAAAATCATTCCAACACTTGATTATTTGATACAGCTTCACATCATCACCAATGTTCTTACACAAAAAAAAGTTTGCTCTGAACTCTCACAAAAAGTCTTGAAAGCTTTTAAGAAATTTTTATTAAAAAATTATTTAGGTCGTTGCTAAATTGCGATATGCATAAAAATGTGTGCTTTACAAAATAACTGTCATTAAAAGAATTACAAATCTCAAGTAAAATTTTTCTACAACGTTGTCAAAAAAATTAATAAATAAGCAACACACTTCAGCTGAAAATTTATGAAAATTTTCACACACTCATGCAATTTGTCATAATTACATTATCAAACACAAACTTACATATATCATAATAACGCACATACAGAAAACGCTTTACTTCTAAGGCTATAGAAAAAGTTGCCTTCTTTGTTGGTTATTCCACAGCTTAAGAAAAGTATTTCCAAAAAATTAATTAAATTCTCTTTTCAAACCATGTACATAAATAAATAAATAAATACATGAAGAGAATCTTTTCATGCGTTTAAATATGACAGATGTTGTTAGACTGAAGGCCCGCTTCAATTTCACACAAAACGAAAAAAGAAAGTACACACACACACAAACGCACTCTTACACACGCACATTTAGTATCATCATCATCTCATTTTATTTAAGTTTATTTATGTTTTTAAACATTTTTTTATTTTCTCTTCTTTTCATAACAAAAATAAATTCCTTTTTCTTATTTAACATTTTTTCACGTTTTTCTACGCTTCGCTGTTGATGCTGATGTTACTGTATGAACGTTATTGTATCCTGTTACATAAACACCAACTCTCACACACACACACTTATACACCCATAGTATTGGATGTTAAGTAAAACTGGTGAAATCCGCCGAGATGAAGCTTGCCTCGATTATGCTGGACATGATGTAATGTTGTATCCTTGCCACGGTGCCAAAGGAAATCAGGTAAGCAGGATAAAATAAATGTTTGCTGCACACGCCATTGTGTGTGTGCGTGTGGGTAAAAATCTGCTTTTTGTCTTTATGTTTCCTGTTTCCGAGAAGTAAAAAGAGCGTTGTAAAATAAAAATATTGAAAAATATGGCAAAAGCTGCGTAGTTGTGTTAAAATTGGCAGAATTAAGGTAGAGCTTTCAGAATTACCGCGAAAATAAGGACGAAAGAAGGAGTTGTGTTTTAAGGCCACATCAATTTATTTGAATGTATAAAGCACAAAAATAATTCGCTTTACCTTACAGTGCACGATTGATTGTTTTGTTGTGATTTTCTTAAAAAACTGATGAAGTATAGATAAAATGAGCCAGGATTCATCATTATTTTTTTAAAACTTCCAGTTGTGTCATAATTTATTGTTGAAAAGTTATTTTTGTCAATCGAAAAAATAGACGAGAATTGTACTTAGCGTATCCGCTCTTTGTACGGTGCTTTTCAAAAATATAAGAACAATATTTTAAAAATATGTAACAAAATTAAATATATTTAAAAACGAAAGACAAAAAATAAAAAATCAAAACTTTGATTTGCAATTTTTTTTTTGTACAATTCTTAGGTAACGATGTTTTATGATAAATTCGTACTAAAAATTTTGAAGGTATGTGAATATTTTTGGTGTCAAAATTTCAGAAATTTTTTAAAATTAAATTATGTGTAATAAAAATTAATGAAATCCGACCATCCGTTTGGATTCAAGGTCAGGGTGAAACACAAACGGAAAATGCGTACACCGAAAAAATTATGCCATGTAAGACAAGCGATAAGCACCTATCAATTTCAACGTAGTACCAAAAACTATCAATTTCAATAAGAAAAACGTTATTACAATAGTACTTCATGTTAAATGCACAGTTAAGTTGACATGAAAAATATTAATTAGATATAATACTGTATTACATTGTAATATGTATTCACAACGTTAAAATAAAAGCCAAAAATATCGATAAATTTTATGTTTATTTGAACGATAAAACTAAAATTCTTGAAAAAAAATATTTTTTTCTAAGAATGCAGTCTTGTGAGTATATGTATTACAAACATTTTGGTGCATTAATTGTCCTTGTAGGATGTATGGCTTGGGAGTTAAGACGAATCAACCAGATTTTTTTGGCCACCCCACCGTACCCCCCTCCAATATATTCGTTCTGATCATTTTTTCAGTTCCTTATCTCTACTTAATCAGGGTTGTCACTCAGTTCTGTTGGCAATGTAAAGGTTTATTGTATTACTTATATTACCGATTCATCGAGAAGATGACCGTAAATAAAATGGTGCCTAAAGCAAATAATCAAATTAATTTCACAAAAAAGGACATACGAAATTAACATGTAATATAACTTTCAACATTCTTCCAAGGATGCAGTCTTGTAGGCAGAGGCCTAGCAAACATTTTGGTACATAAATCGTCCTTTCATGATGTATGGTTTGGGAGTTATGGCTAAAAAACAAAAAAAAAAGTAGAAAATCACCAAAAATGACGTATAAAACAAAGATTCTTGAAAAAATATTTTTTATAAGAATGCAGTCTTGTGGGTATATGTATCACAAACATTTTGGTGCATAATTTGTCCTTGTAAGATATATGGTTTGGTAGCTATGACGAAAAAATCAGATGCTTTTGGCCTACTATCACTCGAAAAAGGTGTTCTACAACTCCTAAACTACAAGAGATAGAACAAAATACATTTGAACAAAGAAGTAACCCGCCTTAAGGATGATGCCATGGTGATAATTTGAATGCATAAATCGTTCTTGTCTGATAAGTATTTTGGATTTTATGACGAATTTGTGACGAAAAAACGAAAAAAGTTTACAGAAAAGAACATATGAAATTAACATGTAATATAAATTTTAAAACTCTTCCAAGGATGCAGTCTTGCAGGCAGAAGTTTAACAAACATTTTGTTGCATAAATCGTCCTTGCATGATGTATGGTTTGGGACTTATGGCTAAAAACAAAAAAATAGAAAATCACCAAAAATGACGTATAAAACTAAGATTCTTGGAAAAAATGGGTATATGTATTACAAACATTTTGGTGCATAAATTGTCCTTGTAGGATTTATGGTTTGGGAGTTATGACGAAAAAACCAGATGTTTGTGGCCTACTATTACTCCAAAAAGGAGTTGTAGAACACTCCTAAACTACAAGAGATCGAACAAAACGCATTTAAATAAAAAAGTAACTCGCCTTAAGGACGATGTCATGGTGATTATTCTAATGCATAAGTCGTCCTTGTCTGATATGTATTTTAAATTTTATGGCGAATTTATGACGAAAAAACAAAAAAAAGTTTACAAAAAAGGACATGAAATATAATATAATTTTTAAAATTTTTTTGAAGCTTGCAATCTTGTAGGCAAAGGCTTTAAAAACATTTTGGTGCATAAATTGGTCTTTTATGATGTATGGTTTGGGAGTTGTGGCTTAAAATCAATCAAAAGTGGAAAATCACCAAAATGACGTAGAAACTAAGATTCTTGAACAAAAATATTTTCTCTAAGAATACAGTCTTGTGGGTATATGTAAAACAAACATTTTGGTGCATTAATTGTCCTTGTAGGGTGTATAGTTTCGGAGCTATGACGAATAAACCAGATGTTTTTGGCTTACTATTACTCCAAAAAAGTGTTCTACAACTCCTACCCCCCTCTTTTTTATTTGTTCAGATAATTTCTCCATTCCTTCTCTCTACTTTATCAGGATTGTCACTCAGTTCTTTTGTCAATGTAAAGATTGATTGAAGTACTTGTATTACCGATTCATCCAGAAGATGACCATGAATAAAATGGTGTCTGAAGTAAATAATCAAATTTATTTTACAATTAACAATTAATATAATTTCTAAAATTCTTCCAAGTATGCAGTCTTGTAGGCAGAGGCTTAACAAACATTTTGGTGCATAAATCGCCCTTTCATGATGTATGGTTTAGGAGTTATGGTTTAAAAAAGTAGAAAATCACCAAAAATGACGTATATAACTAAGATTCTTGAAAAAAAAAGATTTTTTCTAAGAATGAAGTCTTGTGGGTATATATATTACAAACATTTTGGTGCATTATTTGTCCTTGGAGGATGTATGGTTTGGGAGTTATGACGAAAAAGCAGATGTTTTTGACATGCTATTACTCCAAAAAGGTAATAGAAGGTATACAAGTCCTAAACTACAAGAGATAGAGCAAAACGCATTTCAACAAAGAAGTAACCCGACTTAAGGATGATGCCATGATGATAATTTAAATGCATGAATCGTCCTTGTCTGATATGTATTTTGGATTTTATGGCAAATTTATGAAGAAAAAACGAAAAAAAAAGTTCAGAAAAAAGGACATATGAAATTAACATGTAATATAATTTCCAAAATTCTTCGAAGGCCGCAGTCTTGTAGGCAGAGGCTGAACAAACATTTTGGTGCATAAATCATCCTTTTATGATGTATAGTTTGGTAGTTGTGGCTAAGAACAAAAAAAAAAGTAGAAAATCACCAAAATGACGTAGAAACTAAGATACTTGAACAAAAATATTTTTTCTAAGAATCTTGTGGGTACATGTATTACAAACATTTTGGTTCTTGTAGAATGTATCGTTTGGGAGTTATGACGAAAAAACCAGATGTCTTATACGTCATGATTTCATATTTTTCATTTCACATTTACATGAAAATTTTTAGATCGATATGGTTGCTTATCATTTTGAAAGCAAGTGATACTAATATAATGAGATTGATACGAATATTATCGAAATGATATGAATATTAACAGATTGATATAAATATCATCAAAACTATATGCATTAGTATCCATTTTCCGTTTTTTCACATCAACTTGATATGAATACATTATAAAACGTATATGAATATTATCAAATTCATATGATTATTATGAAATTTATATGAACATTATCGACTAAATTATATGCATTAGTATCCATTTTCCGTTTTTTCACATCAACTTGATATGAATACATTATAAAACGTATATGAATATTATCAAATTCATATGATTATTATGAAATTTATATGAACATTATCGAAATGATATGAATATTATCAAAATTCTATAATAATGGCTTAAAATATAATGGCTCTAAATTCAATTTACCAGCAAAACTGATTTTTCCCCATACAAATAGTATAGGAAAATTAGAAAATGAATTTGCGACCTCTTACCTTTACCAATTGAGATACGCTTCACAGAGGGTATTTCTAAGGTCAAATGGAAGTGAAAAAGCCGCGTACATTACATTAAACTTCCTAAAACCTTAATATAAAACATTTTGACAACATTTCACCATCATTAAAATATTCACATTCTTGCCTTTCTATCATTACAGTTCTGGTCCTACAATAATGTAACCAAGCTACTACGACACGGTTCCTCCGCCACATGTCTCACCGTATCGGAGAAAAATGATAAAATCCTAATGACCGAATGCAATCCAAGCAATAAGCGACAACAGTGGCATCTCGAAAACTACGATGCCTCGAAATTGTGAGGTTTCATTTTTGCCAATGGCACAGATACAATAACGACGCACAAACGATGGAAATAGCAGCAACGACAAGTGCAATACGGAAATAATTATCCATGGCTCTAGGCTAAGATTGGGCAATTATGTGGGCGCACATACAAAATATAGATGGAAGCAAACACAACAGACAAATAGACACACAGACAGACAGGCAGCAGGCCAACAGACAAACAAACACTTTAACAGAAACCAACATACAAACACTGAGGATCATTGATAAAATAAAACGCACCCAACTTCCGGTATTAGCCCAAATATAACATATATGCAACACAAACATACGAGAACACAAACATATAAGAACACAAAAAAGCTTTGAGCGCGACTGTTGTACAGTAGTTTTAGCAAATAAGTTCGTTCATACCGATGTATTTTAATTTATGTATATTATATGCATAATTAAGTATATAATTTAAATGATTAAGTAAGTAAGTTTATTCTAAATATATATGTAATGACATAAGTTAAAAGAAAACAAAGTTAAGTTAAGACAGCGGTGGCCAACACAAACTTACCACTTAAATATGACAAGCAAAGCTCAATGAGTTTGATTGAGCTTTCATTTTGAATGCATGTTTGTGAGTGCTTAAAATTATAAGAAAATATTTGTAGACTAATTTTAAAAAAATTCAAAATTTATTTTTTGTTAAAAGAAATTTAGAATAATTTCTTATAACATTTGTTTTCAATAAAAACTTTCTGTTCAAAAGCCGTTAAAGCAATAATGTTCTATTGAATTTAAGTTTAAAAACAAATGTTAATAACATAAGCATAAAATTCATGAAAAAAAAACAAAAAAAAAATTCCAAAAAACACTGCTAAAATCTGTGAGTGAGTTAGTGATACCTTAAGAAACATTCCTGTAAAATTTAACGTCTATTTTTTAATTTTTGTATTTTTATTTTACTGACTTCTTAACACCTTGACAGCCACCAAACTTGTTGTAACACAAACTATGATAAATGAAAATGTTAGATACATACAAGGAAACATTATTTTCCAGTCCTAAAAAACTGTTCTTCTATCTCTCTCTCTTTCCCTATTCCCCTACTCTCTCTCTCTCTCTTTCTCTCTGTGTCATTTTTTCCGCTACAGCTGTGAAAGGTTTTAGTCATCTTTAAGCATATTTAGTTATACTGCTTATTTTTTTATTTCAAATATTTAATTATTATATAAAGCATTTTTATTTCATAAGTCCTTTGAAATACATTCTTGCCCTACTGAGAAAAAAAATTTTAAGATTTTTTCGCTCTCAATTACTTTTTGCATTTAATGCTAAGCTTCATTATATTTTATTTATATATGTTTTATAGTTTAAGATATTTATTATATGGAAATAGCTGCCATTCCAAGTGAATTTTTTTTTCAAAAAAAGCTTAGCTTTTTACATGCATTTATAATGAAAAATCTTAAAAATTCTGGAATATTTTCTAAAATGAGACATATCGCAAGTTGAAATCGCATTAATGCTTAAATTTTTTCAAAAAACATTAAAAAAAACTAACACTGAATGCAATTCACAATCAACGACATTCACGATAGAGTCAATGAGCTGAACTGGGTGTTGCAGTTTTTTCATAAATAGACTTTAAGCTGCAAAAAAAAATGAAAAAAACAATTCAACTTTCTAGACTTTAGTTTTCAAAAAATCTTAAGTACTCTTTTCATATCTTTAAAAATTCGATCTCTGTTTCTTACTCTTCAATATTCTGCTGCAACACTCTGCTATTAAATTTAATATATCACTGTTTTAGTATCAACATAGTTATAAAAATGAAAATATCATTCATTAATGTATAAGTAAGTCAAAATTGTGCCTTCAACAATAATAAAATCATAAAAAATTCCAAAAATTTTAGAGCATTAGTATTAAAAATTCAAAATATATAGTGTGTAGAAATTGTCGCTAAGCGTAAATACTGTATTATACTACTTTATGTATATAGTGTAAAATGTTAAAAAACAATTAAAAATAGCATATCTCCAAAATTATGCAAGATATCATCTTGTATGTATCTATAGATTATATATATATTTATAAGTTAAAATATGTATCTATTTATAGTAGAATACGCTAAAATATCACAATTATTTGTATGCAATGAAAGGAAATAAAAAATATAATTGAATTGAATTTAAAGCAAGTGTTTTTAATTATTTGCTTCTAGCGTTGTTTTACATGAATTCGTAAAGGTCGTCATTATTTCGTCATTTACTTATTAATAAGTAAATTATTTCATAAGTAAATTGATTAAATACCAACTTGTAAAATGTCTTTCATAGTTCATATTACATATTTCACTAATGCTATACGAAATTGTAAAAACAAAGTTACACAAGTATTCAAATTCATTGTCTATAAAGCCTGAATATCTGAATAAATCATGAATATCTGGAATCAGGGAAGATCTACATTTGGGCGTCACAAAATATAATTGTGTTATGATTTTCATAGTTGCTCAATATTTCTGTGGTTACAAGGAATAACGACTAAGCACAAAGTATCGTAAAAAACGATATTTTAATTGCACGCACTACGACCCCTTTTTTTAATATATAAACCGTTACAAACAAAATATGTACAGACATAAGTGAATATCAATTCTAGACAAAAAATGGATATCTGAATACTTCCAAAAATTGGCAATAAAGTAAATTCCATATCGCTTTTTTAAGATATTTTGAGTTTAGTCATTATTCCTTGTGACCATAGATTTGTTTGTTAGCTGATGTGGTAAAGTATTTTTGAGTTTGAGTTACAAATCAAAATTTTAAAAACAAATCTACTTATAGATACGCTCTTATAGGGCAAATTGCAACTTTTATACAAAATTTAATCGATCTACGACGAGTCGTTCCTGAGTTTTAGATGCTATGCTAATTTTGTTTGGGAGGTGGGCGTGGCAATTATTTTTTAAATATACACATATATTTTATATTCTTATTTTATATAACTTCAATTCTTCAATTCTTATTTTATATAACTTCAATCAAAAAAAAATATCGTTTTCAATTTTTGTGTTATATGGGAGGTATGCGTGTTTGCAGGTGGATTTGCAAAATTTTTTGTAAATTTTGTGTGATCTTATATAGTTAATTTCAACTTATGTATATACCAAATTTTATTGGTATACGATTACTCCATCTTAATGCTATCGTATAAAAATATCGTATAAAAAGTATGGGAGGTGGGCGTGGCAAATTTTTTTAATCTAAATATATATTTCAGATCCTTGAGTAAATTGTTTTGATATAACTTTAATACGAAAAATATATAGCTTTTTAAAATTTTGTGTTATATGAGATGTAGGCGTGTTTGTGGGCGGATTTCAAAAATTTTTTTAATATTTTCTAATAGAGATATTTCTAACTTAAGTACCAAATGTTATTGCTCTACGACGACTCCTTCTATTTTTTTCAAAACTTTGTATGCGACGCACAGTGCAACGAGTGCGGCCAAAAATAACATAAGAAAAAAAATCATTAATATGTAAATTTAAATATGCAGAATCATAGCTTAGAGTATTAGTATTACGAGTGTACAAGGACTTTGGGATATGTTTTCATTTAAGAAAATGCCACTCTTCCAAAGTTCAATTGAAAATATGATAAATTTTTTGTTTTTACAGTTTGACACTGTATATATTTTAATAAGACATAAATTTTAATGCAAAAAAAATAACTTATATTTATTTTAGATGTTTTAGTAAAAAAAATTAATTAAAAGTAAAAGTACAAAAAATTTTGTACAACTAAAAATAGGTCTCAGAATTCTAAAAAAATTTAAATCTTTGAGAAACAATAAAAAGAAAACAGCGTTTTTGTATTTTTTTTTTTTAAATTTTAATATGTCTTATAACAACTTTTTCTCAACATATTTCCCCAATTTGGTTTGCCAAAACTCAAATATAACGGCTTTACGCCTACTTTTCTGGAGCATGTTTTGGACAAAATGAGCAATTTTACATGAAAAAATAACAAATTTATCACAAAGTTAAAAAACAAAATAAGAAAACAAGCATTTTTTTATTATATTTTTATATATCTATAACCTATATTTTCTTAACATGTTCCCAAAATTTAGTTTGCCAAAACTCAATTATAACGACTTTACGCCCACTTTTGTGGAGCATTTTTTGGCTAAAATGAGCAATTTTATATGAAAAAATAACAAAATTTTCACAAGCTTTCATATAAAAAAATTTTTTTAATAAAACTGTTCAAATAAAACACTTCCTTAACATAGCCCTAATATTTCACATATTTTACAACTGTAAAATTTTACAGATTTAGGTTAATTTTTTGGGGATCTTTGCCAGATTACTGATTTCAGTTATATTGAAGTTAGGCGAGCCAATTAGATTAATTTTCACATATCTATTTATGATTACAAAAGAACAATGTGTAGCAAATTTTAATGATCTGGGATCATTTTTTGAGTATTTATACCAGATTACTGATTTCGGTTATATGGGAGGTGGGCGTGTTAGTATGCCGATTTAGTTCATTTTGAAATTAAGTTTTTATAGCTGCAAATGAACTATGTGCATCAAATATTACTGTTCTAGGATTCATTCAATTCGAACAAATTTTTGTGAGAATAAATCGTCAACCATAAAACTCATATTCAGAAAATTTTATGATTCTTGAGCAACTGCTTTTATTTTGGGCCACTCGCTATATGGGCTCGTTACACTGTGCAATGTAACGAGCTGATGCTTAACACATAAATGCAATTGAAAGCGCTTGTGTCTTAGTAATATATATCAGTAATATATACTAATGCTGATACATAACTATGCAACTAGTTTTTGAGCATATCTACAAGGCTTTTGTTCTCACTTGATTTAAAAAAAAGCACCCAGTTTAGTTTTAGAGTTAGTGAGGCACATTCACAATAGGCTACAAAGGTTTTAGCTCACACTAAGCGTGCCGTTTGCAGCGTCATCTACATGTTGTTTTCTTTATTGGTTTTCATCATAGTTACGAAAGCACAAAAATCGTGAACAGGTGGTAAGCTATGCTCGAACAGTTGAAGAGCCTAGGTAGTGTACAGTTTTAGCTGTACTGCTATTCACCATTTGTTTTCAGACTATTCTCATTACAGTCGCGTCCACTGTAAAATGCGTATAAATACTTTATTTAACCACAGAGAAATAATCATATTTTAATTGATGTACGTAAGAGATAATCATGTCTGAAATTGACGCATGAGTTTTAACCAGAGACATAACAGTTATAAGAATTATTTTTAAAAATTTGGCCATAATTATTGTTATATTGTATGAAAAAAATTTTCATCCATAAGTAATTAATATTTTCAACAGATACTTTTTTCTGTCTGTGAAAACATGCCGTCTCCACAGCACATAAATCATGTTAAACAACTGTCACATTCAATTTCTTAGAGTCTCTGTGGAGCTAGCTTTTTCGTCGTTACGTCTTAACAGAAAAAAAATGCAATTTCGAGGACGATGCACAGTACTTTGCCAAGTGGAAATAAATAAAAAAATTTTGGTCTCGGTATTGTACAAATGAGTTTTAATTTCAAAGGTAATACCCCCATTAAGCTAAGATAGACATTTACTAATACAATGAACATTCTTAGCGGCAGTTTTATTTTTTAATTGATAACCCTGAACCTTTATTTTGAAAGCTATCAAAAGATAAATTCCGCTTTGTCGCGCCTTTTTAAAAAAATCGATTTTGATTATTGCTCTATAGGTTTAAGGGAGGTCCCTCTAAAAACAAATCGATTGCAACCAATTTAAGTATACATTTTTTACATTATATATTAAGCCTTTTGAATTAACTTCATTAAGATCGGTCAACTTTTGTGTCTACCTCCCATACAAAATTAGGTAAAAATGAAATATAGGTCCAAAGTAGGTACCCCTTAAAACTAAGCGATTTTAACCATTTAAGGTATATATTTTAGTTAATTTTCAAATTAGTACTGCTATTCACCATTTGTTCTCAGACTATTCTCATTGCAGTCGCGTCCACTGTAAAATGTGTATAAATACTTTATTTAACCACAGAGAGATAATCATATTTTAATTGATGTACGTAAGAGATAATCATGTCTGAAATTGACGCATGAGTTTTAACCAGAGACATAACAGTTATAAGAATAATTTTTAAAAATTTGGCCATAATTATTGTTATATTGTATGAAAAAAATTTTCATCCATAAGTAATTAATATTTTCAACAGATACTTATTTTTGTCTGTGAAAACATTCCGTCTCCACAGCACATAAATCATGTTAAACAACTGTCACATTCAATTTCTTAGAGTCTCTGTGGAGCTAGCTTTTTCGTCGTTACGTCTTAACAGAAAAAAAAATGCAATTTCGAGGACGATGCACAGTACTTTGCCAAGTGGAAATAAATAAAAAAATTAGGTCTCGAAATTGTACAAATGAGTTTTAATTTCAAAGGTAATACCCCCATTAAGCTAAGATAGACATTTACTAATACAATGAACATTCTTAGCGGCGGTTTTATTTTTTAATTGATAACCCTGAACCTTTATTTTGAAAACTATGAAAAGTTAAATTCCGCTTTGTTGTTCCTTTTTAAAAAAATTGATTTTGATTTTTGCTCTAAATCAGTAAATTGTTTAAATATAGGTTTAAGGGAGGTCCCCCTAAAAACAAATCGATTGCAACCATTTTAAGTATACATTTCTTACATTATATATTAAGCCTTTTGAATTAACTTCATTAAGATAGGTCAACTTTTGTGTCTACCTCCCATACAAAATTAGGTAAAAATGAAATATAGGTCCAAAGTAGGTACCCCTTAAAACTAAGCGATTTTAACCATTTAGGGTATATATCTTTTACTTTATATCTTAAGACATTTGACCAAATTATATTAAGATTGGTCAACTTTTGCTTCTACCTCACATACAAAATTATGTAAAAATTTTATATATCTTTAAGGGAGGTAACCCCAAGGATTAACCGGATAACACAAATTGGAAATAACTGTTATCAAGCAACGAATAAAATATTTTTCAAAATATCGCTAACTTTTTTATCTCAAAAAAATAATAATAGTTATTTTGGATATCTGGTTGTAACTAGCTGTAAAGTTACGTTTTGTTAATTGAATTGAATACACCAAACTTTTTTATATATTTACACACAGGTGAAAAATAATTAATACTGAATAGTTAGCATTACTAAGAAAGAGAGAGCAATATTTCGAACACGCATGCGTTAATTTTACGCGACTATCTTTTCAGGGTTTAGAATCGATGTTTATTTTTGGATGTTGTTATCTTATCCTTTATTATCTTTTATATCTTACACTCTGACACAGGCAATATTTATATATTTATTTATTCGTAAACGAGTTCTCGAAAACGGTTGAATTGAAAAACGGGGACGAAAAATCGATTCAACTAGGTCTTATTTCTGAGAAAATTCGTTTTTCCGTGTTTCTACGCAAAAAAATTGTATTTCTTTCCTTTTCATTTTGCTTTTCTTATGTATCGAAACCAGTGTTGCCACAAAAATTAAAATGTTTTCATTTTGGTTTTCATGCATGGGGACATCATAAAAACTGTCACGTCTTCATCTAACCACTCAACTTCCTCGTTTTCATAACTTTTGAAGACAGCCTAAAACTCTTTTTGCCTGGTAGCAGCAATTTTGATCGAGCGAACTTTATTTCGTTTATTATAGTATGATCTTTCAGTTTGTTCAGACATGCGAAATATAAACCACATTTTGATCAAATCTTTTTCTCTATTGTAAAGGCCTTTTACTAAAGGCCATACTGTATAGCATGAAATAGTTGTTCATAAATTGGAGATATTTCATGTTTCCAAAGCAAACAAGAATGGGGACTTCCCACAGTTGCTTATTTGGAGTCCATTTAGAGACTGAGCTATTGGTACCGGTGGTTGGAAAAATTAATTGGTCACTCAAAATGTTAAAAATAGAATTTCTTTTCTTGGGAGAATTGGGGAGAAACATTTGATGTTACTACATTTTAGAATTTCTAAACAATACTGACATGTACAAATATGAAGATCCTCCCATTCTTGTGACTTTTTTAATGTTACTTTGATTTATATTGTAGTTTTCACTCTCAATAAATTCGCCCATTACCAGGCAATTATCAATTACAGTATTTGATCAAATATCCGCCAAAGTTTTACCAAAGTTTTTTTTGCTTTTCTCCGTCAATTAATTTCGTGCTTGTTTTGCAATTAAAAAAAAAACTGCTTTTTTTAGTCACGTCACGTTTTCAAAAACCCCTTCACTTGAGTCACATTGTGATGCTTCTTCAAACCCTCCCACCCCTCCTCCTCCCCTGATGATCACTACGTTTGGTCAGCTAAAACCGATTTTAAAATTTTTAATTTTATATGGAATTACATCTCTTTTTTTATGTCCTTTTAAAATTTCTTATAGCTTTATTTTACTAGTAAAGTAAATTAAAAGACTCACGTGCATGAATCGGTCACTTTTTTTTTGCAAACAAGCTAGGAACATATCATTTCAGCATAATTCGAGGACGCTGAATTTAATAGCGCTTACCGTTTTTTAATCCTTTGGCCCGTTTTCGAGAAATTTAAGGTTCAAGGTCAAGTACATGTTGATGATATTTTTGTAAGAACAACTTTTTTCCTATTAACTTTATCGACTTCATGTCAATGAGTGAAGCACTAAGAATTACCTGGAAAATAATTTCTTCATACATTTTAACCCTACTCTTATGGTCCAACTTGACCTCATAAATCGAAAAACCTCTTTTTTCGTATAAAAGCTTCCTTCAAACAAAAACAAGTAAGCTGTGTCCCTTAAACGACCTGAAAGGTTTTTTACCACTGTACCAGTGATCGAGTCTCGCCTTCACCTGGCAATGCAGGAAATCTTTCATTTAAAGTATTAAAAGCGGTAAGCATTCTGTCAATGTGTATGTGCCAATCGTGGGATCGATGAATTCCTAGAACATTTTTAATAACCGCTCACGTAAAGGCCAGTTTCGCTCGCTGTATTGATCACCAGCGTAACGGGTGTCACACAGTGGGATTTTTTGTGCAATAAATAATTTTTTCCACACATAAAATTTAAAAATGTAATGATGCAGTTTTGTATAGAATTGATTCAGTATAAAGAATCCAAAAATTCTATCCCAAAAAAAACGTTTCTTTGCTTTTGAAATAATGAAGTAAAGCCACATGTAAATTTTGGTCCAAAATATTGAAAACTGTTTACGCACTTCTATAGTGTTTGTACGTAAGATAATTTTATTGCTCTGATTTAAATAGTGATTTTTTTTTTTCAAATATAGCCTTTTCTGTGTATTTAAAAAAAAAATATAAAGTTCGCTCATATTGCTTAAAAGATATGATAGAATAAAATTTGTTCTATAATATGCCGTAATTGCAAACTTCCTTGGAGGAAAAAAAGGTTGCTCGGTCGTGCTAGGTGCTCCCGCTATAATTAAATGAAAGGTAGGACTCCATACTATCAATTAAAAAAAAAAAGTTTAAATAATAAATAATCTTTTATGAAATCATAAAATTTGTCTCCAAATCCATGAAATTTTTATTTTTAAAAAATTCCAAAAAGATATGGCATACTTTTAGGCACGTGCGTTATTATGACATTTAGTTACAACAATAACTTATTTGGAATAGATTAAAAACAAAACCATATGATTTAACAACAATAAAAATACAACGTCAAAATAGCAAATAGCGAAGTGAAAGAAATAACATTAAAATGAGTTTACACATTCGACTCGCGTCGTTTCATCACCGAGGTCGTGAAGCGCGACTAGCCAGCTGTAATTGTGTTTGTGGTCCATCCGTTGATGCGACCGACACAATTAAAGTACAGTTTTAAATAGAATCAAAAAGATTCATAATTTGTGATGGCGTTTTAAAATCTATCGATTTTGGCCAAATAATTTCCTCATCAGTGAGGAATCTTCTTGAGCTAGGGAAGCCTAGTTCTCGCAGTAACTTAAATATAAAAAAAAAAAAAAAAAAATGAGTTTATTTTCTGTGTTACATAGTGAACTGAGTTACGAACTCATTAATTGCAATGCAAGTTTGGAATTAATAACTGATTTCATTAAATCAAAAAATGCAATGTTTCAGGATGAAGAAATCGATATAGTGAAAAGAGCAATTCAAAAGAGGTTTCTTGGTCATTTCAAAAAACGGTGGCAAGAATCGCATAAACTAAAATCCCATTTTTTTAAAAAAAATTAAGATTGGCTAAAAAGTACGTTTAAAGAGTTATAAAATTTTATATGTGTAAATGTTTTCTCCTATTGTGTTTGTAGCTGTATTTGAAGTATCACTCAATAGCGAGCCTAGTTGTTCAACTAACCTAGGAAGGCCAGCGAAAGATTTCGAAGATTGTCAAGTTCGCACAAAGAGGTTCAAGGCAGCTGAATTAGCTTCAAAATATTCACAAGAACATTTGAATATGGCAAGTATAGTGATGGGTGGAAATATACCAACTCGATGTTATATTCGTTCGCCGGCTGTACTAGCAATGATGATGGATGCAGCGCTTACAAAGAGTCAGTATGAAGCCATCAAAAGTTTTCTCAAAAATGAAGGATACGATATTTTGTCACCATATGCAAACGTCAGAGAAGAAAAAAGGCATTGCTATCCAGATGAAATTGAAATAACTGAAAAAGCTGCGTCTGTTTCCTTGCAAAGTTTAATGGATCATACGTTAAGCCGATTATTTCAAACTTTTCCGGATGAAGAATTAAATGGTATGACGGATAAATTAGAGTTTACATGTAAGTGGGGTTGCGATGGTTCCTCTGGACATGTTGAGTACAATCAGAGTTTAGCAGCTGATGTAAGCGATAAAAGTTTGTTACTGGCATGTATGGTTCCGTTAAGTCTACAGACGATTTCTCAAGAAGAATATTGGCGAAATAAAAGTCCGTCATCAACAAGATTCTGCCGTCCTATCTCCTTTGAATTTACCAAAGAAACAAAAGAAAAAGTGCTAAGCCTTGTTGAAAAAATTAATTTAGATATTGCTGCTTTGAAAAATAACGAAGTTGTAGCATGCGGGAAGCAATTTTCGATCAAGCATAATTTCGTTTTTACAATGTTAGATGGCAAGACAGCTCAAACGGTTACAGATACATCTTCAGCAGCTGTTTGTTACATTTGCAAAGCGAAACCTACTGAAATGAATAATCTTAGTTTAGTTTCAAGCAAAGTTATTGATGGTGAAGCCATCAAAATGGGCGTTTCCTCCTTACATGCTCGCATTAAATTTATGGAGTGCATACTTTATATTGCCTACAACAAACCATTTGAAAGATGGTCGGCGCTCAAGGACGAACACAAAAGTCTAAAACTGGAAAATAAACTTCGAATTCAGAAGGCCTTAAAGGAACAGATGGGTATACGAGTGGATGCAGTTCAACAAGGAACTGGGTCTACTAACGATGGAAATACGTAAAGGCGTTTCTTTTCTAATCCCGCACTTGTTGCCGATGTGACTGGTGTAGAGGAGCAACTAATTGATCGATTTCGCATTATACTACAAATAATAACTTGTAGCAAAAAAGTTAATTCCTTGAAGTTCAAGAATTTTGCTCAAGATACAGCAAAACTTTTTGTTGAAAAATATAGTTGGTATCATATGCCAGTAACAGTACACAAAATACTGATACACGAAAAAGATATCATGGATGCGGCAATACTTCCTATTGGCATGCTTTCTGAAGAAGCCCAAGAAGCCAGAAATAAAGATTATAGAAATTTTAGATTAAGGTTCTCCAGAAAGTTCGATAGAGTTGCAACAAATGCAGATGTTTTTCATCGACTTCTAGTATCATCAGATCCTTTTATAAGTAGCATTAGATGTCCACCCCGTAAACAGGTTCTGGAACTTTATGATATAGTTACAGAAATGATAGATGATGAATAAAAGTCCATATTTAAATGCATATATTGAAATTTATTTATAAAATAACTAGTTTTGGTAAAGAAACAAAAAGTTGTGCGAAAAAATATAATATGGGTTTTATGGGCGGTGAGTGATGGGCGTGACCAATTTAGATGAAACTTTATTTTATTCTTAATTGAGGTAATAAAAGGCTATGTGCCAAATTTCAAAATTTTATGGCCAAAAATAAACTTTGGGTTGTATGGGCGGTGGGTAGAGGCGTGGCCAATTTAGATGAAACTTTATTTTATTCTTAATTGAGGTAATAAAAAGCTTTATGTTAAATTTCAAAAACTTTTAGCAAAAAATAAACTTTGCGTTTTATGGGCGGTGGGTAGTGGGCGTGGCCAATTTAGATGAAACTTTATTTTATTCTTAATTGAGGTAATAAAAGGCTATGTGCAAAATTTCAAAAACTTTGGGTCAAAAATAAACTTTGGGTTGTATGGGCGGTGGGTAGTGGGCGTGGCCAATTTTGATAAAACTTTATTTTTTTCTTAATTGAGCTAACCAAAGGTTCAGAGCAAAATTTCAACATTCTATGAGCACTCCTTATATTTTTTGCCAAACATTGTATGAACAAATCCCACTGTGTGTCGCACAGGCATATGCAACACATATTTTTAGTGTAGCCTGTTTGCATTCCTTTTAAAGGAGCTACCACTTTTTAATCGGCGCAAATTTTTCAGTTGTGCCCGTCGTATTTTACTGCATCTCTTTTTGTGTTCGTGCTTAAGGCAATCGGAATTGAATTTTTTGAATTTGTGAAGTGAATCTTAGGAGAAATTTGTTGGAATTTACATGAAGAAGCAGAAGAAACAGATGAATCTATCTGAGAAAATAAAAAAAAAAGTATGAAAAACTTAGTTTTCATACCTTTCACGTCGTTTTAGGGACACAGAAGGTTAGTTAGTTTTTTTTTAATTTGTAATTAAATGTATTAGCGCCACTAAATCAGGCTCATTTATAAGGTTGTGGCACTTGAGAGCGAGCTCGGTCAAACTGTCAGAATGAATGAAAATAAAGCAAGAAAATAAAAGAATAGAACAAAGAAAAGCAAGGTGACAGTTCAACCAAAGGCCGAAAAAGAGTGCATTTCTCTCAAGTGCCACATCCTTAGAATTGAAAATTGGTATGTAAGTTTAATTTTTCCATGCAAGGATCATTTAAAAAGCTGTGACACTTGAGAGAAATGCGCTCTTTTTCTGCCTTTGCTGAAACTGTCAACTGTGCTTTTCTACACCGAAAAAATTGTGTCATGTAAAAAAAGTGATAAACACCTATCAATTTCAACGTAGTGCCAAAAACTATCAACTTGATGAGAAAAACGTTATTATAACGGTACTTCATGTTAAATTGACAGTTTTCACGTCAAATTGACATTAAAAATTATAATTTGATATGATACTGTACTACGTTGTAATATCAATTCATAACGTTAAAAAGAAAGGCTAACATATCAATAAATTTTATGTTTATTTAATATGATTTCATGTTGTTTTCATATTTTTCATATCACATTTACATGAACATTTTAGATTAATATGATTGCTTATCATTTTGAAAGCAATTGATAAAAATATTATCAAATTGATATGAATATAATCGAAATGATATAAATATTATCAAAATAATATTAATACTATCAAATTGATATGAATATTATATTCACATCAAATTGATAGAAATATTTTGGAATTGATATGAATAGTATCGAAATGATATAAATATTATCAAATTGATATCAATATTATTAAAATAATATGCATTCATGTCCAATTTACGTTTCTTTGATTTCAATAAATGATTGATATACAAAATTTTAAAAATCACATCATAAGTGATTAAATATCACTTTGATCAATTTGATACGTACCACATCACAATTGATATAATGTATTGTCAATTTGACATGCCTTATATCAATATAACATTAATCTCTTATCAATTCTACGTTTTTTCAACTGAATATGATATGAAAAATATCATAAAAACATTTGTATCATATCAATTAAACGTTTTCTCATATCATTTTGATATGAACCATATAAAAATATTATAAATTAGTTACGAATTTAACGTTTTTCATATCAATGTGATGTGGAAAATATCAAAATGATATTAAAATCGTGTAAATTGGATATGTACCACATCAGAATTAATAAAATATTATATCAAATTGATATGCACCACATCACAACTGATATAATATAATGTAAATTTGATATGCTTCATAACAATATTACATTAATTTCATGTAAATTACACGTTTTTTGAATTAATTATGATATGAAAAATATCAGAATAACACTTCTATCTTATCAACTAAATGTTTTATCATATCATTTTGATAGGAACCATATCAAAATATTATAAATTTGTAAAAAAGTTTAAGTTTTTCATATCAATATGATGAGGAAAACATCAAAATGATAATAAAATTATGTAAAATTTTATATGTACCACATCAAAACTACATTATTTTAATATCAATTCTACATTTTTCACGTTAAAGTTAATATTCAAATCCAAAATGAAAGTGATATAATATCAAAATTGATAGCTTTCACTATCGGCGGAAAAATGTAAACCAAAAACGTTAATTTTACGGTGGTTTTTGGTAGTTTTTTGGTTCAGTGTATGTTCTATGCATTCATTTTCTTGATTGCTTTTCATCCATTCGAACAGTTCGACTGAGCTCGGTCTCAAGTGCCACAACCTTATATTTACATGAGCTTTGTTTCCGTGTATTTTAGTGTGGGAGCGCAGAAAGAAATGAGCAGCGCAAATTGGGGTGTTTTAACTATTTTATTATTAAACTGTTTTATTCGGTAAATAGTTTCTATATTATTATAAACTAATAATTTTTTAGCGGTTTTACGTACATTTTATGGAGCTATGCGTACTTTTCAACTTTGAGATGAAAATGTTGGTCGAAAAAATCCTGATTACAGCAGCTTTAAAGAAATAAATTGTTTTATCTATATACAAATAAAAAGAAAGAATGTAAACACATGAGTTTTTGCAGGAAGCTGAGCTGAGCTCGTTCGCCCAGGCACTATATTTTTATAGACAGTATTTTTTCGAGGGGAGCACTTCAAAATAAAATAAAATACCGGAGGATGTTTTTAAAATCTGTAAAAATATATGTATTTGAGAGATAATTTTTTGACACTGCTAACTGAAGTGATAACGGGCATGTTTTCTTCTGCGACTGGCGCGTACGTTGCGTAATCTGGAAGTCCGCATTTCACACACTCTCGCAGTAAATCCATTGAGATAAGCAATCGTGTCTCTGTACCACTCACCTTTGACTTCAAGGTTCTGCATCGCAGTTCATCATAATTTTTTAAGACATATGGGCAATATGTATCATTGGTTACGACAAATAACCCACTAAGCGCACCAACAGCTCCTTTTTTTGGATGAACACTCTAAAACGCACGTAGTGCCCGATGTGTTTCTCGATTCAAGCCGTGGTTTTCAAAATAAATTTGAATAATTTTACAAACGTTGCCTCGGCGTGAGTCTGTTAATGACCAAACCAAATTAACTTCAAAACAACCAAGAATTTTCAAATCCGCTGTCACAGAAAACTGTATTGCCAATTTGAAGTTCTATGCCTCTAAAAAGCACCCTTTGTATTTTCATTAAGCTTTTTTAAGTAGTTAAATATTTTGAAGAAGAATATTAATATTTTTAGGAAGTTTTTTCAAGAAATGAAATATTTATTTAAAATATTTTTTACATTTATTCCACATAATAGACTCATTGCACCAACGTCGACCTCCAGCAAGACTCTCCTCTCTAGACGCCAGAATTCTGCTTAATCCAGGAGCGCATGGCACCCACGTAGGTATACATCGCCGGTCTTCCCTGAGCTCCACAGCCGAAACCCCACGAAACAATGCCGAACAACTTGCCATCAACGGTGAGCGGACCACCAGAGTCACCCTGGCAGGAGCTGACCTGCCCACTGGGATGGCCAGCACAAATCATGCGATCCGTTATGCCGGGTATATTTTTTGGATTGCAAAAGTCGCGACTCCAAAGCTGCACCTTGGCAAATTTCAATTTATTGGGCAATTCCAAATTGCCGTTGATGGCTCCAAAACCGCTGATTATGGCTAAAGTGTCGGCTGGATAGTTGGCATCGCCGGCAGCCATTTCAATGGCCTGAATTCTGTTACCCAGCGGAACGGGTGCACTTAATTTAATCAACGAAATATCATAGTCCTGGATTTGTGGATTATAGCGTGGATGGATGATTAGCTGTGAGATACCAACGGATTTGCCATCACCAGCTAGCAAATCGTTGGTGCCAGCTATGACACGCATTTGTGACGGACTCTGACCAATTGTGCAGTGCGCAGCCGTGACAACTACGGTATCCGAAATCAAAGAGCCGCCACAGTGATGGCGTCCTTTCAGCTGCAAGGATATCTGATGCGGAAATTGCCCACGTTCGGCAAATTGGCCACCAATAATGCGAGTGCTACACGAAATCTGACTGAGTGTCAGAGCCAAAAGCAGTAAGAACAACATTTCAATGTTAGCGGTTAATCAAAAAAATTGTCTCTGACTCTAAACTTAAATTCTGAATGTTTTGGAATAAAATGTGCAGAGCTTTATATAGCAAAAAAAAGGGGGTTAATCTGTTGCTAATGAAAAACAAAACAAATTTGGCAAACAGGGCACCCCACATAGCTTGACTCAGTGGGGGAGGTGGGGAGAGGTTTAGCAGTAAGAGAGGAGACTTCACACTGTGTCTCTTATCTTGACACTAAAAACCCCTGCTGCTGCTCTATAAAGCGTTTAAATGATCATGACCTATTTTTTTCCTAAGGAAATATATTGTTTTTGTCAACTGCGTGTGTAATACTTTAGATTTTACCTAGTTAGACAGACTTAAAAAATATGTTTTTGTTTACACAAAAAAGTTTATTTGACTTGTATTTAATGTTATCGCCAAGAATTTGTATAAATCATATATGAAATGCTGGAAGAATTCATATTACTTAAACTGATGTCCATTGCAAATCATCCAAACATTCTGCCAACGCTCTCGCTTATAGATGTCCTTGTAATTTTGTACGGAAACCAAAAATTCCTACAAAATGAGAAATAATTAAGATAAGTGAAAAATACTAGAGAGAGAGATAGAGAGAGAGAGAGAGTGAGAAAGAGAAAGAGACAGAGAGATTTGCTATTGTAGTCAGCGTTGCCATATTTTTTTTAAAACTTTAGTTTTCAGAAGAAAAAATTTTTTGGGTGAAAAACCTGGAACTAAAAAATAATAAAACATATATTTTTTAAATGTGTGCTTTAAAATTTTTATTATTGCATTCGAAATAAAGTATTTAAATTAAATTAATAATTAAACAAAACAAAAACAATTGTATTCATAAACTAAAATTATTTTAATAATAAATTTTTTTAAATGCATAAAAAATTTGTATAGATAAATATTTGAGATTTATATGAATGTAAATGTCATAACTAGGGCTCGGATTTAGATGACCTAAAAAAGTGCAAAAAATTACCTAAAAAATGACTTAAAAACTGCAGAAAATTACATTAAAACTGACAAAAATTATCTAAAAAATGAAAACAATTACATAAAAAAATAAAGCTTTAAAAATAAAACATTACTAAATTTAAAATTTATTGTATAAAATTTTTAAACATAGCGTTACAGTATATTACAAAGTACATTTTTAAGTTATTAAAATTAAAGCAACGTCGATTGTCTGACAAAATGTTTTTGTAAACAGAAAAACTTCTTTCTACTTCTGCACTGACGATAGGAAAATACTTAAAAGACGATATGTCATCGGTTGTAAGTTCCTCTTTTAATTTCATAGTATTAAAATTTTTAACACCCTAATATTTCAGCAATAGAGCACAAAAATAGAATTAATTAAAACAAGCATATCCTGAGCTTTTATCTAACACTTGTTTCACCTTTCTGCATACCCTTTCGTCATTTTCACCACGCGCAGAGTTTTCTTTTTCATCGCGCTCTGTAAATAAAGTTACTCCTTTTTTTGAGAGGTAATGTTTTTGATTGCAAGAACTCTATTGTTAAAGGAGTATGTTTAAAAATTTGAATTTTACATTTTTTAATACGAAAAAAATGAAAAAATAATTTTATTAAAATGTCGCTAAAATGACCTAAAGGTCCGAAAACGAATAAACTTTTAAAAATGTGCATATGACAATAAAATAACTCTAAAATAACTTTAAAATTACCAAAAAATACCCTAAGGTCCATTTTGTTCACAGAGAGATAAATTTATCCCCGAGTTAATTCCATGATTTTTCCAGTTTTGATTTGTTCGCATTGAGTTCAGCATTGACCTCTTCAGGCTGGAGATAAAAATGGTGGCGAGATAGCTTAACCCCAGAAATATTTAATTTGTAAAAATTGGTGAGTTAAGATTTTTAATTCGCTCTCATCACTCTCATTTTAATATTTTTTATTTACTTGGTGTCAAAATATTGAAAATACAGATTTTTTAAACATAGGGGAACAGTATTGGGGGTTACTGATTTCGAATCTGGTGTCAGAATTTTAAAATTCAAGATGTTGGATAAGGTTGCCACCTTAATTTTATATTTTTACGAATTCGGGGCTGGCGCGAACTAAAGGGTAAAAATGGGTCGCTGAATCCGAATCCGTTGTCAGAATTTCAAAATTCGAAAATTTTTCTACACATTGGGTTGCCACCTAAAAATGTTTTATTTTAAGAATTTTAAACATGAGGGAACAGTATTGGGGGGGTTACTGATTTCGAATCTGAACTCAAAATTTTTAAATTCAAGATGCGGATAGGGTTGCCACCTTAATTTTTAAAATTTTTACGAATTCGGGGCTACCAAAAAAATTATGTACCAAAAATTGGTCGCTGAATCCGAATCCATGGCTTGAATTTCAAAATGACAAAGTTTTGAAATAAAAGGGCTGCCACCTAATATGTATTTTTAAAGAATTTTAAACATCATTTAACAGAATTAGGGAGTCACTGATTTCGAATCTGAAGTCAGAATTTTAAAATTCAAGATGGTGAATAGGGCTACCACCTTAATTTTTTATTTTTATGAATTCGGGGCTGGTGCCGCGAATGGGTCGCTGAATCCGAATTCGTGGTCGGAATTTCAAAATGATAAAATTTTATAACAATAGGGCTGCCACCTAATAATATGTATTTTCAAAAGTAAAGGCAACCCTATTATTTCAAAATTTTATAATTTTGGAATTCTGAGCACGGATTCGGATTCAGCGACCTATTTTTGGCATACCATTTTTTCCAGCATCTAATTCATAAAAATACAAAAAATTAAGGTGGCAACCCTATCCACCATCTTGAATTTTAAAATTCTGACTTCAGATTCGAAATCAGCGACCCCCAATACTCTTTCCACATGTTTAAAATTCTTAAAATAAAATATTTTAGGTGGCAGCCCTATGTGTAGAAAATTTTTCGAGTTTTGAAATTCTGACAACGGATTCGGAAGCTGCGACCCAATTTTCAGCGATCTATCCGCCATCGTGAATTTTAAAATTCTGACACCAGATTCGAATGAAGTAACCCCCAATACTGTTTCTTCATGTTTAGAATTCTTGAAAAAATGTTTAGTTGGCAGCCCTGTGTAAAAAAATTTTAGAAGTTTGAAATTCTGACATCAGATGCAAAATCAGCGATCCATTTTTACCTATTGTTCACTCCAGCCCCCAAATTTGCAAAAATAAACCGAAAATCCCCACACATTTTTTAATTAATGAGCAACACTCTAACATTCCAATGGAAATCGATATAAACTGACAGCGAATTTATGCTTTAAGCATAAAGCCGGGATAAAATGTCAAAAAAACCACATTTTTATCTCCCAATTTATACACTTGGTATAAAATTAACCTAGAGATAGTTATCCGAATAAAATCATATTTATGCCCTTTGTGAACAAAATGGCACTAAATCTAGTAAAAATTACCTTAAAACTAAAACCGATAAAAAATGACAATAAAATGACCTAAAAACTTTTCATATTTGGAATTTAGGAGAGATAAATAGACTTTCTAGATAACCAGGAAATGTCTTAGAAGCAGCAGAAAAAAGATGACATGTCATCGAAATCCTAGCCCTGGTCATAACTAAGTTTTGAGATCACAGTTAATTACATCATATATAAAATAGTTTTACACATTACTAAATCACTTTAATTTTAGTGGATTAATTAAAGAAATGTGGAGATAATTCCAAGTCTTTTCATTAGAAAGAAAATTTGTTTGTGCTGTTTTACCGATTCCTTTCAGCAAATGCAGAAAACATTTTTTCTCAAATCTGTAGTTATAACTGTATATATATGTATACGTTCTAAGATTTGTTTGCTAGTGCTACGTTATCACTATGGAAAGAGCTCCAATCATAGCGCTTTACAAATAGTACTATACGCAAGGGGATGAAAGCGCTCTTAATGCGCATCAAAATTTTTTATTGGATATAAACCAAAAATCAGAAATACATTTTATATCAAACTTTTTATGAAATTTTTCGAAGGAAAGACTGTTTAAAAAAATATTAATGAAACTGCAAATTTCGAAGTCACAAATGATGAAATGGTGATGAAATATGAAAAATAAAATTATTTTTTATACATATTTTGATAAAATTTTGATTAAATTTTTTTATCATTTCTGATGATTGCTTGAAATTTGTACAGTTCCAATCGTTTTTTCTTAAAAAAATTTTAGTTCGAAGAATCCCACACAATATGGGAATTTCTTATTTATTTCTGATTTTAGTTTTATTAATATATATTTGTGAAAAAATACGTTCCACATTTGCTGTTGCTGCAGGAATCATTAAACCAGCATCAACTTGTTTTCTAAGTAATGGAAAGACTTCGGAATTATCTCCACGTTTCTGATTAAAAATTGGTTTCCAAAAAGTTTTCATATTAAGGGTATTCACTTCAGGGCTGAAATTTACGAAATGCTGAAATTTACGAAAACTTTAGTGCACTTGTCGTTTTGGTTTTACGAAGGTTTCTTAAATTTAATCACCTATTGAGTTGATGAAAAATAATCGTCGGAAATTTTGCGAAGAAAAGATATGTTCAGTAATCACAAGTGAATCTGTTTAATGAGTGTGAGTCATTGTGAATATGATTATTTCGATAATGAGAAGGGCATTCTATCAAATCCTGCCTTAAAGCTGATGCAATGTCTGCGAGTAAGAACAAAATTATGATTAATTCTATTTTAGCTGAGTGGCAGTCATTTTATATATCTGTGTATTAATCTGTGTTTTACAAAATATGAACAAAATTATTTGTTTTGGTAGCAGGCGCACTAACGAAATGAAGCAATGGCGATTTTAAGTTTGACAGATGAATGTGTAAAAAACGAAATATTACAAATGGGTCGCTCACTTCAACTCATCGGAAATTTCCGATTTCTGAAATTTCAGCATTGAAGTGAATACCCCTATTATTTTCACTCAGTAAATTAATTGAATGGCATTAGGTAGAAAGAGACACAAATTAAAAATAGTAAAGTCTTGCTTTTTAATATATTCGTAGGTGCTAAAAGTTAGACACATTTTAGAAAATCATTCTCAAAATCAAACGAAAGTAACAATAATAGCAACAGCGTTACTACATAAATAAATTTTTGAAAGGGAGTGAAAAGTAGTAGTAGCAGCTTCAAATGCAACTTATATTTTTGTTGTAACATACAATTTTTTTATCTATTGTATTTGATTCATAAAACTTGTAAGCATTGTTTTAATTGTAAAAACTTGAAAAACTGGTTAAATAAAAACAACTGTGTTTTTTAGACAAAATCTTGAAAACTGTCTACCCTCTCAAAAAACGGGCAAAAAAATTTTCTTTGCCCATATGGTAACACTGATTGTAGTTACACCGCACCAAGCATTTAAAAGATTATTTAAAAAATATCACCTTACTGAGTCTTTTGCAATCACTTTTGATGATTGAAAACTGATTAATCAGACTTGAAAATGAGTCGCGCTTGCACTTAAAAAGTGATTTATTGGAAAAACAATAACAAAATGTAGAGTAATCGTTAATTGATCATGCAGGGGATTGAAATGTGACTGTTTTCTTTGTTGGCTTAGCGTTTGTGTATCAGTAGGCTGTCTTCGAACCGTTACATATTTTTTTTTAAATTTTTAAGCACCTGTCAAGTTCCGTATTTTTGTTATATTAGTCTGATCGTGGTGTGAAGTTCGTTGTGTAAAAAGACTGGACTAAGTTGTATTGTAAATTCAAAGTAAAAAGTTTATATAAATAAAGGTAATGCCAGCCAAACAATTAAAAAGATTGGCTAAAAAATAAGCCAAAAAACTAATGTCCCCCCAAAATAAAAAAGTAATATAAAAAAAAATATTCAGGGCAGATGGAATCAAACCAACTAAATATTGAAAGCAATTTTCATTAGTTATAACATGCAATAACAATAGAGTTCAGCTACGACAGCTTTTTCGCACTTTCTCCGCATTAGATCATCTTAAGAACCAGCCCAAATAACATTAAAACATCTCAATAAGGCCATTCACAGTTCGAATACGCTGGTCTGCCATTTGTTCGATTTGCTATTTGTACGCCAATTTACGAAAGCGTATTTTGCTTTTTTGTTGTTTTGCATACAAATGCAAATACGCAGGCACGCGTAAATAAAAGCAGCCCTTGGACGTGCTCTTTGTACCTCGTATTTTTATGCTCTGTCTACAGCCGCATAATCACATACATCACAGGGTTGCACAATCTTTTTATACGACAGTCACATGGCGAGGTGCTCACAGTTTGAACAATAACAAATGCTATAAATACGATTTGTCAAAAGCACGCTCAAACCGCGAATAGCCTTAATGATATCGATAAGAGTGGTCCAAAACCAAGCGCGTCGGAAGCGAATTTCATCTGGGGGGGCAATACAAATGGGGGGCAGTACAAATGGTGGTGCAAAAAAAGTTCACCAAAATTTCTTCACATGAAACATGAAGAAGAGAGAAAGAAGAGGAAAATATATAATACAAAAATATTATCGTTGTAAAAAAACTGATATTTTGAATAACTTTTCCTTTTAAATTGTTTATCTAGCTAAAAAAGTGCGGGGGCAACTGCCCCCCTTTCCCCCGCTTCCGACGCCAATGTCCAAAACAATCCAAAGTGAGAAAAATTTACCCACCATAATATGGGTTGGGCTCAGGGACAACACAAGACATAACAACTAACCATGCGTTTACATAGATCTAATCATACATTAGTTTTCAATCTACTTTTGAGTTGACCTTTCGATAAGTTAACATAAAAAAAGCTACAGTTGTTAACAAAGGTACTCATGCGATGTAGAGGAGCAGTAGCCATATAATTTGTTCTACTAAAAGGTAAGTAAATTAAATTGTTAGCGTTTCTACTGCTTCTACGGTTAGTGTTAAAATTTATAAGAGTTAGGAGTTCGGGTGAATCGAATACACCAGTTATGAGTTGGTGTAAATAGACGATATCTGCAGACTTCCTTCTCTCATTCAAAGATTGCATTTTTAATAGTTTTAAACGATCCTCATAAGGATGAAGGTTTAAAGTATCAGTTGCACTTAAGCCCCTTGGAGCAAACCGAACAAAACTTTTTTGGATTCTCTTTATACGTTCAACAAGTACATTGTAACTTGGGGACCAAACTTGACTTGCATACTCTAAGTGAGGTCGCACAATTGCATAATACAGCGTTGTAGTTGTGATCATACTATTAAATTCTTTGGCCCAGCGTTTCATAAACCCAAGCATAGAAGATGCTTTTTTACAAATGTAATCAATATGAACGTTAAACGATAGCTTAGAATCCATGCATATACCCAGATCTTTGACAGCATCTACACGACTTAATGCAATATCTTTTATCTTATAATCAAAAATTAAATTATTCCTTTTTCGCGAAAAGGTCATAGTTTGGCATTTATCTGGATTTAGAAACATATTGTTTTTAGAACACCAAATTTCAAAGGATTTCAAATCAGACTGGAGCAGATATGAATTGTCTTTAGCATCTATTGTTCTGTATATTTTCATGTCATCTGCATAGATAAGTAGATGAGAGTGTTTGATGATGTGGGTTACATCATTAATGGCTTAAATAAACAGAAGTGGACCAAGGTGGCTACCTTGAGGAACACCTGATTCAGCTATAAATTCAGCTGACAATACGCCTCGAAATCGTATTTGATAAGATCGCTCTGTCAGATACGATTGAATCCAGCTTACAAAAAATTGTGGAAAACCCATTAACTTTAGTTTAAATAGAATTAAGTTGTGTGGCAGTTTATCAAATGCTTTACTAAAATCAGTGTAAATACAGTCGACCTGGTTACCTGAATAAAATGAATTTAAGCAAAACGTTGTAAAATCGAGGAGATTAGACACAGTGGATCTGCCAGTAACAAATCCATGCTGACGAGTTGTCATGATCTTGCCACAGTGAATTCTCACACGATCATACACGAGGCGCTCAAAAAGTTTTGGAATCGACGAGAGTTTCGCGATAGGCCTGTAGTTGTTTATATCGTTCTTACAACCTTTTTTATAGATAGGACCTATAAAAGATTTTTTCCAAAAAAGTGGAAAAATACTTTCGCTAATTGATTTATTGAATAACATGGACAGTGGTTGACTTAGAACGGAACCACATCGTGTTAACACTGCGGCAGGAATTCCGTCAGGTCCAGCATTAAAATCCTCATCGATCAATCCAATATACTTTAAAATATCCTCTGAAGTAAAGGATATAGAATCCAACGAAACCCTGGGTGTAGAGTTCATATATTCAAAGTACTCTTCATCAGGATTAAAAGAGTTTGAACAAAATGACTCTTTAAAGAGATTGGCAAATAGACCACAAATTACGACAGGATCGTCAGTAAATCCGTCAGAGGTTTTAAATGATGAAGGGAATCCATCAGATTTTTTTTTGGTGTTTATGAAGCCCCAGAAATTATATCTATCTATTTAAGTGATAAAAGTGATATATCTTCTTCTGACTCGAAAAAGACGCGGATATGTTTAGAAATACGACTGAAAAAATTACTCTTAAAAGACTCGCTCATGCTTAGAAATACGATTGAAAAATGTCTCGAATAAGACTCGAAAAAAACTCGAAAATTATTAGATATACGATTGAAAAATCACTCGAAAAAGACTGGTAATAAAAGACTCTTCAAGAAGAGTCGTGGGTAGGGTACCATTTTCTCCCGGCAAAACAATCTTTTATGATCAGAAAATGAGCGCATTTATGACTATTCAAAAAAGACTCGAATATGATCAATTATTTCATAAAATGCTGGGTGGGACCTCAGTCCTTGTCGTGAGTACAAAAAAGTGTATTTGTACTCACGACATAAATTTCTGCACACATAAACTTTTTTGTATTGAGAACAAGTTGATGACAATCTGTATTGGCTACAAAATGCTTCTGAAGTTCTATGGCCAGTAAAGAATTCAATGGATTCATTACAAAAATATGTTTTAGTTATCTTTTTCGTGAATATATATGTAGATTAGGGCGGGTCGATTTAAAAATCGCACATTGCTCAGTGAAAATCGTATTCTAGAGGTCAAAATAAGAAACTTTGCGCGAGGAACTATACCTCTAAAACGAATTCTAATGCCCCAACTTTGGACTTTTGTCCCGTAGGGTCAAATTTTGAAAAATCCCTCTTTGACCCATTTAGAGTGCCCGAATCGAGTCCAAATGTATGACCGACCCCCACTTACTTTGAAGGGCCGATCCACCCATGCCAGTGGCACACCCCTTGGAACCCCCTGGGGGTTCCCCAAACAAACATTTTAAAAAATCACAATTTTTGGTACTTTACATGAAAAAATCAGCGAAATGGCTACCAGGGGGTGTGCCACCGGAATGGGTGGATTGGCCCTCCCAAGTTAGTGGGTGTCGGTCATACATTTGGACTCGATTGGGGCACTCTAAATGGGTCAAAGAGGGATTTTTTAAAATTTGACCCTACGGCACAAAAGTCAAAAGTTGGGGCATTAGAATTTGTTTTAGAGGTATAGTTCCTCGGGCAAAGTTTCTTATTTTGACCCCTAGAATACGATTTTCACTGAGCAATGGGCAATTTTTTTGCCTCCCCACAAATCGACCCGGCCTAATATAGATACACAGGTTAGTTAAAAAGTGTTGAAAGCAAAAATGAAGGAATGTGAATTTTGAAATGAAATTGGTTTTTATTAACCATTTGTTAATTCTCTCATTCTCTTTAAATTACTGCTTTATATAAATAAATAAAAATATTCTCCTCTTCAATGACTTACCGGCCCAAAAAGGGTTTGAATCACTATAGTTTCAGCTGCCAAATTCTTATTAGTTGCTACGTGTGTGATTACCAAAGGCTTATTGCTCTAAAATTTCCAATCATACAATTTGATAAACAATTATCTTAGAAATTTTTATACGCACGGGCAGAGGCAAGCCATTGGTCTCGAAACGTTTTTTATGATCGATATGCTGACAAAACCAATTTGTAAATGCCGAAGGAACATCCTTACCAGCACCACAATTCTAAAAAAAAAATATACGTTTCAGTACCAAAAGTAAAACATGCAAAAAACCCTATAACAACCTTCTTGAGACACAATCCTATCGGTAGATTGACTTCACCATGATTACGTGACTCGAAAGTAGCTTTAATGGTCATGGATAGATCGTTAGCTTTGGGTGTGGCAAAAAGCAACAAATGATCTTCCTGTGTCTCAACGCACTCCAAGCGAAAGTGTTGGCCATACTTTAGTAGCTCATTGGTATGATCGGTGTCGTCAATGCCAACAATACGAAAGGAATTTCTCACGCATGGCTTCACCGAAGGAGCAATAGTGATCTCGCATTCATCGTTGATCTTTTGACTGTGACGCACAACACGCTCATTGATGATTACCGAGAGAGCCGGATGGACATCCATGTTGTTGTCACAGATGTGCATGCGCAATGGCATTAGTTGGACAACAGCTCCAAAGCGTATGTTTTCCTTTGGAGCCTCCAGCTCGATTTCTTTGTGAAAATTATCGAAGAGCAGGCGTGTTTTCTCCACCAGCAGATGTCCGTGATCGCGTTGATTTTTGAATGCGCGTATTTTGTCCTTAGTAAATAAAAATTAAATAAAAATTAATTTTACTATATTTTGAAGACACTTTCACCAACTTGTTCCAGGCATATGTCTTCGAACCAGTTGCCCACGCGCACTACTGGCCGATAGGTTGATCTGGGTATCAATGCGTTCATATTTCTAATTTAAAGTTATGTAAAAACCATAAAACTATCTTTTATTCAATGCAAAATAAATTGTTTGATGCCAGTTCGAAAAACTGACAACAAAGTTCGATTGATATTGATTGATTTTAAAATCCAGGGTTGAAGTGGCGTTAGAATTTGAAGTCCGAAAAAAAGTGCGATACTATTCATTTAAAAATTTCTCTCTTAATGGGAAGGAATAAAGTTTCGCACTACACACAGTTGAAGGACACGGACGTAGGAAGTTTAACATAGTTATTTGGGGCCATTTTGTTCACAGAGAGATAAATTTATCCCCGAGTTAATTGCATGATTTTTCCAGTTTTTCATTTGTTCACAGTTAAGCATTTAACTCTGCAAGCTAGAGATGAAAATGGTGGCGAGATAGCTTAAGCCCAGAAATACTTAACTCGTGAAAATTGGTGAGTTAAGATTTTTAATTCGCTCTCATCACTCTCATTTTAATATTTTTTATGTACTTGGTGTCAAAATATGTAAACAGACACAGCTCTGGTATTTTTTAATTAAATTCTGAAAAAAGAGGTTTGACAAAAAAGTTTTTAAGAAATTGAAATTATAACAAAGTGGATCTTTTTTACCACTTTCGGGAGAACTGGAGCGATGATGATGACGAAGTGGAAGTGACTTTGGGGGCCGAACGCAGGCAATATAAAATGCAGGAACGCATTGCATTGGACAAGTGGGACAAGAATGACTTCGTCTATCGTTTTCGATTGACGAAGGCCGCGGTCGTAAGAGCGCTGCAATTAATTGAACCATCTCTGCGACATAGACGGTAAAAAATGTTTTATTTTAAGAATTTTAAACATGAGAAAACAGTGTTGGGGGGATTACTGATTTCGAATCTGAACTCAAAATTTTTAAATTCAAGATGGTGGATAGGGTGGCCACATTAATTTTTTTATTTTTACGAATTATGCTAGGCAAGCTGGTTTGGTGAGCATTTTTGTAGTTAGTGTTTTACCTAAGAAAAGAGTTTTTCTCTTGAGAGAGTGCTGGTAATGTTATCGTTGAAAAACATAACAGATTGGCTCCAAAAATACCAGATGCTATTCTATTCCTAAATCTAATTTTTAAAAATGAAAAATACTAAAAAAAAAAATACTATACTTATAAATACTTGTTTATGTTTAGTTTATCTTGGTTGTGACTTTGATTTTGAAAAGTAATTTTAGGGTTCCCCCATGATAGAATTGTTAAATGATGTTAAATACTTTTAATACTAATTATTAGGTGGCAGCCCTATGTGTAGAAAAATTTTCGAATTTTGAAATTCTGACAACGGATTCGGATTCAGCGACCCATTTTTACCCTTTAGTTCGCGCCAACCCCGAATTCGTAAAAATAAAAAAAAAATTAAGGAGACAACCCTATCCACCATCTTGAATTTTAAAATTCTGACACCAGATTCGAAATTAGTAACTCCCCCAATACTGCTTCCTCATGTTTAAAATTCTTATAATAAAACATTTTTAGGTGGCAACCCTACATATGTGTAGAAAAATTGTCGAGTTTTGAAATTCTGACAACAGATTCGGAATCAGCTACCCAATTTTACTTAGTGTTTCTCCCAGCGTAGAATTCGCATAAATTAGCAAGAAATTAGGTGGCAACTCTATCCGCCACTTTGAATTTTAAAATTCTGAGACCAGATTCGAAAGAAGTAACCCCCCAATACTGTTACTTCATGCTTAAAATTCTTAAAAAATTGTTTAGTTGGCAACCCTGTGTGTAGAAAAATTTTAGAATTTTGAAATTCTGACATCAGAAGCAAAATGAGCGATCCATTTTTACCTAGTGTTCACTTCAGCCACCAAATTCGCAAAAATAAACCGAAAATCCCCACAAATTTTTTAATTAATGAGCAACACTCTAACATTCCAATGGAAATTGATATAAACTGAGAGCGAATTTATGCTCTAAGCATAAAGCCGGGATAAAATGTGAACAAAACCACTTTTTTATCTCCCGATTTATACGATTGGTTAAAAATTAACCTAGAGATAGTTATCCCCGAATTAAATCATATTTATGCCTTTTACATACAACTTGTGAACAAAATGGCCCTTAAAGATTAATAAAAAGGGTAAATCTCTTAGCTTGTAAACATGTAAAGCATTTAAACTTTTGATGAGCGATAAAGTGTAAATAGCGTAAATGTGGACAAAATGGCGGCTGCGGCAGCGACAACATTATGACTTTTTTAAATTTTAAACCTTTTAAAAACCATGATTAACATAGAAAAATAAATAAAACGTGTTCATATTTACTTCAACTACTTTAAATATGTAATGATTAGCGCCAAAGGCAACCCTCATTCACACACGTAGATTTACATGCTAGTTTACACTATAAAATAGGCTCGGAAATGATGTAAACTCGCGCCCATACAAATTTTGACAGATCGTTTACGCGCATGTCAGTTCACAAGGTTTACAATGTTTACGGGTCAGTTACATGCTTAGATGAGAAGCCTTAATGTTTTTAACTCTGTGATCATGAAAACAGTTTCGCGTTTCAACTTTGTGCAACTTTACATTTGCAATATTCTGCTCTGAAAATAAGATCTATCAAAATATTATCAAAAACTTATCGTACAAGTATAGCTCTTTTCCATTAAATTTCTTCAATTATTCTTTGGAAAGATAATTTTTTCTTTCATTATTTTATTCTTTGAACAATTTTTTTAATTATTCTTTGAACAATACAACATGAGTTGAAAAGTCCAGGGCTTTTAAATGAAAACAAGCGTTATTTGGGCAAAGTCATAGTTATTCCTAAACATAGTTGAAACTAATCAATGACCAGACTACACCCAAAAAATAAAACCAAATTTTTTAACAAAAATTTTTTGTTAGCTCTGACATGCCAACTTTTCGTTAGAATAACAAAAATTTTGTTCAATTAACGAATATTTTGTGGAACTAACCAAAATATTTTTACAAAAAAAAAAAATACAAAAATACTAAAGATTTTGTTATTCCAATGAAATTGAATTTGTTAAAATATTTTCCAAAATTTACAAAAAACATTGTGGAGATAACAAAAGTTTTGTTGAAGCAACCCTAAGTTAGTCCAAAAATTAACAGAAGACACTGTTGCTTTTTGACACCATTCTATGTAAATTCATAAAATTTTTTGTTACGCGAACAAAGCATACCCGGGGTTCAATTGACTGAAATTTTTGTTGATACAGCGCAGGAATGAGTTTACAACATTTGTTCCAAGCAAAAAGATTCGTTAATTTAACAATACAAGTTTTTACCGTGGTCAACTTTTTGTTAACACAGCAAAACATTTCGTTAACACATCAATAAAAGGTATTATAATGGTACTTCAAAAAGTAGCCATCAGTACAAAAAAGAAACAGCTTTGGTTTTTCGTTAACACAACAAAAGTTTTTCTCAATACAACAAAGAAAGAATGTACAATATAATAACGGAACTTTTTTTTTGGCTTTCGTTTTTAATGGATCGTCATTGAAAAATCACTTATTATAACATATCTATTAGTCGAGTGCGTTAATTGCGTTTTAAAAATTAAATTTGTGAGTGCTTCTTGTTAAAAGAAATGGAGACATTTTTTGAAAATTTTCAAAGTTGTGATGAAATTAAAGGAGCTTTTAATGAGATAGTGGAGCAAAACCAATTATTCAGTGTTTGGTAACTTTACTAAGCTTGGTAAGTTTATTTTTATTGATACTTGTTGGGATTCTTGTGTGATTGTTTTTCTGGCAGCATGTGAAGTGGACTTTGAAGCACTTGAATACATTAAACTGATCCATTTGTTCATCAGTGAAACTGCATATGAAAATTGTGGTCGAATACTGAATTCCATGACAGTGCGATCAATAACTCAAAAGCTGTTGAATTTGTCTAATTTAGGTTGTATGGTAGATGCCACGCCCCTTTGTGCAACGCCATACGATGTTATCAGTAAAACTGCATATGTAAATTGAGTTCGAATACTGAATTTCGAGGCTGTGCGGCTTATAACTCAAAAGCTATTCGATATCGGAATTTTGGGCTGTATGGCAAGTGCCACGCCCTCTTTTCCAACGCTCATAAAATGATATCAGTAAAACTGAATGTGTAAATTGTGGTCGAAAACTGAATTCCATGGCTGTGCCACCTATAACTCAATAGCTATTTAATTTCTCAAATTTGGGTTGTATAGGAGGTGCTACGCCCCTTGTCCACCGCCATACAATTTGATAAGTGAAACGGAACATGTAAACTGTTGTCAAATACCAAATTCTGAGGCTATAACTACAAAGCTATTCGATACCGCAAGCTTGGGTTATATAGGAGCTGCCACGCCCCCTTGTCCAACTCTCATAAAATGACTTCTGTGAAGATAGCCCAAAATATTCAGCCCAAGTTTTTGCCGAATTCGCCGCAAAACATATAAAAAGATTGATTTCGCCGCAGTTACAAAATTGAGTTCAATATACATTTTTTAGAAAAAATGTATATTTATGTGATAAATTTGTCTTCTCTTCTCCACATTGCTAGCAATCGTACTTGATATATACAACTTCGTACTAAAAAACAATATTTTTTTCTAAAAATGAAAAAGTTCTGGAAAATTAGAAGGTTCCATCCTGCATTCTTAGGTAGAAATGTATTCTTATGTGCCAAATCAAATGGCACTATGCTCGCTATATCGTCCTTGGTACCTTAAATTGGGCTGAAGTGCAAAAAATCGTGATTTTTTTATGAAAGTAAGAATTCCACACCCCCAAAACTTGCCCCAAAACAAAAAGTTCCATCCTTTATTTTGGATATGTGAAAGCAGATAGCAAACTGATTATATTAGTTCTTAATCCATACATTCTTAAAATTTTTTTTTATGTGTTTAATCGAATGGCTCTATGCTCATGTTCCTTTCTATCGTCCTTGGTTCCTAAATTTTTAGATGAAAGGCAAAAAATCGTATTTTTTTTTTGGAAAGTAAGAATTGCACACCCCAAAACTTGCCCCAAAACAAATAGTTCCATCCTTAATTTTGGATATGTGATAGCAGATAGCAAACTGATTATATTAGTCCTTAATCCCAAAATTGCTATCTATCGTCCTACATACCGTAAAATGATCTTGAAGTAAAATTCTCACCTCAGAAAAGAAAAAAATTATATTTAAAACGAAAAAAAAAATATAAAAGGTGAAAAGGTTCCACTCTACATTTTTACTCAACAATTTATTTTTATGTGTTTAATCGAATGGCTCTATGGTCATGTTCCTTTCTACCGTCCTTGGTTCCTAAATTTATAGATGAAGAGCAAAAAATCGTGATTTTTTTTTATGAAAGTAAGAATTGCACACCCCAAAACTTGCCCCAAAACAAAAAGTTTCATCCTTAATTTTGGATATGTGATAGCAGATAGCAAACTTATTATATTAGTCCTTAATCCTTAAATTGCTATCTATCGTCCTTCATACCGTAAAATGGTATTCATGTAAAATACTCAGTTCAGAAAAGAAAAAAATTATATATAAAACGAAAAAAAGTAAAAAAGGTGAAAAGTTTTCACTCTACACTTTTGTTCAAAAATGTATTTTTATGTGTTTAATAAAAAAAAAATTTAATTGCTAAGGGGGGTTTGAACCCCCTGAACCCCTATATCTACGGCGTTGGCTGGGGGGAAATTCTGGAAAATATGGTGGGTGAACAGCCAAATCAAATCGTGTTAGGTCCAATTTTGCTATTCTTTTCTTTCTCTTCTTTTAAGGAAATTTCACTCAGCGTGCGTGACGGTGTGTTATCGTGACGGTACGGAACTTTTCTCTTCTTCATATGGGGTCGGTTTTTCTTTTTATTGTTGTTTAGTTTTTATGTAATTTCGCAATATAATACAGAGCACAAAGAAAAAATCAAATAATGCCTCATATGACTTTTGCAAAAAGCGCCTTAGCAATAGTTTGTTTTCAGTGTAGGCTTTAAAGCAGTGATCCTCGCAGCCTTTGCCCGCGTGCATTTGAGCTTTCGTGCTTAAAGCTTTCTGTATAGATATTAACTCACGGACGAGCACTGAACTGCGTCAGTATCTATTGAGATTCAATGCAGAAGGGACCAGCGTCATATGCATGCTTGTTAGATTGTTGGTGTTGCTGCGCATACGCAACTCATGCTACACTCATAAATTTATAATCTTATGTTATTTCTATGCAAAAGTCTCTTCTTGACTGGGAGTAGCAATTTTTTATTGGAGAAAATATTTTTTTTTGAACAGCAATGTATGGTTTGCTACCGAACTGTTTCTGTTCGTAGGAAATATAATATTAAACGGCATTGTAAAGCTTGTCATAGTTAAATATACAAAATTTTAAATGAAACTGAGCGTAGGGAATAAGCGATTCGCTTAAAAAAGCGTTTATTGAAAAAATAGCAAACTGGCTTCTGAGCAAATAAACATTTTTCCAAAAAACAATGCATTAAAAATACTTCTGTTCCACATTTTTTTTTACAAAAAATAAATATTTAAAAATTATTTAAATCAAACAATTAATAATTGAAGGGCTTATTGCAAGAACGTAATAAGCCACACAAAAAATATTTTGAAATAATCGACAGTAAAGTTTTGAAAAAAATTATTTATGTATTTAGAAATAGAACTGAACACGGAAACATTTTACAAATAGGTTCGGAATTTTATAAGAAATAGCCAAAATCTCTTCAGTGGTTGTTGGCAATGCATTGTGTAATCGAGCGTAAAAAATCGATTTTTTAGATCATGTGGCTTATCACGTTATTGCAATAAGCCCTTCAGTTATATTCCTTTCTCAAAAACGCACACAAAAAAAAAACACAAAAATTAAAAAAAAAAGTAAAAAATAGCTTATCCCGACTGCTCAAAAACAATAAGAAAGTAAAAAAACTCTAACTTTTCATGCCGTCTCTTTCCAGTCATACCTTCTTAGGAATTAAAACCTTTATTTAAAACATAATAACAAATTCACTACTAAATAAAAATTGCTTTTTAAAATTTTTTTTTGAAAAGGATGAAATAACCTTCACTATTTTAAAAGTTTTATTCTTATTTGGAACAGTGCATGAATCAGTAAATGATCATAGGTTTTACTCGATATGAATTATGAACATTAGTAACACGACGTAAAACGAACATTTTTTCAAAACATTTTCCCCTCACACCCATACCAAAGATTATATAGTATAAAGATGTGCCACGTAGAACATTAAAAAGTTATGCTGAGGTCAGACGATGCTCGTTTGCTCGGCGAACACATGGCCGAGCAATATGGTTGTTGTTGTATTCTCCAAAATTTTTGACAGTTTCGCATTGGAAGCAACAACAAAATTATCTGGTCGCCGAGCAAACGAGCATCGTCTGACCACAGCATTACAAATATTTTTCAGATCAATACGGAAGCTTTTGTGAGCGCGATGAAAAGCTACCTTGAGATATTTATCTAAATAAGACTAAATATGCATATAAAAAAAAACACAGAAGCAAGTTTCAAAGCATTTTTTTATTTGATAACTATCGAACTTAAAATTATAAAACATTAGTTAATATTAAATAAATTATATTAATAAAACGTAAACAAAGCATATATCAGTTGATTTGTACTTACCAAAAGGCTTTTCAAGAACTATATTCTCTTAAAAATAGTCAAATACTTTTCTTACAGAGAAAACTTAATTTTTAAATCAGAAACTTATAGGTACATATATTACATATTGTCACCTAAAAAACAAAAACCCCAACAACATTTTTAACTTTTTGTAGGAGAAGCCAAAAACGTTTTTAAATGGGACATATTTTAGATTTAAAAGCCGTTTTTTGGACAAATGGCTAAAAATGACTACTTAATAAACGAAATTATGAAGAAATTATCACTTTACAATCTACTATATGTGCTATTTTAAAACGTTTTCGGCTTCTCCTATAAAAAATTATGAACGTTGTTATGGTTTTTTGAATATTAAGTAATGATATACAATATACAAAATTAAAATTCAGGCATATCTTCGAGATCAATACTTAAATTGTTGCTTGTATTATTATCATAGAAGTTCGCATTTCTAAATTTGTTTAGAAGCTATCTGGTATTTAATAGGTATGACAACACTTTTTTTTAAACAATGTACAACGAGTATAAATTATACCAAGAGATTGCTTCATCCAGCGTTCCAACTTCTTTCCAGACTATCAGCCATCCACCGACAGAAAAACCAAAACAATGACAACCAACGAGTTTTTGTACTCGTTATTGACGCATTGCTGTGCGTAAGAAGAAGTAAACATGAAAATGAATACGACAAGTAACGAAAGGAGAAGAAAACAATATTATAAGTATGTATGTGAATGAAAATGTAACTTCTATTTGCCACAACTTTTACAGCTTATTTTTTTGTGTTAATTTTTGGGATCTTCTTGTGTTTGACGAATTGATGTTGTTTCTAGCTGGACATTGTTGTTGCGATTTTATTCTAGCTAGATTTTGTTTGCATCTGCAAATAATAATTTTTTTCATTAGCCGAATAAAAAGACGGAATTCTGATTCGGCTAAAGAAATAATTATTCTTTAATAAGGAGTTGCAAATATGTTTTTTTTTCATGAAGAGAAGAAAATTGCTTGTTACCCATTTGCTTTAATGTTGTTGAAATTGTTTTTATGTAGGTATTTTATTAAAAGATACCAAAGTTACAAGCAGTCATGATTTTATTTTAAGAAATTTATTTAAGAAAATGATTTTATTTTTTATTAAAATGTCAATTTTACGACAAAACCATTGATCGTAGATGCATGCATATATATATATATAGTATAGAATAGTATAGATATATATTAATATTATATTTATTATTATATACACATATACTTATAATTTTATTAGTATTCTTATTAGGTTATCTTAAACCACCAACAAAAATATACCTATCTGCCCAATCAGAAAACCCTGCAAGCATAATCAAAAGTATATTTTGATTCAATTGGAAAATATTTAAGAATTCCATTTCGTTATATTAAGATATTTATTTCAGATAGATTTTATGTTGAAATGTATATAACTAATCCGAGTAAAACAATTTCATTTAGAACATTTTATTTTTTTATATATTTTTATATACTTTGTTTATCACGTAATTAAAATGCAATGATAAAATATTTAACATTTATTAGAATAATTTTGTACAAATGTAATATTGTGACGAAATTTGTTGTGAGCATTTTTATCATGCATTTCTTAATTGGTTTATTTTAAGCATTTTAAACATTTTAAAAATAAACAGTTTTAAACATAATATATATATACAGTTTTAAACATTCATAATATATATGAATTATTTCATATATATTACTTTTGAGTAAAATTTCATGTGAGTATAATTTATATAATTGTATAATAGCATATATTGAAACGATGTTATTTTTTTTATTAAATATTTACAAGTTATTAGTTTATTTTATGAAGTTTAAGGTATTTATTTAATACAATATGTGACTATTGTCTTCTGTACATGCTTTTATTGGGTAAATTTTGATGACCTGTTTTTGGTTTTTAAAGCATTATTAAAGCACAAGAGAATTTCATATTTTTATGTTTTTGTTCAATGTAAAAAGTGAACATTTCTGTATTTTATTACTTTGTTTAGAGGTCAGTTATATGTAAATACAGACGTATTAACCTCGTATATGATTATTGCCATTTTTTTAAAAGTTTGAAGAATACGATACTTTTGCATCATCAGGAGAATTAAATGGCAAGTTTCATAGTTCCGTATGGTTGATCAATGGATTTAATTGTTGCGATAAATGCCAATTTTCACAGTTCTGTAAGGTTGATCAATCGTTGTCTCTTGGTATAATTTATACTCGTTGTAAGATTCTTGAAAAAAAATCAAATTCCAGAAAACTTTTTTCTGAATATGCAGTCTTGTGTATATATGTATTAGAAACAATTTGGTGTATAAATCGTCCTTGTAGGATGTATGGTTTGGGAGTTATGACGGAAAAAGCACATGTTTTTGGCCAGCTTCCACTCCAAAAAGTGTTCTACAACTCCTAAACTACAAGAGATAGAGCAAACGGCATTTCGACAAAGGAGTATCCCTTCTTAAGGACGAGGACCTGGTGCTCATTTTAATGCATGAATCGTCCTTATCTGATATGTAGTTTTATTTTAGAAAATAAATAAAAAAAATAAAAATTGACAAAAAAGGACACATGAAATTAACATGAAATCTAATTTTTAAAATTATTCTAAGGATACAGTCTTGTGAACAGTAGCTTTAGGAACATTTTGATGCATAAATCGTCTTTTTATGATGTATGGTTTAGAAGTTATGGCTAAAAAAGCAAAAAAATCGCACAAAACCACGTCAAAAACTATGATTCATGTAAAAAATTTTAACTAAGATTCTTGAAAAAAAATCAAATTCCAGAAAACTTTTTTCTGAATTTGCAGTCTTGTGTATATATGTATTAGAAACAATTTGGTGTATAAATCGTCCTTGTAGGATGTATGGTTTGGGAGTTATGACGGAAAAAGCACATGTTTTTGGCCAGCTTCCACTCCAAAAAGTGTTCTACAACTCCTAAACTACAAGAGATAGAGCAAACGGCATTTGGATAAAGGAGTATCCCTTCTTAAGGACGAGGACCTGGTGCTCATTTTAATGCATGAATCGTCCTTATCTGATATGTAGTTTTTATTTTAGAAAATAAATAAAAAAAATAAAAATTGACAAAAAAGGACACATGAAATTAACATGAAATCTAATTTTTAAAATTATTTTAAGGATACAGTCTTGTGGGCAACAGCTTAAGGAACATTTTGATGCATAAATCGTCCTTTTATGATGTATGGTTTAGAAGTTATGGCTAAAAATTCAAAAAAATCGCACAAAACCACGTCAAAAACTATGATTCATGTAAAAAATTTTAACTAAGATTCTTGAAAAAAAATCAAATTCCAGAAAACTTTTTTCTGAATTTGCAGTCTTGTGTATATATGTATTAGAAACAATTTGGTGTATAAATCGTCCTTGTAGGATGTATGGTTTGGGAGTTATGACGGAAAAAGCACATGTTTTTGGCCAGCTTCCACTCCAAAAAGTGTTCTACAACTCCTAAACTACAAGAGATAGAGCAAACGGCATTTGGACAAAGGAGTATCCCTTCTTAAGGACGAGGACCTGGTGCTCATTTTAATGCATGAATCGTCCTTATCTGATATGTAGTTTTTATTTTAGAAAATAAATAAAAAAAATAAAAATTGACAAAAAAGGACACATGAAATTAACATGAAATCTAATTTTTAAAATTATTTTAGGGATACAGTCTTGTGGGCAGTAGCTTAAGGAACATTTTGATGCATAAATCGTTCTTTTATGATGTATGGTTTAGAAGTTATGGCTAAAAAATCAAAAAAATCGCACAAAACCACGTCAAAAACTATGATTCACTACATTTAGAAGTTATGGCTAAAAAATCAAAAAAATCGCACAAAACCACGTCAAAAACTATGATTCATGTAAAAAATTTTAACTAAGATTCTTGAAAAAAAATCAAATTCCAGAAAACTTTTTTCTGAATTTGCAGTCTTGTGTATATATGTATTAGAAACAATTTGGTGTATAAATCGTCCTTGTAGGATGTATGGTTTGGGAGTTATGACGGAAAAAGCACATGTTTTTGGCCAGCTTCCACTCCAAAAAGTGTTCTACAACTCCTAAACTACAAGAGATAGAGCAAACGGCATTTGGACAAAGGAGTATTCCTTCTTAAGGACGAGGACCTGGTGCTCATTTTAATGCATGAATCGTCCTTATCTGATATGTAGTTTTTATTTTAGAAAATAAATAAAAAAAATAAAAATTGACAAAAAAGGACACATGAAATTAACAGGAAATCTAATTTTTAAAATTATTTTAAGGATACAGTCTTGTGAACAGTAGCTTAAGGAACATTTTGATGCATAAATCGTCCTTTTATGATGTATGGTTTAGAAGTTATGGCTAAAAAAGCAAAAAAATCGCACAAAACCACGTCAAAAACTATGATTCATGTAAAAAATTTTAACTAAGATTCTTGAAAAAAAATCAAATTCCAGAAAACTTTTTTCTGAATTTGCAGTCTTGTGTATATATGTATTAGAAACAATTTGGTGTATAAATCGTCCTTGTAGGATGTATGGTTTGGGAGTTATGACGGAAAAAGCACATGTTTTTGGCCAGCTTCCACTCCAAAAAGTGTTCTACAACTCCTAAACTACAAGAGATAGAGCAAACGGCATTTGGACAAAGGAGTATCCCTTCTTAAGGACGAGGACCTGGTGCTCATTTTAATGCATGAATCGTCCTTATCTGATATGTAGTTTTTATTTTAGAAAATAAATAAAAAAAATAAAAATTGACAAAAAAGGGCACATGAAATTAACATGAAATCTAATTTTTAAAATTATTTTAAGGATACAGTCTTGTGGGCAGTAGCTTAAGGAACATTTTGATGCATAAATCGTCCTTTTATGATGTATGGTTTAGAAGTTATGGCTAAAAATTCAAAAAAATCGCACAAACCCACGTCAAAAACTATGATTCATGTAAAAAATTTTAACTAAGATTCTTGAAAAAAAATCAAATTCCAGAAAACTTTTTTCTGAATTTGCAGTCTTGTGTATATATGTATTAGAAACAATTTGGTGTATAAATCGTCCTTGTAGGATGTATGGTTTGGGAGTTATGACGGAAAAAGCACATGTTTTTGGCCAGCTTTCACTCCAAAAAGTGTTCTACAACTCCTAAACTACAAGAGATAGAGCAAACGGCATTTGGACAAAGGAGTATTCCTTCTTAAGGACGAGGACCTGGTGCTCATTTTAATGCATGAATCGTCCTTATCTGATATGTAGTTTTTATTTTAGAAAATAAATAAAAAAAATAAAAATTGACAAAAAAGGACACATGAAATTAACAGGAAATCTAATTTTTAAAATTATTTTAAGGATACAGTCTTGTGGGCAACAGCTTAAGGAACATTTTGATGCATAAATCGTCCTTTTATGATGTATGGTTTAGAAGTTATGGCTAAAAATTCAAAAAAATCGCACAAAACCACGTCAAAAACTATGATTCATGTAAAAAATTTTAACTAAGATTCTTGAAAAAAAATCAAATTCCAGAAAACTTTTTTCTGAATTTGCAGTCTTGTGTATATATGTATTAGAAACAATTTGGTGTATAAATCGTCCTTGTAGGATGTATGGTTTGGGAGTTATGACGGAAAAAGCACATGTTTTTGGCCAGCTTCCACTCCAAAAAGTGTTCTACAACTCCTAAACTACAAGAGATAGAGCAAACGGCATTTGGACAAAGGAGTATCCCTTCTTAAGGACGAGGACCTGGTGCTCATTTTAATGCATGAATCGTCCTTATCTGATATGTAGTTTTTATTTTAGAAAATAAATAAAAAAAATAAAAATTGACAAAAAAGGACACATGAAATTAACATGAAATCTAATTTTAAAAATTATTTTAGGGATACAGTCTTGTGGGCAGTAGCTTAAGGAACATTTTGATGCATAAATCGTTCTTTTATGATGTATGGTTTAGAAGTTATGGCTAAAAAATCAAAAAAATCGCACAAAACCACGTCAAAAACTATGATTCACTACATTTAGAAGTTATGGCTAAAAAATCAAAAAAATCGCACAAAACCACGTCAAAAACTATGATTCATGTAAAAAATTTTAACTAAGATTCTTGAAAAAAAATCAAATTCCAGAAAACTTTTTTCTGAATTTGCAGTCTTGTGTATATATGTATTAGAAACAATTTGGTGTATAAATCGTCCTTGTAGGATGTATGGTTTGGGAGTTATGACGGAAAAAGCACATGTTTTTGGCCAGCTTCCACTCCAAAAAGTGTTCTACAACTCCTAAACTACAAGAGATAGAGCAAACGGCATTTGGATAAAGGAGTATCCCTTCTTAAGGACGAGGACCTGGTGCTCATTTTAATGCATGAATCGTCCTTATCTGATATGTAGTTTTTATTTTAGAAAATAAATAAAAAAAATAAAAATTGACAAAAAAGGACACATGAAATTAACATGAAATCTAATTTTTAAAATTATTTTAGGGATACAGTCTTGTGGGCAGTAGCTTAAGGAACATTTTGATGCATAAATCGTTCTTTTATGATGTATGGTTTAGAAGTTATGGCTAAAAAATCAAAAAAATCGCACAAAACCACGTCAAAAACTATGATTCACTACATTTAGAAGTTATGGCTAAAAAATCAAAAAAATCGCACAAAACCACGTCAAAAACTATGATTCATGTAAAAAATTTTAACTAAGATTCTTGAAAAAAAATCAAATTCCAGAAAACTTTTTTCTGAATTTGCAGTCTTGTGTATATATGTATTAGAAACAATTTGGTGTATAAATCGTCCTTGTAGGATGTATGGTTTGGGAGTTATGACGGAAAAAGCACATGTTTTTGGCCAGCTTCCACTCCAAAAAGTGTTCTACAACTCCTAAACTACAAGAGATAGAGCAAACGGCATTTGGATAAAGGAGTATCCCTTCTTAAGGACGAGGACCTGGTGCTCATTTTAATGCATGAATCGTCCTTATCTGATATGTAGTTTTTATTTTAGAAAATAAATAAAAAAAATAAAAATTGACAAAAAAGGACACATGAAATTAACATGAAATCTAATTTTTAAAATTATTTTAGGGATACAGTCTTGTGGGCAGTAGCTTAAGGAACATTTTGATGCATAAATCGTTCTTTTATGATGTATGGTTTAGAAGTTATGGCTAAAAAATCAAAAAAATCGCACAAAACCACGTCAAAAACTATGATTCACTACATTTAGAAGTTATGGCTAAAAAATCAAAAAAATCGCACAAAACCACGTCAAAAACTATGATTCATGTAAAAAATTTTAACTAAGATTCTTGAAAAAAAATCAAATTCCAGAAAACTTTTTTCTGAATTTGCAGTCTTGTGTATATATGTATTAGAAACAATTTGGTGTATAAATCGTCCTTGTAGGATGTATGGTTTGGGAGTTATGACGGAAAAAGCACATGTTTTTGGCCAGCTTCCACTCCAAAAAGTGTTCTACAACTCCTAAACTACAAGAGATAGAGCAAACGGCATTTGGACAAAGGAGTATCCCTTCTTAAGGACGAGGACCTGGTGCTCATTTTAATGCATGAATCGTCCTTATCTGATATGTAGTTTTTATTTTAGAAAATAAATAAAAAAAATAAAAATTGACAAAAAAGGGCACATGAAATTAACATGAAATCTAATTTTTAAAATTATTTTAAGGATACAGTCTTGTGGGCAGTAGCTTAAGGAACATTTTGATGCATAAATCGTCCTTTTATGATGTATGGTTTAGAAGTTATGGCTAAAAATTCAAAAAAATCGCACAAACCCACGTCAAAAACTATGATTCATGTAAAAAATTTTAACTAAGATTCTTGAAAAAAAATCAAATTCCAGAAAACTTTTTTCTGAATTTGCAGTCTTGTGTATATATGTATTAGAAACAATTTGGTGTATAAATCGTCCTTGTAGGATGTATGGTTTGGGAGTTATGACGGAAAAAGCACATGTTTTTGGCCAGCTTCCACTCCAAAAAGTGTTCTACAACTCCTAAACTACAAGAGATAGAGCAAACGGCATTTGGACAAAGGAGTATTCCTTCTTAAGGACGAGGACCTGGTGCTCATTTTAATGCATGAATCGTCCTTAGCATGAATCGTCCTTATCTGATATGTAGTTTTTATTTTAGAAAATAAATAAAAAAAATAAAAATTGACAAAAAAGGACACATGAAATTAACAGGAAATCTAATTTTTAAAATTATTTTAAGGATACAGTCTTGTGAACAGTAGCTTAAGGAACATTTTGATGCATAAATCGTCCTTTTATGATGTATGGTTTAGAAGTTATGGCTAAAAAAGCAAAAAAATCGCACAAAACCACGTCAAAAACTATGATTCATGTAAAAAATTTTAACTAAGATTCTTGAAAAAAAATCAAATTCCAGAAAACTTTTTTCTGAATTTGCAGTCTTGTGTATATATGTATTAGAAACAATTTGGTGTATAAATCGTCCTTGTAGGATGTATGGTTTGGGAGTTATGACGGAAAAAGCACATGTTTTTGGCCAGCTTCCACTCCAAAAAGTGTTCTACAACTCCTAAACTACAAGAGATAGAGCAAACGGCATTTGGATAAAGGAGTATCCCTTCTTAAGGACGAGGACCTGGTGCTCATTTTAATGCATGAATCGTCCTTATCTGATATGTAGTTTTTATTTTAGAAAATAAATAAAAAAAATAAAAATTGACAAAAATGGCACATGAAATTAACATGAAATCTAATTTTTAAAATTATTTTAAAGATACAGTCTTGTGAACAGTAGCTTAAGGAACATTTTGATGCATAAATCGTTCTTTTATGATGTATGGTTTAGAAGTTATGGCTAAAAAAGCAAAAAAATCGCACAAAACCACGTCAAAAACTATGATTCATGTAAAAAATTTTAACTAAGATTCTTGAAAAAAAATCAAATTCCAGAAAACTGTTTTCTGAATATGCAGTCTTGTGTATATATGTATTAGAAACAATTTGGTGTATAAATCGTCCTTGTAGGATGTATGGTTTGGGAGTTATGACGGAAAAAGCACATGTTTTTGGCCAGCTTCCACTCCAAAAAGTGTTCTACAACTCTTAAACTACAAGAGATAGAGCAAACGGCATTTTGACAAAGAAGTATCCCTTCTTAAGGACGAGGACCTGGTGCTCATTTTAATGCATGAATCGTCCTTATCTGATATGTAGTTTTTATTTTAGAAAATAAATAAAAAAAATAAAAATTGACAAAAAAGGGCACATGAAATTAACATGAAATCTAATTTTTAAAATTATTTTAAGGATACAGTCTTGTGGACAGTAGCTTAAGGAACATTTTGATGCATAAATCGTCCTTTTATGATGTATGGTTTAGAAGTTAGGGCTAAAAAATCAAAAAAATCGCACAAAACCACGTCAAAAACTATGATTCATGTAAAAAATTTTAACTAAGATTCTTGAAAAAAAATCAAATTCCAGAAAACTTTTTTCTGAATTTGCAGTCTTGTGTATATATGTATTAGAAACAATTTGGTGTATAAATCGTCCTTGTAGGATGTATGTTTTGGGAGTTATGACGGAAAAAGCACATGTTTTTGGCCAGCTTCCACTCCAAAAAGTGTTCTACAACTCCTAAACTACAAGAGATAGAGCAAACGGCATTTGGACAACGGAGTATCCCTTCTTAAGGACGAGGACCTGGTGCTCATTTTAATGCATGAATCGTCCTTATCTGATATGTAGTTTTTATTTTAGAAAATAAATAAAAAAAATAAAAATTGACAAAAAAGGGTACATGAAATTAACATGAAATCTAATTTTTAAAATTATTTTAAGGATACAGTCTTGTGGGCAGTAGCTTAAGGAACATTTTGATGCATAAATCGTTCTTTTATGATGTATGGTTTAGAAGTTATGGCTAAAAAATCAAAAAAATCGCAAAAAACCACGTCAAAAACTATGATTCATGTAAAAAATTTTAACTAAGATTCTTGAAAAAAAATCAAATTCCAGAAAACTTTTTTCTGAATTTGCAGTCTTGTGTTTATATGTATTAGAAACAATTTGGTGTATAAATCGTCCTTGTAGGATGTATGGTTTGGGAGTTATGACGGAAAAAACACATGTTTTTGGCCAGCTTCCACTCCAAAAAGTGTTCTACAACTCCTAAACTACAAGAGATAGAGCAAACGGCATTTGGACAAAGGAGTATCCCTTCTTAAGGACGAGGACCTGGTGCTCATTTTAATGCATGAATCGTCCTTATCTGATTGGTAGTTTTTATTTTAGAAAATTAATAAAAAAAATAAAAATTGACAAAAAAGGACACATGAAATTAACATGAAATCTAATTTTTAAAATTATTTTAAGGATACAGTCTTGTGGGCAGTAGCTTAAGGAACATTTTGATGCATAAATCGTTCTTTTATGATGTATGGTTTAGAAGTTAGGGCTAAAAAATCAAAAAAATCGCAAAAAACCACGTCAAAAACTATGGTTCATGTAAAAAATTTTAACTAAGATTCTTGAAAAAAAATCAAATTCCAGAAAACTTTTTTCTGAATTTGCAGTCTTGTGTTTATATGTATTAGAAACAATTTGGTGTATAAATCGTCCTTGTAGGATGTATGGTTTGGGAGTTATGACGGAAAAAGCACATGTTTTTGGCCAGCTTCCACTCCAAAAAGTGTTCTACAACTCCTAAACTACAAGAGATAGAGCAAACGGCATTTGGATAAAGGAGTATCCCTTCTTAAGGACGAGGACCTGGTGCTCATTTTAATGCATGAATCGTCCTTATCTGATATGTAGTTTTTATTTTAGAAAATAAATAAAAAAAATAAAAATTGACAAAAAAGGACACATGAAATTAACATGAAATCTAATTTTTAAAATTATTCTAAGGCTACAGTCTTGTGAACAGTAGCTTAAGGAACATTTTAATGCATAAATCGTCCTTTTATGATGTATGGTTTAGAAGTTATGGCTAAAAAATCAAAAAAATCGCACAAAACCACGTCAAAAACTATGATTCATGTAAAAAATTTTAACTAAGATTCTTGAAAAAAATCAAATTCCAGAAAACTGTTTTCTGAATATGCAGTCTTGTGTTTATATGTATTAGAAACAATTTGGTTTATAAATCGTCCTTGTAGGATGTATGGTTTGGGAGTTATGACGGAAAAAGCACATGTTTTTGGCCAGCTTCCACTCCAAAAAGTGTTCTACACCTCCTAAACTACAAGAGATAGAGCAAACGGCATTTGGACAAAGGAGTATCCCTTCTTAAGGACGAGGACCTGGTGCTCATTTTAATGCATGAATCGTCCTTATCTGATATGTAGTTTTTATTTTAGAAAATAAATAAAAAAAATAAAAATTGACAAAAATGGCACATGAAATTAACATGAAATCTAATTTTTAAAATTATTTTAAAGATACAGTCTTGTGAACAGTAGCTTAAGGAACATTTTGATGCATAAATCGTTCTTTTATGATGTATGGTTAAGAAGTTATGGCTAAAAAAGCAAAAAAATCGCACAAAACCACGTCAAAAACTATGATTCATGTAAAAAATTTTAACTAAGATTCTTGAAAAAAAATCAAATTCCAGAAAACTGTTTTCTGAATATGCAGTCTTGTGTTTATATGTATTAGAAACAATTTGGTGTATAAATCGTCCTTGTAGGATGTATGGTTTGGGAGTTATGACGGAAAAAGCACATGTTTTTGGCCAGCTTCCACTCCAAAAAGTGTTCTACAACTCTTAAACTACAAGAGATAGAGCAAACGGCATTTGGACAAAGGAGTATCCCTTCTTAAGGACGAGGACCTGGTGCTCATTTTAATGCATGAATCGTCCTTATCTGATATGTAGTTTTTATTTTAGAAAATAAATAAAAAAAATAAAAATTGACAAAAAAGGGCACATGAAATTAACATGAAATCTAATTTTTAAAATTATTTTAAGGATACAGTCTTGAGGACAGTAGCTTAAGGAACATTTTGATGCATAAATCGTCCTTTTATGATGTATGGTTTAGAAGTTATGGCTAAAAAATCAAAAAAATCGCACAAAACCACGTCAAAAACTATGATTCATGTAAAAAATTTTAACTAAGATTCTTGAAAAAAAATCAAATTCCAGAAAACTTTTTTCTGAATTTGCAGTCTTGTGTATATATGTATTAGAAACAATTTGGTGTATAAATCGTCCTTGTAGGATGTATGGTTTGGGAGTTATGACGGAAAAAGCACATGTTTTTGGCCAGCTTCCACTCCAAAAAGTGTTCTACAACTCCTAAACTACAAGAGATAGAGCAAACGGCATTTGGACAACGGAGTATCCCTTCTTTAGGACGAGGACCTGGTGCTCATTTTAATGCATGAATCGTCCTTATCTGATATGTAGTTTTTATTTTAGAAAATAAATAAAAAAAATAAAAATGGACAAAAAAGGGTACATGAAATTAACATGAAATCTAATTTTTAAAATTATTTTAAGGATACAGTCTTGTGGGCAGTAGCTTAAGGAACATTTTGATGCATAAATCGTTCTTTTATGATGTATGGTTTAGAAGTTATGGCTAAAAAATCAAAAAAATCGCAAAAAACCACGTCAAAAACTATGGTTCATGTAAAAAATTTTAACTAAGATTCTTGAAAAAAAATCAAATTCCAGAAAACTTTTTTCTGAATTTGCAGTCTTGTGTTTATATGTATTAGAAACAATTTGGTGTATAAATCGTCCTTGTAGGATGTATGGTTTGGGAGTTATGACGGAAAAAGCACATGTTTTTGGCCAGCTTCCACTCCAAAAAGTGTTCTACAACTCCTAAACTACAAGAGATAGAGCAAACGGCATTTGGATAAAGGAGTATCCCTTCTTAAGGACGAGGACCTGGTGCTCATTTTAATGCATGAATCGTCCTTATCTGATATGTAGTTTTTATTTTAGAAAATAAATAAAAAAAATAAAAATTGACAAAAAAGGACACATGAAATTAACATGAAATCTAATTTTTAAAATTATTCTAAGGCTACAGTCTTGTGAACAGTAGCTTAAGGAACATTTTAATGCATAAATCGTCCTTTTATGATGTATGGTTTAGAAGTTATGGCTAAAAAATCAAAAAAATCGCACAAAACCACGTCAAAAACTATGATTCATGTAAAAAATTTTAACTAAGATTCTTGAAAAAAATCAAATTCCAGAAAACTGTTTTCTGAATATGCAGTCTTGTGTATATATGTATTAGAAACAATTTGGTGTATAAATCGTCCTTGTAGGATGTATGGTTTGGGAGTTATGACGGAAAAAGCACATGTTTTTGGCCAGCTTTTACTCCAAAAAGTGTTCTACAACTCCTAAACTACAAGAGATAGAGCAAACGGCATTTGGACAAAGGAGTATCCCTTCTTAAGGACGAGGACCTGGTGCTCATTTTAATGCATGAATCGTCCTTATCTGATATGCAGTTTTTATTTTAGAAAATAAATAAAAAAAATAAAAATTGACAAAAAAGGACACATGAAATTAACATGAAATCTAATTTTTAAAATTATTCTAAGGATACAGTCTTGTGAACAGTAGCTTAAGGAACATTTTGATGCATAAATCGTCCTTTTGTGATGTATGGTTTAGAAGTTATGGCTAAAAAAGCAAAAAAATCGCACAAAACCACGTCAAAAACTATGATTCATGTAAAAAATTTTAACTAAGATTCTTGAAAAAAAATCAAATTCCAGAAAACTTTTTTCTGAATATGCAGTCTTGTGTATATATGTATTAGAAACAATTTGGTGTATAAATCGTCCTTGTAGGATGTATGGTTTGGGAGTTATGACGGAAAAAGCACATGTTTTTGGCCAGCTTCCACTCCAAAAAGTGTTCTACAACTCCTAAACTACAAGAGATAGAGCAAAATGCATTTGGACAAAGGAGTATCCCTTCTTAAGGACGAGGACCTGGTGCTCATTTTAATGCATGAATCGTCCTTATCTGATATGTAGTTTTTATTTTAGAAAATAAATAAAAAAAATAAAAATTGACAAAAAAGGGCACATGAAATTAACATGAAATCTAATTTTTAAAATTATTTTAAGGATACAGTCTTGTGGGCAGTAGCTTAAGGAACATTTTGATGCATAAATCGTCCTTTTATGATGTATGGTTTAGAAGTTATGGCTAAAAAAGCAAAAAAATCGCACAAAACCACGTCAAAAACTATGATTCATGTAAAAAATTTTAACTAAGATTCTTGAAAAAAAATCAAATTCCAGAAAACTGTTTTCTGAATATGCAGTCTTGTGTATATATGTATTAGAAACAATTTGGTGTATAAATCGTCCTTGTAGGATGTATGGTTTGGGAGTTATGACGGAAAAAGCACATGTTTTTGGCCAGCTTCCACTCCAAAAAGTGTTCTACAACTCCTGAACTACAAGAGATAGAGCAAACGGCATTTGGACAAAGGAGTATCCCTTCTTAAGGACGAGGACCTGGTGCTCATTTTAATGCATGAATCGTCCTTATCTGATATGTAGTTTTTATTTTAGAAAATAAATAAAAATTGACAAAAAAGGACACATGAAATTAACAGGAAATCTAATTTTTAAAATTATTTTAAGGATACAGTCTTGTGAACAGTAGCTTAAGGAACATTTTGATGCATAAATCGTCCTTTTATGATGTATGGTTTAGAAGTTATGGCTAAAAAAGCAAAAAAATCGCACAAAACCACGTCAAAAACTATGATTCATGTAAAAAATTTTAACTAAGATTCTTGAAAAAAAATCAAATTCCAGAAAACTTTTTTCTGAATTTGCAGTCTTGTGTATATATGTATTAGAAACAATTTGGTGTATAAATCGTCCTTGTAGGATGTATGGTTTGGGAGTTATGACGGAAAAAGCACATGTTTTTGGCCAGCTTCCACTCCAAAAAGTGTTCTACAACTCCTAAACTACAAGAGATAGAGCAAACGGCATTTGGACAACGGAGTATCCCTTCTTAAGGACGAGGACCTGGTGCTCATTTTAATGCATGAATCGTCCTTATCTGATATGTAGTTTTTATTTTAGAAAATAAATAAAAAAAATAAAAATTGACAAAAAAGGACACATGAAATTAACATGAAATCTAATTTTTAAAATTATTTTAAGGATACAGTCTTGTGGACAGTAGCTTAAGGAACATTTTGATGCATAAATCGTCCTTTTATGATGTATGGTTTAGAAGTTAGGGCTAAAAAATCAAAAAAATCGCACAAAACCACGTCAAAAACTATGATTCATGTAAAAAATTTTAACTAAGATTCTTGAAAAAAAATCAAATTCCAGAAAACTTTTTTCTGAATTTGCAGTCTTGTGTATATATGTATTAGAAACAATTTGGTGTATAAATCGTCCTTGTAGGATGTATGGTTTGGGAGTTATGACGGAAAAAGCACATGTTTTTGGCCAGCTTCCACTCCAAAAAGTGTTCTACAACTCCTAAACTACAAGAGATAGAGCAAACGGCATTTGGACAACGGAGTATCCCTTCTTAAGGACGAGGACCTGGTGCTCATTTTAATGCATGAATCGTCCTTATCTGATATGTAGTTTTTATTTTAGAAAATAAATAAAAAAAATAAAAATTGACAAAAAAGGACACATGAAATTAACATGAAATCTAATTTTTAAAATTATTTTAAGGATACAGTCTTGTGGACAGTAGCTTAAGGAACATTTTGATGCATAAATCGTCCTTTTATGATGTATGGTTTAGAAGTTAGGGCTAAAAAATCAAAAAAATCGCACAAAACCACGTCAAAAACTATGATTCATGTAAAAAATTTTAACTAAGATTCTTGAAAAAAAATCAAATTCCAGAAAACTTTTTTCTGAATTTGCAGTCTTGTGTATATATGTATTAGAAACAATTTGGTGTATAAATCGTCCTTGTAGGATGTATGGTTTGGGAGTTATGACGGAAAAAGCACATGTTTTTGGCCAGCTTCCACTCCAAAAAGTGTTCTACAACTCCTAAACTACAAGAGATAGAGCAAACGGCATTTGGACAACGGAGTATCCCTTCTTAAGGACGAGGACCTGGTGCTCATTTTAATGCATGAATCGTCCTTATCTGATATGTAGTTTTTATTTTAGAAAATAAATAAAAAAAATAAAAATTGACAAAAAAGGACACATGAAATTAACATGAAATCTAATTTTTAAAATTATTTTAAGGATACAGTCTTGAGGGCAGTAGCTTAAGAAACATTTTGTTGCATAAATCATCCTTTTATGATGTATGGTTTAGAAGTTATGGCTAAAAAATCAAAAAAATCGCAAAAAACCACGTCAAAAACTATGATTCATGTAAAAAATTTTAACTAAGATTCTTGAAAAAAAATCAAATTCCAGAAAACTTTTTTCTGAATATGCAGTCTTGTGTATATATGTATTAGAAACAATTTGGTGTATAAATCGTCCTTGTAGGATGTATGGTTTGGGAGTTATGACGGAAAAAGCACATGTTTTTGGCCAGCTTCCACTCCAAAAAGTGTTCTACAACTCCTAAACTACAAGAGATAGAGCAAAATGCATTTGGACAAAGGAGTATCCCTTCTTAAGGACGAGGACCTGGTGCTAATTTTAATGCATGAATCGTCCTTATCTGATATGTAGTTTTTATTTTAGAAAATAAATAAAAAAAATAAAAATTGACAAAAAAGGGCACATGAAATTAACATGAAATCTAATTTTTAAAATTATTTTAAGGATACAGTCTTGTGGGCAGTAGCTTAAGGAACATTTTGATGCATAAATCGTCCTTTTATGATGTATGGTTTAGAAGTTATGGCTAAAAAATCAAAAAAATCGCAAAAAACCACGTCAAAAACTATGATTCATGTAAAAAATTTTAACTAAGATTCTTGAAAAAAAATCGAATTCCAGAAAACTTTTTTCTGAATTTGCTGTCTTGTGTATATATGTATTAGAAACAATTTGGTGTATAAATCATCCTTGTAGGATGTATGGTTTGGGAGTTATGACGGAAAAAGCACATGTTTTTGGCCAGCTTCCACTCCAAAAAGTGTTCTACAACTCCTAAACTACAAGAGATAGAGCAAACGGCATTTGGATAAAGGAGTATCCCTTCTTAAGGACGAGGACCTGGTGCTCATTTTAATGCATGAATCGTCCTTATCTGATATGTAGTTTTTATTTTAGAAAATAAATAAAAAAAATAAAAATTGACAAAAAAGGGTACATGAAATTAACATGAAATCTAATTTTTAAAATTATTTTTAGGATACAGTCTTGTGGGCAGTAGCTTAAGGAACATTTTGATGTATAAATCGTTCTTTTATGATGTATGGTTTAGAAGTTAGGGCTAAAAAATCAAAAAAATCGCAAAAACCACGTCAAAAACTATGATTCATGTAAAAAATTTTAACTAAGATTCTTGAAAAAAAATCAAATTCCAGAAAACTTTTTTCTGAATTTGCAGTCTTGTGTTTATATGTATTAGAAACAATTTGGTGTATAAATCGTCCTTGTAGGATGTATGGTTTGGGAGTTATGACGGAAAAAGCACATGTTTTTGGCCAGCTTCCACTCCAAAAAGTGTTCTACAACTCCTAAACTACAAGAGATAGAGCAAACGGCATTTGGATAAAGGAGTATCCCTTCTTAAGGACGAGGACCTGGTGCTCATTTTAATGCATGAATCGTCCTTATCTGATATGTAGTTTTTATTTTAGAAAATAAATAATAAAAATAAAAATTGACAAAAAAGGGCACATGAAATTAACATGAAATCTAATTTTTAAAATTATTCTAAGGCTACAGTCTTGTGGGCAGTAGCTTAAGGAACATTTTGATGCATAAATCGTCCTTTTATGATGTATGGTTTAGAAGTTATGGCTAAAAAATCAAAAAAATCGCAAAAAACCACGTCAAAAACTATGATTCATGTAAAAAATTTTAACTAAGATTCTTGAAAAAAAATCAAATTCCAGAAAACTTTTTTCTGAATTTGCAGTCTTGTGTATATATGTATTAGAAACAATTTGGTGTATAAATCATCCTTGTAGGATGTATGGTTTGGGAGTTATGACGGAAAAAGCACATGTTTTTGGCCAGCTTCCACTCCAAAAAGTGTTCTACAACTCCTAAACTACAAGAGATAGAGCAAACGGCATTTGGATAAAGGAGTATCCCTTCTTAAGGACGAGGACCTGGTGCTCATTTTAATGCATGAATCGTCCTTATCTGATATGTAGTTTTTATTTTAGAAAATAAATAAAAAAAATAAAAATTGACAAAAAAGGGTACATGAAATTAACATGAAATCTAATTTTTAAAATTATTTTAAGGATACAGTCTTGTGGGCAGTAGCTTAAGGAACATTTTGATGCATAAATCGTTCTTTTATGATGTATGGTTTAGAAGTTATGGCTAAAAAAGCAAAAAAATCGCACAAAACCACGTCAAAAACTATGATTCATGTAAAAAATTTTAACTAAGATTCTTGAAAAAAAATCAAATTCCAGAAAACTGTTTTCTGAATATGCAGTCTTGTGTATATATGTATTAGAAACAATTTGGTGTATAAATCGTCCTTGTAGGATGTATGGTTTGGGAGTTATGACGGAAAAAGCACATGTTTTTGGCCAGCTTCCACTCCAAAAAGTGTTCTACAACTCTTAAACTACAAGAGATAGAGCAAACGGCATTTGGACAAAGGAGTATCCCTTCTTAAGGACGAGGACCTGGTGCTCATTTTAATGCATGAATCGTCCTTATCTGATATGTAGTTTTTATTTTAGAAAATAAATAAAAAAAATAAAAATTGACAAAAAAGGGCACATGAAATTAACATGAAATCTAATTTTTAAAATTATTTTAAGGATACAGTCTTGTGGACAGTAGCTTAAGGAACATTTTGATGCATAAATCGTCCTTTTATGATGTATGGTTTAGAAGTTAGGGCTAAAAAATCAAAAAAATCGCACAAAACCACGTCAAAAACTATGATTCATGTAAAAAATTTTAACTAAGATTCTTGAAAAAAAATCAAATTCCAGAAAACTTTTTTCTGAATTTGCAGTCTTGTGTATATATGTATTAGAAACAATTTGGTGTATAAATCGTCCTTGTAGGATGTATGGTTTGGGAGTTATGACGGAAAAAGCACATGTTTTTGGCCAGCTTCCACTCCAAAAAGTGTTCTACAACTCCTAAACTACAAGAGATAGAGCAAACGGCATTTGGACAAAGGAGTATCCCTTCTTAAGGACGAGGACCTGGTGCTCATTTTAATGCATGAATCGTCCTTATCTGATATGTAGTTTTTATTTTAGAAAATAAATAAAAAAAATAAAAATTGACAAAAAAGGACACATGAAATTAACATGAAATCTAATTTTTAAAATTATTTTAAGGATACAGTCTTGTGGACAGTAGCTTAAGGAACATTTTGATGCATAAATCGTCCTTTTATGATGTATGGTTTAGAAGTTAGGGCTAAAAAATAAAAAAAATCGCACAAAACCACGTCAAAAACTATGATTCATGTAAAAAATTTTAACTAAGATTCTTGAAAAAAAATCAAATTCCAGAAAACTTTTTTCTGAATTTGCAGTCTTGTGTATATATGTATTAGAAACAATTTGGTGTATAAATCATCCTTGTAGGATGTATGGTTTGGGAGTTATGACGGAAAAAGCACATGTTTTTGGCCAGCTTCCACTCCAAAAAGTGTTCTACAACTCCTAAACTACAAGAGATAGAGCAAACGGCATTTGGACAACGGAGTATCCCTTCTTAAGGACGAGGACCTGGTGCTCATTTTAATGCATGAATCGTCCTTATCTGATATGTAGTTTTTATTTTAGAAAATAAATAAAAAAAATAAAAATTGACAAAAAAGGACACATGAAATTAACATGAAATCTAATTTTTAAAATTATTTTAAGGATACAGTCTTGAGGGCAGTAGCTTAAGGAACATTTTGTTGCATAAATCATCCTTTTATGATGTATGGTTTAGAAGTTATGGCTAAAAATTCAAAAAAATCGCACAAAACCACGTCAAAAACTATGATTCATGTAAAAAATTTTAACGAAGATTCTTGAAAAAAAATCAAATTCCAGAAAACTTTTTTCTGAATTTGCAGTCTTGTGTATATATGTATTAGAAACAATTTGGTGTATAAATCGTCCTTGTAGGATGTATGGTTTGGGAGTTATGACGGAAAAAGCACATGTTTTTGGCCAGCTTCCACTCCAAAAAGTGTTCTACAACTCCTAAACTACAAGAGATAGAGCAAACGGCATTTGGACAAAGGAGTATCCCTTCTTAAGGACGAGGACCTGGTGCTCATTTTAATGCATGAATCGTCCTTATCTGATATGTAGTTTTTATTTTAGAAAATAAATAAAAAAAATAAAAATTGACAAAAAAGGACACATGAAATTAACATGAAATCTAATTTTTAAAATTATTCTAAGGATACAGTCTTATGAACAGTAGCTTAAGGAACATTTTGATGCATAAATCGTCCTTTTATGATGTATGGTTTAGAAGTTATGGCTAAAAAAGCAAAAAAATCGCACAAAACCACGTCAAAAACTATGATTCATGTAAAAAATTTTAACTAAGATTCTTGAAAAAAAATCAAATTCCAGAAAACTTTTTTCTGAATATGCAGTCTTGTGTATATATGTATTAGAAACAATTTGGTGTATAAATCGTCCTTGTAGGATGTATGGTTTGGGAGTTATGACGGAAAAAGCACATGTTTTTGGCCAGCTTCCACTCCAAAAAGTGTTCTACAACTCCTAAACTACAAGAGATAGAGCAAAATGCATTTGGACAAAGGAGTATCCCTTCTTAAGGACGAGGACCTGGTGCTAATTTTAATGCATGAATCGTCCTTATCTGATATGTAGTTTTTATTTTAGAAAATAAATAAAAAAAATAAAAATTGACAAAAAAGGGCACATGAAATTAACATGAAATCTAATTTTTAAAATTATTTTAAGGATACAGTCTTGTGGGCAGTAGCTTAAGGAACATTTTGATGCATAAATCGTCCTTTTATGATGTATGGTTTAGAAGTTATGGCTAAAAAATCAAAAAAATCGCAAAAAACCACGTCAAAAACTATGATTCATGTAAAAAATTTTAACTAAGATTCTTGAAAAAAAATCGAATTCCAGAAAACTTTTTTCTGAATTTGCAGTCTTGTGTATATATGTATTAGAAACAATTTGGTGTATAAATCATCCTTGTAGGATGTATGGTTTGGGAGTTATGACGGAAAAAGCACATGTTTTTGGCCAGCTTCCACTCCAAAAAGTGTTCTACAACTCCTAAACTACAAGAGATAGAGCAAACGGCATTTGGATAAAGGAGTATCCCTTCTTAAGGACGAGGACCTGGTGCTCATTTTAATGCATGAATCGTCCTTATCTGATATGTAGTTTTTATTTTAGAAAATAAATAAAAAAAATAAAAATTGACAAAAAAGGGTACATGAAATTAACATGAAATCTAATTTTTAAAATTATTTTAAGGATACAGTCTTGTGGGCAGTAGCTTAAGGAACATTTTGATGTATAAATCGTTCTTTTATGATGTATGGTTTAGAAGTTAGGGCTAAAAAATCAAAAAAATCGCAAAAACCACGTCAAAAACTATGATTCATGTAAAAAATTTTAACTAAGATTCTTGAAAAAAAATCAAATTCCAGAAAACTTTTTTCTGAATTTGCAGTCTTGTGTTTATATGTATTAGAAACAATTTGGTGTATAAATCGTCCTTGTAGGATGTATGGTTTGGGAGTTATGACGGAAAAAGCACATGTTTTTGGCCAGCTTCCACTCCAAAAAGTGTTCTACAACTCCTAAACTACAAGAGATAGAGCAAACGGCATTTGGATAAAGGAGTATCCCTTCTTAAGGACGAGGACCTGGTGCTCATTTTAATGCATGAATCGTCCTTATCTGATATGTAGTTTTTATTTTAGAAAATAAATAATAAAAATAAAAATTGACAAAAAAGGGCACATGAAATTAACATGAAATCTAATTTTTAAAATTATTCTAAGGCTACAGTCTTGTGGGCAGTAGCTTAAGGAACATTTTGATGCATAAATCGTCCTTTTATGATGTATGGTTTAGAAGTTATGGCTAAAAAATCAAAAAAATCGCAAAAAACCACGTCAAAAACTATGATTCATGTAAAAAATTTTAACTAAGATTCTTGAAAAAAAATCAAATTCCAGAAAACTTTTTTCTGAATTTGCAGTCTTGTGTATATATGTATTAGAAACAATTTGGTGTATAAATCATCCTTGTAGGATGTATGGTTTGGGAGTTATGACGGAAAAAGCACATGTTTTTGGCCAGCTTCCACTCCAAAAAGTGTTCTACAACTCCTAAACTACAAGAGATAGAGCAAACGGCATTTGGATAAAGGAGTATCCCTTCTTAAGGACGAGGACCTGGTGCTCATTTTAATGCATGAATCGTCCTTATCTGATATGTAGTTTTTATTTTAGAAAATAAATAAAAAAAATAAAAATTGACAAAAAAGGGTACATGAAATTAACATGAAATCTAATTTTTAAAATTATTTTAAGGATACAGTCTTGTGGGCAGTAGCTTAAGGAACATTTTGATGCATAAATCGTTCTTTTATGATGTATGGTTTAGAAGTTAGGGCTAAAAAATCAAAAAAATCGCAAAAAACCACGTCAAAAACTATGATTCATGTAAAAAATTTTAACTAAGATTCTTGAAAAAAAATCAAATTCCAGAAAACTTTTTTCTGAATTTGCAGTCTTGTGTTTATATGTATTAGAAACAATTTGGTGTATAAATCGTCCTTGTAGGATGTATGGTTTGGGAGTTATGACGGAAAAAGCACATGTTTTTGGCCAGCTTCCACTCCAAAAAGTGTTCTACAACTCCTAAACTACAAGAGATAGAGCAAACGGCATTTGGATAAAGGAGTATCCCTTCTTAAGGACGAGGACCTGGTGCTCATTTTAATGCATGAATCGTCCTTATCTGATATGTAGTTTTTATTTTAGAAAATAAATAAAAAAAATAAAAATTGACAAAAAAGGGCACATGAAATTAACATGAAATCTAATTTTTAAAATTATTCTAAGGCTACAGTCTTGTGAACAGTAGCTTAAGGAACATTTTGATGCATAAATCGTCCTTTTATGATGTATGGTTTAGAAGTTATGGCTAAAAAAGCAAAAAAATCGCACAAAACCACGTCAAAAACTATGATTCATGTAAAAAATTTTAACTAAGATTCTTGAAAAAAAATCAAATTCCAGAAAACTTTTTTCTGAATTTGCAGTCTTGTGTATATATGTATTAGAAACAATTTGGTGTATAAATCGTCCTTGTAGGATGTATGGTTTGGGAGTTATGACGGAAAAAACACATGTTTTTGGCCAGCTTCCACTCCAAAAAGTGTTCTACAACTCCTAAACTACAAGAGATAGAGCAAACGGCATTTGGATAAAGGAGTATCCCTTCTTAAGGACGAGGACCTGGTGCTCATTTTAATGCATGAATCGTCCTTATCTGATATGTAGTTTTTATTTTAGAAAATAAATAAAAAAAATAAAAATTGACAAAAAAGGACACATGAAATTAACATGAAATCTAATTTTTAAAATTATTTTAAGGATACAGTCTTGAGGGCAGTAGCTTAAGGAACATTTTGTTGCATAAATCATCCTTTTATGATGTATGGTTTAGAAGTTATGGCTAAAAATTCAAAAAAATCGCACAAAACCACGTCAAAAACTATTATTCATGTAAAAAATTTTAACGAAGATTCTTGAAAAAAAATCAAATTCCAGAAAACTTTTTTCTGAATTTGCAGTCTTGTGTATATATGTATTAGAAACAATTTGGTGTATAAATCGTCCTTGTAGGATGTATGGTTTGGGAGTTATGACGGAAAAAGCACATGTTTTTGGCCAGCTTCCACTCCAAAAAGTGTTCTACAACTCCTAAACTACAAGAGATAGAGCAAACGGCATTTGGACAAAGGAGTATCCCTTCTTAAGGACGAGGACCTGGTGCTCATTTTAATGCATGAATCGTCCTTATCTGATATGTAGTTTTTATTTTAGAAAATAAATAAAAAAAATAAAAATTGACAAAAAAGGACACATGAAATTAACATGAAATCTAATTTTTAAAATTATTCTAAGGATACAGTCTTATGAACAGTAGCTTAAGGAACATTTTGATGCATAAATCGTCCTTTTATGATGTATGGTTTAGAAGTTATGGCTAAAAAAGCAAAAAAATCGCACAAAACCACGTCAAAAACTATGATTCATGTAAAAAATTTTAACTAAGATTCTTGAAAAAAAATCAAATTCCAGAAAACTTTTTTCTGAATATGCAGTCTTGTGTATATATGTATTAGAAACAATTTGGTGTATAAATCGTCCTTGTAGGATGTATGGTTTGGGAGTTATGACGGAAAAAGCACATGTTTTTGGCCAGCTTCCACTCCAAAAAGTGTTCTACAACTCCTAAACTACAAGAGATAGAGCAAAATGCATTTGGACAAAGGAGTATCCCTTCTTAAGGACGAGGACCTGGTGCTAATTTTAATGCATGAATCGTCCTTATCTGATATGTAGTTTTTATTTTAGAAAATAAATAAAAAAAATAAAAATTGACAAAAAAGGGCACATGAAATTAACATGAAATCTAATTTTTAAAATTATTTTAAGGATACAGTCTTGTGGGCAGTAGCTTAAGGAACATTTTGATGCATAAATCGTCCTTTTATGATGTATGGTTTAGAAGTTATGGCTAAAAAATCAAAAAAATCGCAAAAAACCACGTCAAAAACTATGATTCATGTAAAAAATTTTAACTAAGATTCTTGAAAAAAAATCAAATTCCAGAAAACTTTTTTCTGAATTTGCAGTCTTGTGTATATATGTATTAGAAACAATTTGGTGTATAAATCATCCTTGTAGGATGTATGGTTTGGGAGTTATGACGGAAAAAGCACATGTTTTTGGCCAGCTTCCACTCCAAAAAGTGTTCTACAACTCCTAAACTACAAGAGATAGAGCAAACGGCATTTGGATAAAGGAGTATCCCTTCTTAAGGACGAGGACCTGGTGCTCATTTTAATGCATGAATCGTCCTTATCTGATATGTAGTTTTTATTTTAGAAAATAAATAAAAAAAATAAAAATTGACAAAAAAGGGTACATGAAATTAACATGAAATCTAATTTTTAAAATTATTTTAAGGATACAGTCTTGTGGACAGTAGCTTAAGGAACATTTTGATGTATAAATCGTTCTTTTATGATGTATGGTTTAGAAGTTAGGGCTAAAAAATCAAAAAAATCGCAAAAACCACGTCAAAAACTATGATTCATGTAAAAAATTTTAACTAAGATTCTTGAAAAAAAATCAAATTCCAGAAAACTTTTTTCTGAATTTGCAGTCTTGTGTTTATATGTATTAGAAACAATTTGGTGTATAAATCGTCCTTGTAGGATGTATGGTTTGGGAGTTATGACGGAAAAAGCACATGTTTTTGGCCAGCTTCCACTCCAAAAAGTGTTCTACAACTCCTAAACTACAAGAGATAGAGCAAACGGCATTTGGATAAAGGAGTATCCCTTCTTAAGGACGAGGACCTGGTGCTCATTTTAATGCATGAATCGTCCTTATCTGATATGTAGTTTTTATTTTAGAAAATAAATAATAAAAATAAAAATTGACAAAAAAGGGCACATGAAATTAACATGAAATCTAATTTTTAAAATTATTCTAAGGCTACAGTCTTGTGGGCAGTAGCTTAAGGAACATTTTGATGCATAAATCGTCCTTTTATGATGTATGGTTTAGAAGTTATGGCTAAAAAATCAAAAAAATCGCAAAAAACCACGTCAAAAACTATGATTCATGTAAAAAATTTTAACTAAGATTCTTGAAAAAAAATCAAATTCCAGAAAACTTTTTTCTGAATTTGCAGTCTTGTGTATATATGTATTAGAAACAATTTGGTGTATAAATCATCCTTGTAGGATGTATGGTTTGGGAGTTATGACGGAAAAAGCACATGTTTTTGGCCAGCTTCCACTCCAAAAAGTGTTCTACAACTCCTAAACTACAAGAGATAGAGCAAACGGCATTTGGATAAAGGAGTATCCCTTCTTAAGGACGAGGACCTGGTGCTCATTTTAATGCATGAATCGTCCTTATCTGATATGTAGTTTTTATTTTAGAAAATAAATAAAAAAAATAAAAATTGACAAAAAAGGGTACATGAAATTAACATGAAATCTAATTTTTAAAATTATTTTAAGGATACAGTCTTGTGGGCAGTAGCTTAAGGAACATTTTGATGCATAAATCGTTCTTTTATGATGTATGGTTTAGAAGTTAGGGCTAAAAAATCAAAAAAATCGCAAAAAACCACGTCAAAAACTATGATTCATGTAAAAAATTTTAACTAAGATTCTTGAAAAAAAATCAAATTCCAGAAAACTTTTTTCTGAATTTGCAGTCTTGTGTTTATATGTATTAGAAACAATTTGGTGTATAAATCGTCCTTGTAGGATGTATGGTTTGGGAGTTATGACGGAAAAAGCACATGTTTTTGGCCAGCTTCCACTCCAAAAAGTGTTCTACAACTCCTAAACTACAAGAGATAGAGCAAACGGCATTTGGATAAAGGAGTATCCCTTCTTAAGGACGAGGACCTGGTGCTCATTTTAATGCATGAATCGTCCTTATCTGATATGTAGTTTTTATTTTAGAAAATAAATAAAAAAAAATAAAAATTGACAAAAAAGGGCACATGAAATTAACATGAAATCTAATTTTTAAAATTATTCTAAGGCTACAGTCTTGTGAACAGTAGCTTAAGGAACATTTTGATGCATAAATCGTCCTTTTATGATGTATGGTTTAGAAGTTATGGCTAAAAAAGCAAAAAAATCGCACAAAACCACGTCAAAAACTATGATTCATGTAAAAAATTTTAACTAAGATTCTTGAAAAAAATCAAATTCCAGAAAACTTTTTTCTGAATATGCAGTCTTGTGTATATATGTATTAGAAACAATTTGGTGTATAAATCGTCCTTGTAGGATGTATGGTTTGGGAGTTATGACGGAAAAAGCACATGTTTTTGGCCAGCTTCCACTCCAAAAAGTGTTCTACAACTCCTAAACTACAAGAGATAGAGCAAAATGCATTTGGACAAAGGAATATCCCTTCTTAAGGACGAGGACCTGGTGCTCATTTTAATGCATGAATCGTCCTTATCTGATATGTAGTTTTTATTTTAGAAAATAAATAAAAAAAATAAAAATTGACAAAAAAGGGCACATGAAATTAACATGAAATCTAATTTTTAAAATTATTTTAAGGATACAGTCTTGTGGGCAGTAGCTTAAGGAACATTTTGATGCATAAATCGTCCTTTTATGATGTATGGTTTAGAAGTTATGGCTAAAAAATCAAAAAAATCGCAAAAAACCACGTCAAAAACTATGATTCATGTAAAAAATTTTAACTAAGATTCTTGAAAAAAAATCAAATTCCAGAAAACTTTTTTCTGAATATGCAGTCTTGTGTTTATATGTATTAGAAACAAAATCAAAATATACTTTTGATTATGCTTGCAGGGTTTTCTGATTGGGCAGATAGGTATATTTTTGTTGGTCGTTTAAGATAACCTAATAAGAATACTAATAAAATTATATGTATATGTGTATATAATAATAAGTATAATATTAATATATATCTATACTATTCTATACTATATATATATATATGCATGCATCTACGATCAATGGTTTTGTCGTAAAATTGACATTTTAATAAAAAATAAAATCATTTTCTTAAATAAATTTTTTAAAATAAAATCATGACTGCTTGCAACTTTGGTATCTTTTAATAAAATACCTACATAAAAACAATTTCAACAACATTAAAGCAAATGGGTAACAAGCAATTTTCTTCTCTTCATGAAAAAAAAACATATTTGCAACTCCTTATTAAAGAATAATTATTTCTTTAGCCGAATCAGAATTCCGTCTTTTTATTCGGCTAATGAAAAAAATTATTATTTGCAATGTCCAGCTAGAAACAACATCAATTCGTCAAACACAAGAAGATCCCAAAAATTAACACAAAAAAATAAGCTGTAAAAGTTGTGGCAAATAGAAGTTACATTTTCATTCACATACATACTTATAATATTGTTTTCTTCTCCTTTCGTTACTTGTCGTATTCATTTTCATGTTTACTTCTTCTTACTCACAGCAATGCGTCAATAACGAGTACAAAAACTCGTTGGTTGTCATTGTTTTGGTTTTTCTGTCGGTGGATGGCTGATAGTCTGGAAAGAAGTTGGAACGCTGGATGAAGCAGTCTCTTGGTATAATTTATACTCGTTGCAATGTAGCCATGTTTTTACATTCAACAAATTATTTAAGAGTTTTTCCTGCATTCTAATTCGAATTTTCGTTTTAATAAGATTCATATAACTAAAAATTTTCTCCACCTCAGCATTGCTAAATGGTAAACTATGCGAGGAAAGCACAAATTTTGATAAACCTTCTTCAGATTCCCAACTTTGATCAATAACTTTTTTTCTGCTTTGATGCTTTGAATCCACTTTTAAAAATAGTTAAAAGAAATAATTTTTGCAAATTTACAATACTTACAACTTTGTGAACGAACCTTCAGTAAAGTACATATTGTATTTTTAAAATCAGCTGATTTTGGTATGAACTTCTGTTTGGAAATATTAATTTAAATCATCATTTAACTAAAGGAAATCATACAGAAATTGAAATGAAAGAATAAATTATATTAATTTTTATTAGATAAGCTCACAGCGTAGCCGGTAGCTTGCTCCATGCTAAGTAGAAATGCTTTTACAATCAGCTGATCTAATAAACAAAAAAATTTACACAGAATACAATAGTGTTCCATCGTTGTATTTTTTCCACAGGGTTGTATTTTGAAAACTGTGCACATTGTTTTTGTTATATTAAAAAATTTACTACATATATCAAATATATCAAAAATACACAATATAAGGAAAAATACAACACATCGTGAATACCCCTAATGTTTTCTTAAGTAAATTACTTACTGCTGTAATATAATTCATAAAAAATCCAACCAAACAAACATATAAGCAAATTTACTTTACTTTTTAAGCTGCGTCAAGTTATTAAGAGAATTGCAATAAAATTGACAACGAAGAAGTTAACCACAAAACGAGTTCCTTATATTGCGTTTCACAAGGTGGTTCAGAGATGAAAAAATATAAAATGTCGATAGCCAAAAATAACCACTTAGTAACCAAATAGACATTTTTTATTGCAATTTTTGTTAATTTTAAAAAATATAGGAATACGCAAAATATTCCACTTTTTATGCTGCATATTTTTATGAAAAAAAATATGCTTCCCGAAGGTAAAATATGCCAAAATGGAATATAATATTCCACTCTGGTCACACTGGTTGTGATCTCTGCTTGACAGCAACAAATGTTTTTGTTTGTTTGCATTATTTTCATGATGATTTCCTTATTTTGTGCGAAGCAAATTTTTCTTATTCACTGCTTGCTATTAATATTGACTATTTTTGATTGACTCAGCCAGAGCAGTAAAATCTGCATATATATTCAGAATCTTAAGGAAAACTGAATAACGACTTACAAATCCATCATCCAATGAATTCAAAATTTTTTATAAATAAAATTTTTTATTCACATTGAATTTTAAAAAATTGATTAGTAATTAATTTCAATTATTTTTTTTTCGTTATTCAGAATAATTTTTTTTATACTTGTTCTTACAAAGAATGCAATTCCAAAAGAATTTCAATTTTTTCAATAATTAATTTTTTGTACATTATTACTTTTTGATTCATTGCTTATTCATGTGCTATTCATTATTAATTTTGTAGTCATTATTAATTTTTGATTTATTATTAATGTGGTTCATTATTCAAAAGTGAATAACAAGATTTTTTTAATTTTATTTATTAATCAAAAGTAATGAAAAATTAGAAATGAATACGAAATTTATAATGAATAAATTTAATAATAAATAAAAAATTAATAGCAAACATTTTATTCATAAAATAGTAGTGAATAACAAAATTTTTTATTCATTGTATTTTTTATTTAAAAGTGAATAACAAATTAATAACAGTGGTGAACAATTTGAAAAAAAAGTTTGTACGACGAAAATGACATTGCTTGTTCAATTGAGTATTTTTTCTAGATAATAAAAATCATTATAACTTTTCCAGGTTGGTTCGAATTTTTTTTAGAAGAATTTTTCGACTTTTTTGAGTTTTGAAAAATATTTCCACAGTTATGATCCTATAACTCCGAAAGTATTCTTTTATTTTACAAGTTTTATAAATATTTACAAATGAGACATTTATACCTTTTATTTAAACTTTTATTTATACGATTATTGGTACGATTTTTGTAGACTTTTCTGAATACAACATGTATGAAAGAGTTTAAAATATACCGTTTATTTAACATTTCCCCATATTAAAGTGCGCAAACATATGACTTTGATATATAATTTGGTTTTATTTTTACTTTGTTGTTAATAAAAATATTTAAACGAAAATATTAAGATAAAAAGTATGATTGTAACAGGTTGGATATTTACGTATTTCGGTTTTATTTCGGTAAAAATACTCAAAATTACCTGCATCAAAGTGGACGTGGTGAGTTCGTACTAAACAAATTCTTCAGACTTTAAAAACCTAATTATCATATATGTAACTTAGGATTTTGTTTGCAAACAATGTTCTTAGCGTTTTTAGATAAATTTAAAAATCCCTAAGCCGCAATTTTACGTTATAATAGGATTTGCAATACTGTAAACTCTTTGAAATGAGTAAAATAACAGAAATAACGCAATCAAAACAAAACAACGAAATCTTCGCGCTTCTATAAATAACTAGCTGAGACACTGTGTGTTGCTACCACGCCCCCGTTGCCAAACGCCCATAACATGCTATCAGTGAAACGGCACGAGTAAATTGTGGTCGAGTACCGGATTCCGAGGCTGTGCGGCCACTTATAACTCCAAAGCTATTCAATATCAAAAATTTCAGTTGTGTGGGAGGGGTCACGCCCTCTTGCCTAACGCCCATAAAATGTTATCAGTGAAACGTTTAAATTGTGGTCGAATACCGAATTCTGAGGCTTTGCCAAATATAATTATAAAGCTATCCGATATCGTATATTTGGCCTGTATAGGAGGTAATTTTGAGTATTAACCATATTTTTTAAACTCTTTCACAAATCTAGTATTTAGAAAATCTATACAAAAATCGTTAGATCAATACTAATGATAGGTTAAATGAAAGATATAAACGTCTTATTTGCAAACATGTATAAATTTTGTAATATGAAAAAATACTTTTGAACAAAACTTAAAAAAATGGAAAAAACCTTTGAAAATTCTTCAATTCTTTACGAATTGTATTAGTTCTTTAATACTCATACAATTTAACACAAAGTCTATATTAATAAAACTTATTTTCTGGTTTGTTTGTTTAATTGACATTTACACAAATCTAAATGGCTTAACGGACTTCACTCAATTTGAGTTCACATATTGCGAGCATCCTAGAGTACTTAGTAAACATACTTAGTTTGGATCATGCTCATTCCACCCATTTTCACTTGCGTAAATTTTGATATTGAAAATCTTTCTTGAAAAATTCACATATCTTAAGAATTTCAGAAATTTTTGGTGCAACGACTTTTTCATAAAACATCGTTCCCCAAGAATGAGAACAAAAGACATGAAAATCAATACTTTGACTTTCGATGCAAATATGTATATCCGCTATTTGTATATATATTTACAGCCCTATTCTGGCAACTTGACAAAAGTCAACCAGTATTTTCAATATTTTTATGTGTTTGTTGTAATTTTTTTATTTCAAAACAAAATTTGAAGCTTAAAAACAAAATTTTTTAATGAAATTGTCAATATCTGAAAAGCAGTTGACAATATTTATCAAAATTTATTAATTATGAGCTTCAAATTTTGTTTTGAAATAAAAAAATTACAACAAACACAAACAAATAATAAAAATACTGGTTGACTATTGTCAAGTTTCCAGAATAGGGCTGTTTATTCAAATTTTTTTGATCAAAGTTTTAATAAAATCACTTTACAAAAATAGTTTTAACTGTAGCGTTAGGTCAGTGAATATATTCTTTAATTTTTTTCAAAAACGGTCCAAAATATGGAATTTTTACTTAAAAAAATGATTAAAAAAATGTTTTGTTGTATAAATAAGAACAAGTGAAAATTGCATTTCTGAGTATTTTTCATATAGTAAAGCATGTATTTGCAATAATATAATAAAAATACATAAAAGTAGTTAAATAAAAACTTTTTTCCGCAAAAAAAAAAACAACTTAAAAAATATTGCTTGCAACATTATTCGCGGCTAAGCTTCAACTGATGCAATCGCCCTTACAATAATATAACACTATAAATATCATGTGGCAAAATGGCAAAAAAAAAACAAGTTAACCCACAAAATATACCTAGATTATGTCATCTTTATAATAATATATTCTTTAAATGATGTAGCAAAATGATAAGAGCTAATGCAAGAATATATAATAACTTTAAATGATATAATGTTCGTAGGGTAGTTTAGTAAAAAAATTGCCTACATTTTTTTAGTGAAACCTAATAAAATTCTGCTACATTTTGTTGGCAGCTACATCGTTTATTCAGATTTTTCGTGCATCAAATCTTTACATATCATTTCCATGATACAATTATTTGACAAGGTAGCCGCGTAGACTGGCTTTTTTCTCACGAGCGGCGATGGGTAGTTGTCAAAATTAGCTGTTTATGCAATTAATCAAAGAAAAGTGAAAAAATAAGCGACGAATTAAGCATAGCTAGTCAACCGCAACAAACTAAAAACATTTCAATCAACTTCGCGAATAAATTTAATGAATCAAAGGTAAGTTAAAAATAAGCACATAGCTAGTAAACAGCAGCAAACTACAACATTCTTTAGCTGTTTTTGACAACTACCAATCGCCAAAAAACTATCACGGCTACCTTGTCAAATAATTATACCATGTATCATTTCTATTGCTTTTCAATATTATGCTCACATTTGCTCACATTATCGCTTACTTATTCTCTCGCTCTCAAAAGCTTTAAATCGTTCGCTCGCTGACTCTCATAAAGCTTTTATCATAAATCCACATTCAAATTTTACTGTGCCACTTGCTTGTATGGCGGTGGCACATATTTCTATTATATTATCTGTGCCCATACCCTAGCTTTGTAACACAGCATAGAAAAATTTTTCTGGCGACACTGAAGCTATCCATGCACGTGCACAATAATGAAAAAAAATCCAACAAGCGCACCTTCACCTTTAATGAAAGCTGAACTAAAACTCAAGTAGTATTTTTCCAGTGCAAAACTTTCAATGAGCTTTTATACACAAGCAAAGTATGCTTGTATAGAGTTTGATGACCACTGCTTTAAAGCTTTAAAGTATAGGTGTGCAAAGCTGCCCCACACGGCTCTTAGCTTTCCCAAAATCATTCAAGCCTCTATTTTTATCCTCATACAAAATTTTTGCAAAGTTGTTTCTTTATGAATTTGTTGTCTTTTATAGAATGTGAGGAAATTTTATATTATCAAAGTATATCTCAATCAGGAAATTGTTTTATCTTAGCCGCATTTTAATGATTCGCTGTTTACTAATGCTTTAACTGATCTTTTTATGCATTGTTTTTTGATAAATTTCGTTTAATTTATTGAAAAACACCATAAAAAAAGGCAATTTCCATTTAAGTTGTGCCCCAAAATAACTTTTCCAGTCCGCAACAGCCCTACAATTCATTGTCTGATAACTTTCGCATTCGTTTTAATATCTTAAAAGCTATCTATCACTACATCTACTGTAAAAATTAATGTGCCTTCATAGACCAATAAACCACTTATCATAGACAGCCGAGTTGGTGGAGTGAATATCTTTCGATCAAACCTTAAAGAGCTTTATTATATCAAAGAAAAATAAAGATAAGCGTGTTGTTATTAACACGAGTTGTTATTGTCACGATTTGTTGGAAACGTTTTTGCAGCATGTGTTCACGTGATCAAGTCGAATATTGTTATCGTACATTAGAACGGTCGTCCAATTGGTCCGACATCAAGCTGGAGCAGTAAATAGAGCTGGTTAATTGTTTTTGTCTCTCATACCACAATTTCCTTTCAAGCCAAACCAAAACTAAATACTTTTTTCAATTTTTTTTTTGTTTATTTGTAGCCGCGGCCTAGATTACTTAGCAAATTTTTAGACCGCCCGTTATTATCTTTTTACTTTTATGACTACTGATGATATCTGTCTGTATTCATTTAGAACCAATGCTTTATAAGTGAAGTAAAAAGATATATTTCCTTCGGCTCTTCGTTGTTGTTGTTGTTGTTGTTGTTGATCCAGCTTATAAATAAATTGTTTTGCTGCCTTGCCATAGTTTATTTGAAGAATTTGTATCAACAGCATGCTCATAAACACGTGATGCTAAGAACCAGAAAGAAATACCATGGCAACAGAACTATTTTTAATTTATATAGAGAGTTATCTACTGTCAACTATCAGGCGGTACAGTTTAGGGGGACTATAGACCCAAAAGTACGTGTATCGTCAAGTAACGTAAAGTAACTCTATCCAGTTTTTCCATTTTTTAAAGGTATCTCTTACCTTAAAAAGGGAGGAACCAACAAAACCCGGATCCTTACAACTTGGTTTGTTATTTTGGTCAATACACTGTACTTTGAGTCAGTGGATGTCATGTCAAAGATTGTGTAGTTTTAGACCGATTATTTAAAAAAAAGTATAGCAGTGAAAGGACTGCCGACTGAAGCGAAAACCTATGTATATATAAAATATTAGTATTCCCTGGAAGACGTTGTCCTGCCACGAACCACCTTACTGCTATATAAGAATTTTCATGCCAATAGGGGATTTCGGACTATCCTACATGTAGGACGGATTTGACAGGTCAGACGGACATGTAGGATGTGCGAAAGCTCATACTGCAGCACGTCCTACATGTAGTTGTAGATTTCCTTGGTAATTGTTGTTGGCGCAGTTAACTGAAAATAGAAGTTGTGAATTCTAATTGTGTAGCTACAATCGGCATATGAAATAAGAATTATTTTTGTTCATAGCTTATAGCAATTTATTAAATTTTTTTATATATTACTGAAACTATTTCTTTTAAGTAAAAGTGTTACCATATTAAAATTACATATAATTAAAGTAATTTATTTAAATTATTTCATTATTGAATAAATATAAAAAATTAAAGCTTATTTATATCTATATATATCATAACAGTAACACAATATACATGTTCACCACATCTATATTGCGTTGTGTATTAAAAATAGAATTTTCTAAAATTAAGAAATATCTAAAGCATATAAATTATATATAATTCATGTAAGAAATTGATGCAAAACAGTTTAAAAAATAGAATGCTTAGGATAAGCAGACTTTAGTTATCCAATTACTACTGAAAATATTCATTATTTTGCAGGTTTAATACGTAATTGTTATTATATAAAAATACATAAATACTCTTTAAATTTCCTCAATGAGCTAAATTGTTCATATAAATGAACTATATATATGTATATATATGTTTGTATATACATATGTATGTATGTATGTATTTCCGATACGGTAACACTTGTACTAAAAATAGATTTACCAATATTATATATACTCTTTAATTCATGTGTATAAACTGTTTTCTAAAATAGTTCGATGTCATATGCTGACTGTAGCTACAAATAAACATATACAAAAAATTAAAGCAACAACAATAACAATAACTACCAAACAAATCTACAACAACAACGCAAAGAGAATGACAAGATCCCAGCAGTTGCGCAGCGTTAGAGAGGATGAGCCGAATTGGCGGCGGAAAATATACAGCACTTTGCTTGCTATTTTTTCTATCTGCCTGCTAGCAAGATCTTAAGTGGAAGGAGGCATTAAAAGAGACTTCAGAGCTAACTGCTGAAATAAAATGAAATTTCAATTTTTAATATTTGTATTTTGTTTGACTGTTGTGAAGTCTCTTTTAATGCCTCTACTTTAGATCTTACTAGCAGGCAAACAGAAAAATTAGCAAGTAAAGTGCTATTTATTTTTCGCCGCCAATTCGGCTCATTCCCTCTAACGCTGCGCAACCACCGTGATCATGTCATTCTCTTTGCGTTTTTGTTATAGGTTTGCTTGGCAATAGTTGCTGTGCAGTTAGTTTGAATTTTTTTGTAGATGTTTTTTGTAGCTACAGTCGGCATATGACAATAGGAGTATTTTTATAACACTTTATATATATTTACATAAAAACACTTACACAAAAGACCTGCAAAATAAATTTATATTTGCACTTGAAATTGAATAACTACAGTCTGCTTATCACAAGCGTTATATTTCTTACCGCCTAATGTTGTAAATCGAAAACGCCAACAAAGGACAAGTAAGACACGAGAAGCAACAATTTTCTATACGAAATTCTATTGCTTCTCGTGTCTTGCTTGTTAAACACTAGGCGGTTAAACTGTCTACGTACATTTATTATATTAAATTATATATAATTTATATACTATATCTTTTTCTTAAATATTCTTATTTTAATACACAACGCAATCCACATATAGCGTGCAAGTATATTGTGTTATTATATAAAAAGATATAAATATGATTTAAATTTTTAAATTGATTCAATAATGAAATAATTTAAATAAATGATATTAATTATATGTATATATTTTTGAAATGGTAGTACATTTAGTTAAAAGAAATAGTTTCAGCCATTTATACAAAATTTCAAAAATTGATTTAAACTCTTATCTAAAATAAATCAGTTGTCATATGCCAACTGTAGCTACAAAAAAAGTCTAAAAAAAATTCCAGCTAACTGTACAACAACAATTACATGGCAAATCTACAGCAACAACGCAGTGAGAATGGAAAGGTTCACAGCGGTTCGCAACATTAGAGGGGATGAACGAATCGGCGTCAAAAAATAAACCGCATATTGCTTGCTATGCTTTCTGTTTGCCTGGTAGCAAAATCTCAAGTGGTGGAATGGCAAAATTAGACAAGGTAGTGTTAGGGCGGAGAGCCGGTGACAGAAACTGTCAAAACGAAGTTGACATTTCTTACAAAATCTGCAACCAATGAGAATGCAATATAAAAGCAAAAATTGGCTAAAATACCAAAATGGCTGAGTTTGTCAGTTATGGTCACTAAGAAAGAGAACACATTCAGCCCTAACACTACCTTGTCTAGTTGTACTATGAGTGGTGGCATCAAAAGGGACTTCACGGCTAGTGAAACAAAAACCAAATATCAAAAATTTTAAATTTATTTTATTGTAACCTACAGCAGCTTTACATATACATTGAAAATAACAGTATCATTTAATGTTTCGCAGCCGAGTAAAGGGAGGGGAAAAACGAAGCGTCAGCAGAGGAACTTATTGATGGTTGCTTGCTACATTTGCTGAGCGCCTTGTAGTCAAGATCCAAGAGCGTCATTTAAAAACCTACTCGCTGTCTGTATTCATGACGAGAGCTACTCGCAAAATGACGATGACGCAAACCAAAGATTTACCCTTTACCAAAATCGTTCAACGCGCCTAAAGAAGTTTTCACTTAAAAAAAACAAAAAACGAAAGTGCTTGAGTTTGTGTGTGTGGGCTAACGATCTCCCGGTGCATCAGCAAGTGCAGCAAAGTTAAATTGGCTTTCTTTGCTGGTGAACGTCTTCCAAGTGCCACCACCCGCAGCACAAGCAAGTGCAGCGCAAATTTCTTGCTAGCCAACATCCTCCAAGTGCCATTACCAGCAGCACAAGCAAATTTAGCGCAAATTCTCCGCTTTCAATTTATTTAATTCTCGCCGGAGTATAATGACAGAAATTTGCCTCTGCGCTTGAGACATGCTGAAATGGTGCTTCTGAAATATTGGAAAGTTGACCAGACAATTGAATTGTGCTGCACTTGCTGGTGCTGCTCGTGGTGACTCTCGGAGAACGTTGGCAAGCAACAGAATCAGGAAATTTGCGCTGCACTTGCTTGTGCTGCTGGTGATGGCACTTGTAGGATGTTGGCTAGCAACAAATTTTGCACTGCTTTTGGTGGTGGTGGCACTTGGAGGACGTTCGCCAGCAAAGAAAGCCAATTTAACTTTGCTGCACTTGCTGATGCACCGGGAGATCGTTGGCCCACACATAAGCACACACAAACTCAAGCACTTTCGTTATTTTTTAAGTTTTTTAAGTTTACAATATTACAAGTTTACGAAATAAGTTGCAAGTACAACAAGCACTCGAATTGAAATGTCGCAAATTGAATAAAATGCAAAATTGTCAAAATTTCATCGTCCATTTGGCACAGCAAATAAGACAAATTTATTTCAATACACACAAATTTTATTCTGCTTGCTTGCTTAGTTGGCGCTACAACCGTATGTCGGTCTTGGCCTCATCTAAGAATTTGCGCCAGCCATTTCTGTCTTTCGCTTGCTGGCGCCAGTTGGAAATTTCAAGCTTCGTCAGGTTGTCCTCTACTTGGTCTTTCCAACGAAGATGCGTTCGTCCTCTTCTGCGTTGACCGCCGCTGGGTACCGAATCGAATGTTTTCTTCACTGGAGCATCGTCTTTCATGCGCTGAACATGACCAAGCCAGCGAAGCCGCTCGATTGTAATGCGCTTGACTATGTCGATGTCAGCGTACAGCTCATACAGTTCATCATTCCACCGTATTCGGTACTCGCCATTGACGCAGATTGGTCCGTAGATCTTACGAAGAATCTTTCTCTCGAATGCTCCTAAAGTCTTTTCATCTAAACTGCTCAGCGTCCAGGATTGTGATGCGTAAAGTAGGACGGGTATGATGAGCGATTTATAGAGCGTGATTTTCGTTCGTCGAGAGAGCGCTCTGCTTCTTAAATGCCTACTGAGCCCAAAGTAACACCTGTTGGCAAGAGTTATTCTTCGTTTGATCTCAATGCTGATGTCGTTGGTTGAGTTAATGCTGGATCCCAGATAAACGAAGTTCTTCACAACCTCGAAGGAGGTATTGTCAACGGTAACGTGGGTTCCAAGACGCTGGGACTGTTTGTTTGTTGACACTTAGTATTTCGTCTTATCTGCATTCACTGACAGACCCATTCGACTTGACTCTCTTTCTAATCTGGAAAATGCTGCACTGACTTCGCGCGTATTATGGCCAATGATATCGATGTCATCAGCATACGCATGCAGCATAATTTTATTCAACCTGATATATTCTATCCTACCACGACTGACACTCTTTTGACACACAACCTTTATGAAAAATATATTAATAAAAAAATGATAGTTGGCAACTCTGAAAATAACATGCCGCAGTGGTGAAAATAAAAAGCCACTGACAAATACAACAAGTGTGAAAATTGTCAAACTTTGTTTGACGATATGTAATAAAATAAGAGCATGCATGTAATTACTTGAATTTTCAACATATTCCTTTATCACAACTGAAAGATTAAAATGTTAAAACACTTAACCCATACATTATTTTTCTTGTTTGCAAACGAAGTTCCAGCAGAAAAATGCAGAAAAAGAAGAAGATCGTTCCATTTCTCAAATCTCACCATGCGGTGATTTGAGCAAAAGCAAATGTTTCAAAAATGTTGACAAATACAACAACTGAAGAAATTGCCAAACTTTAAAAGCATATATAGACCAATATAAAGCGAATAAATAATAAGTTTTGGTTTTAAACATCTTATTGCAACCTAACTTAAGTATTTATATTTTTTGTAATAGTAAGATTTTGTACAAAAAATCTAATGTAGTCCGCTGAATTTGCTTAGGTCAGGTTAAGTTAAGGTGGCGGCAGGTCTTTTAAACGGCCCACTTAGACCAATGTATTGATCCGTTGTGAAACCACGAATAGAGTAATTTAGTGAATCATTTATGTGAAGTGTTTTAGTGTAACAAAAAGCGGTATTACCATGTGGTATTGAATCTGAGGCAAGTGTTACAAAGCATGCCTCTTCACAAACTTTTTTGCGAATAGTGTTACTTATTTTTATTAGAAACAAGAAAATAAAGATAAAGCCCTGCCAGGATTCAAACCCGTGACCCTTGGTTGACAGTCAAGCGCGCTACCACTAGAATAGGATAGAGGGCGCAAAAAAACATTGACTTTTTTTTTTTTTTTTTTTTAGACTGAACCAACGCTCAGGGGATGCCCCTATAAATGCGTAAGCATTGTGTTGATTCGGAAGATGGGTGATAGTAAGTTGGAGGGTGTAGTTAGATGGAGTAGTGTCGGTGAAGATTTGTTTTGAATTTGCACAGCTCAAAACTGCCGGGAAACACGCTCGCAGGGAGACTATTCCACAACTTAACCGCGCGACTAAAGAACGAATTATCGCGGTAATGCGAGGTTCTATTAGGCATCGATGCAATGGTAAAGGGGTGGGCTTGGACAGCTGCCCGAGTGGACCTGGGAAACACACGAGCTGGTGGCGTCAGGCCATGTATCTCCCTTGAACACTTCCCATGGTAATACCTATACAGAAGGCTTAGGCAACCTACATTACGTCGATGCTCAAGAGAGTTGAGAGAGGATGAAATACTTTCATCTCCTATCAAATATATCGCACGACGTTGAATTCGGTCCAGAAGCTCCAAATAAGATCTTGAAGCCCCTGCCCAAATGTGCGAATTGTACTCCATTTTCGGCCTAATATATGAGGTGTAGATCATGCGAAGATCAGCTGAAGTGAAATATTTTTTGCACCGTTTTAGAAAACCTAGGCACTTGCCCGCTTCTTTCGACACATCGAAAATATGATCATTCCAACGAAGATCACATTGGATCGATATGTCCAGAACGTCAAGAGCGGCTGATTCCACAAGATCCACACCATTCATATTGAGGGGAGCTAAGGGGCAATCCATCCGCTTGTGGGTTAACAGACAACACTGGGTCTTGCTTGCATTGAACTCTACTCTATTAGCAAGACCCCACTCGGAGATTTTTTGTAGATCATTAAGAAGTGTGTCATTCATAGTTTGCCTTTTTCTCTCAATCTCCATAGAGTTTGGGCGTTTTTTGAATGAATATGAATGACAAATGCTGCTGTCGTCCGCAAACGAATGAATTGGGTTATGCGTCAACGACAGAAGGTCGTTGATAAAAACCAGAAACAAGGTTGGCGATAGAACTGAACCCTGCGGTACTCCTGCGTTGATGGCGTGCTTCTCGGACGAAATACCGTCAACTACGACTCGAATCGTTCTGTCATTGAGAAAACACGTGATCCATCGAGCAAAATTACTACCAAAACCATATGCAGCAAGTTTTGACACGAGCGCTTTATGCCACACTCGGTCGAACGCTTTTGAAATATCCAGAGCAACAACCCTGCTCTCGCCGAAAAAGTGAACGCATTTATTCCATTCTTCGGTTAAGAACGCCATAAGATCACCAGTAGAGCGAGCCCTACGGAAACCATATTGACGGTCACTGAGCAGTTGGTTGTGCTCCAGATAGTTCACAACGTTGAAGTTTATTACGCTCTCCATAACTTTGGAAAGCGTAGAGCATATCGCAATGGGTCGGTAGTTTGCAGGGTTCGTGGCATCACCCTTTTTAGGTACCGGCTGGACATTTGCCACCTTCCAACAAGATGGAAATATTCCTGTTCTGTAGGAGATGTTGAAAAGGTTGCGCAAAGGCCGAGCCAGCGAAGAAGCACACATTTTAAGCACAATTGGCGGTATGCCATCAGGACCAGAGGCTTTGTTAACGTTGAGATTTGTAAGGACCCTTTTAACTGCTCTCGTTCGAAAGTATATCTCCTGCATTGCAGAAGATCCACCCTCAACAAAGGGCAGTGGATGATTGCTATCCGAGAGAGTGGAATTTTGTGCAAACAATCTAGCCAATAGGTTCGCTTTATCAGCCGAGTCAGTGAAGATTTGGTCATCTTTTAAAAGAGCTGGAATCGATGACGATGTCTGGTTCTTAACTCTTTTAACAAATGACCAAAAATTTTTGCTCCCTTTGGGGCAGAGAAGAACCTGTTCTCGAATGCGAGCTTCGTGCAGAAACTTTTCGCGTTTTAAAATTGCATTACAGCGATTCCTTGCCTCGATGCGAAGTCTTTTAGTATCAGTATTCTTGTTAGAACGCCAATTCTGAAAAGCTTCCTCTTTGGACCTGACTGCAATCCTGCAAGTCTCATTAAACCATGAGTGGTCTTTTGGTTTAATGCTTCTCATCTTATTGGGGATGAAAGACCGCATACTCAATAGAATAATTTCTTGTACCATGACAGCCGCGGCATTCACATTTCTATCAGCGAAACATAATTTCCAATTGAAGCTGCGATAAAAATTATTTAACGCAGTCCAATTTGCCTTTCCATAAAACCATGCAGTCCTCTTCGGGGCTTTAGGCGTAGAGGTGCAGGGGTTAGAATATGGAAAAACAGCGGATATGGTACAATGGTCCGAGTTACCAAGAGGTGCGTTGACACTCACATCATATTTTTCATGATGTGAAGTCAGAAAAAGGTCAAGGATATTATGGCTTTGCAAATCACTTTGGGGGAAAAAAGTGGGTTCCTTCACTAGTTGAATCAGTTGGTTCGATTCAGCAAATAGCTCAACATATTGTCCAACAGGTGTCAATGGGCCCGAGTGACGTAACCAAGCCGGGTTGTGGACATTGAAATCGCCTGCTACAACGATCTCACTGTCAGGAAACAACCCCAAAATATGCGTAATCGAATCAGAGAGAGAGTCCAGTTTGTTAAAAGTGGGCTCTCTCCCTAGATTCGGGCTTCTATAAATAAAACAAAAATGCAGCAAGTGAGAGCGAAGCCTGAACCTAACCCACATTGAGCTAAACTCTGGATCGGTCACGTTCAGACTCCTCTCACACCCGTATGCTACATCCGTTCTTATAAAAAGGGCGATGCCTCTATGCAAAGAAAACAATGGTAGTAAGCGGTACCCAGGTATATGAAAATCCAGTGGATCTGCATCCTCGGCCACCTGGGTCTCACCTAGTGCCATTATTTGAGGCCTATGTAGAGTACAATGAACATATACCGAGAAAAAATTCGCCCTCAGTCCACGAATATTGCAAAAATCTATGCGAAAATGACCCGACATTTCCGCACCACGCAAATATCAAACAAATAAGGGCATATAAGGTACTTAGTTACGGCTGCAAGAGAATTGCACAACATGAGCAATACAAAAGTACTGAAGCAAGTGTTATGCCTTTACTTCAGCACAATTTAGCCCACTGTGCAACCCTACTTACAAACGTTACTAATGGGAGAGGATATCGGAGATGACGGAAACGAAGACAACAACAATAACTTACTCTGCGAGAAGCATAGAAAAGCCCCTCGCGTGGTCAGCTAAAAAAAACTGCACTGCTGAAAAAAACTGCACTGCTGTTTTCAAATTAAAAATTTTCATCATTGCAGTATCAGCTAATTTTTGCTTTAAATAAATCATATTAATTAAAAATTCTCCCAAAACTAGAATATTCTGCTAAAATTTAAATACTAGAAGTACTAGATTGACTTTATTGGAAAATATCAACTTTCAAAATAAACTTTTAAACTTTAAAAAGAACACACAAAAATTATAGAATATATTTTTGGGATTTATGACTTCTAAGGATAGGGTACCCTATGTAAATCTCGGGATCTCAGACAATTTAAGCCCCTTTAGGTCCCTTGATCCCGGGATTTTTAAATAAAAAATTTATATTACAAATATTCTTGTAAATGCAACCATTAAAATTTATGTTGATATGAATATGGCATTAGAAAAATTGAGGTTGAAAAAGATTGTTGGTACGATGAGTCTGAGTCACTGGAGCACAGACCTTGCAAAGTCTTAGAAGAATTTGCAACACCGGAAAGTCAGCTATGTATTTCAAAATTGTCAGATATTCTGACTTGGAAAATAATTTTGTTTTGTGGTGAAGGCAGTCGTGATCGAAACTTACAAATTGCTTACAATTATCGTACAGCTATTTCTCCAACTAGCATAAAATCAGAACGGTGCTTCTCATCTGCGGGTTATATTTGTAATAATATTCGAACAAAACTCTCTAATGAACAATAAGGCGCGTTGATCAGCTAAATGTATTGCTTTAAAATTAATTAAAACAAACAATTTTATTTGTAAAAGTCTTAAACACAAAAAACATGAAAATGGTGTCTAAAAAAAATGTTTAACATTTATATAATAATCCTTAACTGATCTGTATTTTATTTTGTTATATTTTTTGTTCTTAAAAATTAATACGATTTGCTAGTCATTAATATTATTTAAGTTTTTTTGTTTATTAACAATAAGCACCTTTTAAAATAAAATTTGTGGTTGGGAACTTCCCACTATAGCTTTTTGTTACTATGCAAATAAATTAACTATGCAATTTGATATATTTTATTAATATATGGTGTAAAAAAGTTTTACTTGCATTTTGAGCTTCTTCCATTTTTGCAATTAGAAAATAACTGGCAACCGATCAGTTGTTTATGGAACTTTGTTGTTGTGGCAAACCACGTTCGTTAAACATATCATTGAGCTACTTAAAATTACCACACTTTTGGTTTTTATAGATTTCATGTGAAACAACAAAAAATATAAAAACCGCTCGGTAAAGTGTCGTATCAATACCACGGGGTTTTTTACTTACACTGAAAGCAACGCAATTGTGAATACCCTTAATGTGTTTTGTTTTGTTTGGTTTTTGTTGCTTTATAAATGAATCAATTTACATTTTTTTTATTAACAAGTATTACATAATAAAAATTGAATTATTTGCCTCTTAAAGTTTTCAATCCCGATAATCCCGGGATCAAGAAAAGCTTATGGGATTTGATTCCCTTCTAACAAGCCAAGATTCATTTATATAAGGTTGCGTACATTTTTGACATTTTCTCAATTGGGAAACCTTATTTCAAAATGAGAGCAAGAGAGCGTAGCCATTTGAAAAAAATGCTCACAGTTGCTTGAGTATGAAACATTTAATATTAATATTTTTTTTTACTACTTTAAAAACTCCTATTTTGTGTGACTTTTTTGCTTTGTGAATTGGCTTCGACATCACATTGATTATGTAAAATTGAGGCCATTGGTTAATGGCCTCCAGTTACGCGTTACCTGCAAAAATAAATGAAATAAGATAAAGTAGACAGCATAAATTCCTCATATTTTCGCAAAACTATTTTTATATGTATGATTTCACATGCAAACTATCGAGTCTAAAAAAATCATTTTATGGCAAAGATGTATTTTTTGTTTTTACTTTTATAGGTAAAATATAGGAAATTATAGAAAAATTTGGGAAAAATTTCGTTCATTCTGGTCCGAATTTTCATTAATGTTTCGGTTTTTCGGTTTCGGGTTTTTAATAAACGATTTCGGATTATTCGAAAAACCGAGTTTTTCTGCTCGAGCTATTCCACATTTTCGAATAATTAAAATTTTTAAGTTTTTTGCATTTTTGTTGTTAATTTTAAGCGTATAAAACTATCTTTAAAATAGACGATTATTTAAGGAATAATCTTCGTAGTGGATGAGTTCATCAAACTTTTAAAGGAAGTAAGAGAAAACAATGGTAGTTTTTCTATCATTTTCGACAAATGAACGAACTTGTCTAACAAAAATGCTTACATTAGCATTTGGAGGCCTCGATATTCTAGCGGTAGCACGTTTGACTGTCGCTCAGGGGTCCTGGGCTCAAATCCTGGCCGGGCCATGGTCCTACGCTATAAACTTTTTTCCTTATTTTTAATCAAAAGAACTTAAAACCACTCCAATTTACGACAAAAAGTTGTAGTTGGTGGTGGTAGAAAAAGTTTGTGGATAGAAACGCTTAGTAACTTGATTTGACTGGGGTAAAAGCATAACCATTGCTTCAGATTTTATACCACATGTTTCTACAGCTTCTGCCACATTAAGAACATCCTATAAAATAGTTTCACTTGATTACTCCCTTCTTCCATTCTGTGGTATAAAAACGGACAGATAATATGGTCTAAAGACCTGCCGCCACCTAAACCTTACTTTAACCTTACCTTAACCTAACCTTAACCTTAGCTTTACCTAAACTTAACGTAACCTTAACCTTACCTTAAACTTAACCTTAACTTACCTAAACCTAACCTAAGCCTTACCTTAATCTAAACTAATCTTTACTTTAACCTAACCTTAAACTAACCTTAACCAAACCTTAACCTAACCTAAACCTAACCTTGGCCTAGCCTTAACCTTACCTTAACCTAACCTTAATCTAACCTTAACCTGACCTTAACCTGGCCTTAACCTGAACCTAACCTAACCTAACCTAACCTAACCTTTACCTTTACCTTTACCTATACCTTTAACTTTAACTCAACCTTAACCTAACCTAACCTAACTTAACCTAACCTTAACCTAACCTTAACCTTACCTTAACCTAACGTTGACCTAGCCTTAACCTAACCTTGACCTTAACCTAAACGTAAACCTAAACTAAACCTAACCTTGACCTAACCTTACCTAACCTTAACCTAACCTTAACCTAACCTTTACCTAACCTTTACCTTTTCCTTTACCTTAACCTAACTTAACCTCAACCTAACCTTAACCTAACCTTTACCTAACTTAAACCTAATATTAGCCTAACCTTAGCCTAACCTAAACCTTATCTTAACCAAACCTAACCTCAACCTAACCTAACATAATCCTTACCTTAACCTATCCTAAACCTAACCTTCACCTAGCCTTTACCTTACCTTAACCTAACCGTAAACTAACCTTAACCTTAACCTAACCTTAACCTAACCTTAACCTAACCTTAACCTTAACCTAACTTAAACCTAACTTTAACCTTACCTTAACCTAATCTTAACCTAATCTTAACCTTAACCTACCCTTATCCTAACCTTAACCTAACCTTAACCTAACCTTAACCTAACCTTAACCTTAACCTTAACCTTAACCTAACCTTAACCTTACTTTAACCTTACTTTAACTTAACCTAACCTAACATTAACCTAACCTTAACCTAGCCTTAACCTAACCTTAACCTAACCTTAACCTAACCTTACTTAACCTTAACCCAACCTTAACCTAATCTAACCTTAACATAACCTTAACCTAACCTTAACCTAACCTTAACATAACCTTAACATAACTTAACCTAACCTTAACCTAACCTCAACCTAACCTTAACCTAACCTTAACCTAACCTTAACTTAACCTTAACCTAACCTTAACCTAACCTTAACCTAACCTTAACCTAACCTTAACCTAAACTTAACCTAACTTTAATCTAACCTAAAGCATGAAAACAATTCATAAATAATCTAAACATGTGCTAACTTTTTCATTTTATTAATATTAATAAAATATATTTAATATTAATACTGCTATTTTTGTCTTCGTGTATGATTAAATACATTCAATAAAACCATTATTTAAATGGACTACATATACAAAATATATACGATGCCTTTGATTTTTCTATAAATTTTTTAATAAATTTAAAAGTATTATAACCAAGTGTTTTTCTAGATTAATCGGTTTATCGGTTTAAACCGGCTATATTTATTTAAATATTCGCAAAACCGATTTTTTTACAATTGTCACTTTCGGGTTAATCGAGAAACCAATTTTTACATTTAGGGTATTCACAAGGTATGCTATAATGTCATAATGTCATATTGTTCTAAGATTTTACTTTAGTTTAAACATTTTATTGTTGCCTTCCATATAAAAAAAAGTACAAATATATTTCAACTCTGAAAGCTATGTTTATTGAAGTGTCGTAATCAAACAGCTGTTTCTTATTTGCATTTATTTATCTTGTGAATTTTAGCACACTGCGGTGCAATACTATAGACGCACCTACTTTTTTACAATTTCCCTTTTCTGAAAAAATTTAAATGAAAATCAAGGATGCAGTTTAAAAGGACATAAGACAAAAACACGTCTTTTTATTCTTATTCATCGTTATACCATAATATGCACTTTTTAGGCGGTGCACAACTATAGACGCATTTAAATAATTAACATAAAAAAACGAAATTAAAAGCTGTTTTCCAAAGAAATTACATTATTTTTCAAATTAATAATGAGTAGGGCCTCCTTTCTGCTGAATAAGCTCAAATATCCTGTTCGGCATACTCTGAACTAAGTTTACACGAACATTCTGATCAATTGACTCCCATGCGTCAATCACGCTCATTTTCAGGTCTGAAATGCTGTTGTATTGCTTGTTTTCAGCGTATATTTTTCGAACTATTATCCCCCAGATATTTTCAATTGGATTTTGGTCCGGGGAACAGGCTGGCCATTGCAAAACCTCGACATTATTCGAAGCCAGCCACGAGCGAGTCGCATTACTTTTGTGGACAGAGGCATTATCTTGCTGAAAAATTAAATTTTCAGTGCGGCGTCTTTCCAAATATGGAAGCAGATTTGTCCTTAAAAGTTTTGTGTACTCTTCCGAATTGATGCGAGTTGTTGGAAATGCCACCTCCAGCATTTCATTTGCACAAAATGCTCCCCAAACCATTAGGGAACCACCACCGAAATTTCTCTTTGAAAAATAGCGTGGCTCTTTACGCAAATCTCTCCAGTAGGTATTGAAACCATCCGGACCATCCAAATTAAATTTTTTCTCATCAGAAAAAATTATCTAAAACAAAAAAAATATTAACATTTCTAATGGTAAGTTATTGAAAAATAACATACTTTGTTCCAGTCAGTATTCATATTTGATCTTGCGAATTCAAGGCGGGCAACCTTATGGCGATGTAATAATCTCGGCATTGACTTCAATTTTTGTCGAACAATATGGTCACAATTATTCAGCACCCGATTAACGGTCCATTTTGAGACGTTTAAACTTAAGTCATTTGCAATTTGTGCTCCGCTCTTCATAGAATTACTGGCTGCATTAATTATTCTTCGCTTTTCACGCAAAGACAGCTTTTCTTTTTTTCCTCCTTTCTTATTTTTACCATAATTAATTGGGTTTTTTAAAAAATTGCGAACAACTTTGTCTGAGCGCATAAGCCTTCGAGAAATTTCGCGAATGCCGACACCTTCTTCTCTAAAAGCGGAAATTTTTCCTTTTTCTATGTCGGATAAATATTGACCCCGTGGCATTGTAAAAAATTAACTAAAGAACTAACCAAAAAACTCGAAAATGTTAATATTTTAATGCGTCACCGGCGAGAACTCTAAAAAAAGTAAAGCATATCGAATGTGCGTCTATAGTTATGCACCAGATTTAAAATAGAAATATTATTATAACGGTTCGTAAAGAGAAAATTATTTCGAATGTTGTTTGCTAAAGTTGCTAACGGTAAATGTTCTCTCTAATGTCTTTAATAAAATTTTGTTTTCTTTACATGGGCGTAGTTAATTTTGTAAAAATAGAGTGCGGCTATAGTTCTGCACCGCAGTGTATAAAATTTTAGGCCAATATGACAATATGACATGATAGCACACCTTGTGAATACCTTGGCAATAGAATTTTGTTCAATATTTGACAACACTAAAAAGAAGTCAGTTAAATCTAACAAGTTTCGTGAACTTGACGAAATTCAACTCAACTCTCGTTTCAATGGCGTGTTAATTCCGAGTAAGCCCCGGGTTAACTTGTAATGAAAACGTAGTATAAAAAGTTCACAGCAAAACCCTGAAAAATGATTTTTGTTTTGAGTATCACAAAACCCTACTTGGCAAATGTCAAATTATTTTTGTTTACATAAAATAAGGATGCGTCAAAAAATTTACGCAACCTCCTTGGTAACTACCTACCAGAAGTGAAGAGCACAATAGAAGAACTTTTGAAAAAAAAAAAATAAAAAATATACACCTTTTAAAACTTTATAATATTAAGTATAAAATAAATTATTCTCTTTAAAATATCGCATATTGTATTTTTATATTTTGAAAAAGATTTATCAGCAAAGTCATACTAATAATAATTATTTCAATACAGTAAAGTTTAAATTGTTTAAAGATGTTAAATTAATGAAAAGTAAAGATTACATATTCATTTAAGTAATTTGAACAATTTTGTTTAATTTAAAACTATGTTTTTATCTTGATAATTATCGTTCAATCAATTAAAGAATAGTGACACAATATATATGAATTATGTTAAGACATTTTTTTTGCAGCACCAGCAATTTCAAATAGAATGAGGCTTAGAAATGAGATCTGCATCAAAATATTGGTATCGTTTGTGCAAAATAGCCACTCAGTTTTCATTTAAAATTGCTTGAAAATAGTTAAAAAAAGTTTGCCCTGTAACTTTTTAAAAAAAGGTATTTAAATATGCAATTCTTGCATGTGAATTATTTTAATATTAAATTTTATTTTTATTTTTAAAATTTGTTAATTAAAATTACTCGTATTAGAAATTAAGTGATCATTTTAGCTATTGGAAGAACTTGGACTTAAAGTTTACTATCTTGACACTATTTTCTTACAGCAGATAGTCGGGAAGCACCGACCATAGCATGCTGACTATGTTAAAGACAGAGTATTTTAACTTTTGCACAAACAAAGGTTGTCTCGTTATTGGTAAATATTTCTCTAAAAATCTCGCACAATCTTAATCAGTTTAATAAATAAAACTAGTAAAGAAGTCGTTTAGTTTACAGAGACATACTCACTTATATGGCAGGCACTCGATAGCGGGTATTTTATGTCTGTAAACAAGACATTTTGCAGACAATTTTTCACTAGATTGAGAAATAAAAAAATATAAAATGGAATAGATTATTATAGTCTCTGAAATTTCATTTCGAACGTACCAAAAACAAATACTTGAGCAGTATAACCTTCAAGATAGCTTTATAAATACAAGAGATCGTCAACCCTTCCTCTATCAAAATTGTTATTTTACATAAGTTTTGGCTTGTTTGCTGGAATATCAGTAATTTTACTTCAAATGAAATTTGCGTGAAAACAATAACAATTTCATTTTAAAAATTTTTAAGATTACCACTGCAAAAGTCTTTGATATATCTCAGTCAGTCTTCATTGTGAAAAATATTGTTATCAGTAGGACTTTTTCATTAAAAATTCGATTGAATAACACTTTTGAATGATTCTTTGATAAGATTCATACTGAGATGGATCTGAAAGTGAAAGAAAAGTTTATTTGAATACAGTAATAAATATATTTTAAGAACCAATTAAATAGATCGGGCTATCCAATAAATATTTTACAAACCGATTATTTTAAGCTCTCAATAAAGTTGTCTGCAAAGTTGTTTTACTTTTAAAAAAAAGTAATCAGGAAAGTTCTTTGTTTTAAAAATAAAATAAATAAACATTTTGGCAATCTGTAAAACATTGAAAACAACGCATTTCAACTTTTTTATTTATGTAACAAAACGATTACGTTTTTTATCATCATGACTTTTATTAAAAAATTGAGATTCTATCTTTTACGAGTATCTTAAATATTAAATTTTTAATCTAAAATATTACATTTTAAATCTTTTAGATAACACTTTTTACTTCGATATTTGAAAGCATTTTTTTATCATATGTTTTTTTTTTAAAATCAGCAGTATAAAAATCTCTATTTTGTAATCTCTAATTTAAGACCCTTTTCTTATTTATCTAAGATTTATTAAGGAATTTTCCAGCTACGACGCACACAACTCAACTCAAGTGTCATCATTTACTTTGAATCATTTTTATGAAATATTTGCACTTATAATTACTTCATTCTTTATGATGTCCTACGTTTTTATCTGTCAGAAATTATTTGTTTATTTGAATTGTGACATCAATGGCAAGAATTATAGCGAGTCTGTTTCTTAACTTATATTATAAGTGTGAACAAATGGACATGATGTAAAAGTCAAGGTGTTTTTGTGACCTTGCGGTTTTGCTTTTTTAAGGGCATTAACGGACCTTTTTGATTTTATGACGTTTGTTATGTTTTCCAAATTGAACCTTTAGATACGATATGTTCATGTATATTTACGTTTATTAGAATATGCTTTATAATCATTTGAAAAGATTATCCCTAATCTCTAAGAACAACCAAAATTTGTAAAGAGAAATTGAATAAATGAAATTATTAAAATTAGTAGACAATAAAAAAATAAAATGTTTTTCCAATAAAAAAGTTTATCTCTTAAGTGTTTTGCACTTAACATTGACAGTATTGCGTTAAGTATGGATCTGATAAAATTCACGGTCATTAAAAAACGTTATTCTTTCCAATCAAACTCATGAGCAATGTCATATTGAATACGATGATAGTGCCAAAATAAGACAGCAGACACGCCAGCTATCTTTTCTCGCAGATATTTTGGCTTTGAGCGGTATTTCAAACGAAATTATAATTATTTATTATTTCAAACTTATCGATATATTTTCAATGGTTTGTGGTTAAATCAGCGAAATTAAAAAAAAAGAACTGTACAAGTTGTTGTGGTTATATTAATAGAAGTTCACACCTACCAAGATTTTACGATTTATTTTTTATTTTGTTGATAAGACATAAAGACATTTACATATATGGCAGATACCAGGTTAAAAAATTATTTCAAAGAACTGGGGCCTTATTCTCTAACTGTGAGTTTTAAAGTGTATACGTTTCCTGACTGAGCTCACCGACAGAAAAGCAGTGAGTTTTTTTGAAGGGCCGTGTACACTTTAAAACTCACAGTTACAGAATAGGGCCTCTGACTAGGGCGAATAGATTATATATAAAAAAATGCCCTTGTATCGAACTGGCTCATGAGGGGATCGATAGATATGATATCATACATTAACGATACAAAATTTTGAAAAGGATAGGACTTCTTCTTCCTGCTCCGGTTTTGAGCCAAAACAGGACATTTTTTAAACGATTTTTTTAAAAATTTTATATGAAAAGAATTGATAAATATTGGAGCAATGATCATTAATACAAACTTTCATCACGATATGAACTCATTCTTTAGCTGCAGAAGGCCCTTTAAAATAATAGATTTCTAAAAGTTTTTTTTATTGCAATAAAAATAAGCAGAATGAATAAATATAAGATAGAAAACTTTTTTACAAAAATTGGTCTCGATATGACAACATCTTCAAATTCCAAAACTGCTCAAAAAATTTCACTTTTTGTTAATATTAAAGTCGATTTCAGTAAATTTATAAACGCTGATTTTGATTTTGGTAATATAATTTTTTATCTCTTTATGAACTTAAGATATGTGGTGTTGAATTTAAAATATATGCGTTTTTTGGCATATGTGAGTAGTTATAAAAAAAGAATGGATCAAATTTAGGGATGCAAACGATGCATCGATAGTATCGTCATCGACGATATATCGTTCATAAACATCGATGACAACATCTATGTTCTTATGAGCGATACATCGTCAATACATCGGTCTGAAAAGGAAAAACAGCGAAACAGAAGTGCAGATGTACCTGTAGTCTCCTATTACCCCAATAAAAAAAGTTGCGATCGAAATTTGGGATGACATGAAATCTCTATTTTCAAAACTTGCGAAGATTGGAATGCTATATCTGTACCCAGCGAACACTTGTCCTCGGAAGCTGGAGCAACCATCACTCAAGAAAGAAACAGGCTTCTAGTGACGAGGTTATCTAAGCTTCTTTTCCTTAATTCAATCTTTAAATTGATAAACTCCAACAAATAAATGTTTTAAAATTATGAAATGGGAACACATGTATTCTATTTGATATAGATTCTATTTTGGTAGGTGGTCTATAGGTATAAGACCATTCTGCTGGTGCAATCAAGTGATGTCAGCAGATTACCCGTGCTATAAAGTAAGGATAAGTATGTAAACAAAACTATCGAAGTTTACCACTGAAAAACATCGTTTGACGCCATCGATGCCCATTTTTGTTATAAAGCCTAATTTTGAGGTCGGAAAATATGAAAAAAAAATCTTTAATTCAAAAAACGGACATAAAAAAGTTTACAAAAACGAATATAAGATTTTCTGTCACAAAATTTAAAAAACAAAACAATAATTATAAATTATGTAAATAAAAGAAACTGTGTTTTGTATGAACAAAAAAAACCCGTTTTTTGAGGTCGAAAAAAATGACAAAAAAATAAATTTTTCTTACAAAATATAGAAATTTTGTCTATTCCTTTTTTTAAAATTTTGTTTTTGTAAATTTTTCTACGTCTTATTAAATTATTCTTTCTTTCATATTTTAAAAAAGAGTGCAAATAAAAAATATGTTATCTATAAAAATAATACTAATAATTTTCGAATCCAATACTAGGCTTAATAAAAAAATGAAAACATCGTAAAAACATCGATTTATCGGTCTTATTAACGATTTTTTTAAACATCGATAATTGTCAAGTGAACGAACATCGATGTTTTCATACATCGATGTATTTAAGAACGATGTTGCATCCCTAATCAAAGTAAAAACCTTCAATTAAGCTGGAATGATATAAAAAGCCCCTACGTAAGATTTCACGTTGTTAAAAATGTAATTTTAAAAAAATTGTAAAACACATTTTTAGAGTCCAGCTTTTATAGAAAATGATACAAAATGCTGAATAAAAGTGTTCAGTTTTATAAGAACCACACACAAAAATAACTATGTTTTACGAGCTGGATAAGCCTTTGAAGATCCCTTTTCAGGCAAAAAAAAATAAAAAAACTGGTCAAATGACTCATTTAGAAAAACTTGCGTTGCCTATAAAAACTCGCAATTTTGTAAAAACCTGTAAATTTTGTTATAATTGCTATATTTTTTTAATTAATTATTGTTTAGTGCTTTTAATAAAAAAAATCGACTTTTTTAGAATTATATTTGAGCTTAATACCAAATAAGTTCATGAAACAACAGGTTCCTCTAATTGCACTTGCATCTTTGCGCGTAATTATCGTACGTGCCATTTTTTCGAAACTACCTTTTTGATGCAAATTTGTTATACACTCCCCAAAAACGTATTACCTGGTTAAGTATTGTAGCTGTAAACCTTATAGTAAATTAGTTAATTATCTAAGCGCATGTAAAATTAAGTTTTGTTAATGCAAGCTAAAGCACAGAAAAGTAGAAAAACAATCGGTCATGCAAAAATTGTTTTTTGGCACATACGATAAATTTAGGCAAAGGGGTCGATATATCCTAAGATCTAATAAAGATGGAAAAAATTTTCTGCCAGATTCGGAATCAGGGATCATAAATCTATTTGACTACAAGATTGAAAAAAGATAAAATTTTTTTGCACTCCATGATGTTTAGGGATATTTCCGGATAGGACGATATTGTTATATCAACATCAAATTTTGAATATCCACTTTTTTATCACATAATTACTATATTGATCCTTATCATGTTTACTGTGATATTAATAATTTTTTTGAAATATGCTATTTTTAAAGATACTCAGAAGTAGGCATTTGGGGTCAGATCGTAATGAAATTTTGCATGTGTTTAGTTTATCCTATGATCAGCTGATTTAACTATAATTTCTTACAATTTGTTTAATAAAAAATCAAGCCACTTTCAAGGACATTCTGGAATAAGATGATGACGTTATATCGGTAAAAAATTTCATATAAGCAATATTTGGGTTAGTACCAGGGTTCGGACTAGAAAATTCGTAAATCGCAGTAAATTTTAGAAAAAACGCAGTAAAAGGAATTTTTTCGCAGTAGTTTTTTTGTTTTTGTTTTTATTTACAATCATGTATGTGTATTTACTACTAATAACATAATATCGTAGTTGCGCTTGCAATACCGCGTATCCCACCACTTGCAATACAGCGTATATTGCAAAAGGGCCAAAATTCATTTCATTTTGCTCGTTCATGATTTATTTTTCGTTAAATGCTTACTTGACCACAGCGCAAATATCTTATTTCAATAAATTTTTAGTTCAGTTGAAAATCCATTCAATAGCTTAAAATAAAATCAGTTTTTCTGCACTCATGCAAAGTTTTACTTTTACCTTATGTGCAAGTGGCGGATACGCGTTATTGCACGCCCAACGACGATATACATACAAATATACACTAAGGAAAAAAGTTATGTAGACAGTACAGAGACATATATGTAAAATCTATGTACTTAATCTTGTATGGGAACGCAACGAGAGCTATATGTACTGGGTAAAGTGAGCTTATACTGGTTATATTTCAATTTGTTCTGTTAGTAAAATGAAGTCATGTGTGACTTCACAAATATGCTGTATATACATTTTTATAATGGGTCAATAATCTATGTACTGAGTACATCGGAATTCTACTCATTACATACTAAAATTTTTTTGTTTTATGTAATGAGTCAATAATCTTTTTACTACGTACGTCGGAACTGTACTCATTGCATACAATTATTTATTATTTTATGTAATGGGTAATCTATGTACTCATTACAAAAGGTTAATATTTATGTAATAGGTTCATTTTATATGTACTCACTACACACAGTTATTTAATATTTTATGTAATTGGTCAATAATCTATGTACTACATACATCAGAACTGTACTCATTACATAAAATTATTAACAATAACTTTTTAATGAGCATAGTGTGAATGTACCCACCACGTGCATCTATCTATTCATTCACGACACATAATTTTGTGATGAGTACATAAAACTCTTTATTGACTATATGCAGTACTGTTTAAAATATTTATATAGTCAATACATATTTCAACATGTACTTAATACAAGAAAATCACCAAATTTATGTGTGCAGAAATTTATGTCATGAGTACATAAATTTATGTAGTGAGTCTATAGTTTTTCCCTCTGTATATGTATAACTATATAGTACAATATATATTTGCATGTTGCAAAAACATATTTTTTACTGATTCAAAATATATTTGCTGTATAAAAATTCAATCACGGTCGTTAAAAGCAAATCAGTTCTAAATTTGGTCAAAAAACCTTATGTAAAACTATAAAATATTTTATTTTGTCGAAATGACAGCTTCACCTAACAAATTACTTTCTTTTGTTTGAACGCTAAGACCATAGTATAGAGATGTAATGGACCCCTGAAACTCTACATTTTTAATCAACATCAATGCTTACTTAATTTCCAAAAATAACCATAGAAGTGTTTGTTGCGAATAGATCGCAGTAGATTTGAAAAAACCGCAGTGACGCAGTAGAATATTAAATGTTGCCAAAAAGCGCAGTAGATCTACTGCAATTGCAGTAAAGTCCGAACACTGGTTAGTACCTATAACTTCATTTCAAAATCCTTGCAATATTATTGTTTTTCATAACACATGTAATTTTTGACGATATCTTAGAGCAGGAAGATGTGATCAGAACAGGACAAAATTTTATGTAGCTCCACTAGAACAACTTTTTAAGACTTTATTTACAATTAGTTTTTAAAAAATGCCCTGATTTTAAGGACAAACCGCAGCAGGAAGGGCAATCAGATCGAAATTTTATTTTGTGGCTTACATGTTTGTTACAATTGCTCTCGAATGTGACCTGAGCCAAATTGATGCTATGCATTTGCTAAATTCGACCCAGCCTACTGTACAACTAAGCTTATGAGTACTTTTTAAAAACATTTTTTTAAAAGGATAAAAAAAGAACCATCAAAAATACGCTAGAGGGTAAAAGTATTGTTTCAAAATATTACTCATAAAATTTTTCTATGGGTCTGTGAACACAACAACTATATCACTTGGCATAAATGTAGTAGTTTTCTTTCCTTTTGCTTGCGTAAAAAGCTTAATTTAGAGAAAACTTAAAGCATATATTTAAAAAAAGAAGTGAAAATTTAGATGTAAATTTTTAAATGTCAGAATGGATCCGAAATGAAAAATCAATTGTCGGTCGATATTTTTTTGTTCAATCATAGGTAAGGTTAATCTAGATGCCACCTGATGGAGGCACACATGCACAATTCTTGTCCTTAGTGCTACACTCAAAAAATTTATTGGTAAAATTTCTACGAATGATATAAGTTAACAAAATATTCGTACATTCTATAAATATTAGTCTTATATACAAATAATTTTTATTGTGATATCTTTACGAATTCATTCGTAAAATTTTTTTTATACCTGATGTGGTATCTACGAATATATTTGTTTTATATACTAATGATATTCGTAAACAAAAATAAATCAATTCGTATTAGTGCATTGCACGAATGATTGTGTACATATAAATAATAATATTCGTAAATTTCTATTACGAATAACTTCGTAATTTTTTTTATTACATTCGTAGTACTTGCTTATGCTTTCGTACTATTTAAGTTTAAGAGTTAAAAAAAAACAACCGAAATCGGTCAGCCTGGTTTGTCGAATAACTTCAGAATATAAGGAAATGTATGATTGTGAAGTGACTGTAGCCTACTGGTAGAGTGCGTGGCCCGGAAGTTAAAGAGCCAAGGTTCAATCCCCAGCTCAGACAGAATATTTTTTTTCGCTAAAAGATATTATGATCATTCATAAATGTAACAAATGTATTCGTACAATATACATTTGTTTTTTTACGAATACGAATAAAATATTCGTAATACACTCACAAAAAAATTTCCAGAAAATCTAGAAGAAAAGCACCCATCGTTAGAAAATCGGGCTTCATTTAGCGCCGATTTTTTAAGAATGAAATATATTTTTCGTTAAATTGACACCAGAAGTGTAAAACAGTTTAGAAAAATTATCCAATAGTTTTCGAACTATTTCGCTAAATTGCAGAAACTTATCTCAATTGTGTTAAAATCTTATGACATTTGAGTAAGTTTTTCTATCGTTTACTTATCATCGTTTACTTATCTGTAACTAAGAGAAAGATTTTCTCTTAAAATAAGAAATTTTCTATCGTTTATTAATCATCGGCTATAACTAAGAGAAACTTTTTCTTTGAAAATAAGAAATTCTTCATCGAATTCCTGAAAAAATTTTGAAATTTTTGCAAAGAAATTAACCACTTTTTAAGATTTGAAACAGCATCCTGTGATAATTATTGTTTTAAAACTGACAAAAAACTGCAAACATTATTATAAACATTAAATTAAATATAAAAATTACCACTATCCGGAGACTTGAACCTCGGCCGCGTGAGCGTAAGTCCATCAGCTTATCCATTCGACCATCGCAATTGTTAAACAAACGTCACTTAATTTACTTTATTAAGAATCGTGTGCTTTGTAAATAATTTTAAAGCATTTTTTCTAGAAATATTAGAAAAGCATCCTTAAAATAAATCACTTGTGATGTGCAAAAAAAGAAAAATTTTCATGTATTTCTATGAAATATCTAAATATTGAAACTCGAATTTCTCAAAATTTAAGAAATCATGTTATAGAATACTGCAAGCAGACTTGATATCAATACAGTTTTTCTTCAAATTATTTCTGCTTTTATATAATTTTTGGAAATTTAACTTTTATCATACCTTCATTTCTTATATTTAAGTTAAAACTTGTCTTTAAAACTAAGAAGCTGTTTTGATAACGTTGCAACGAATTTAAGACGTGAGATCGCTAAATCATGTAAACATTCTCTTCTTGAAGGAGAAACCTCTATAGAATATAGAAAAAGCCATGCCTATGAATTGAAGCCACAGTTTCTTAATTTAAGGGAAGCAGATTTATTTGAGTGTATATTAGGCCGGGTCGATTTGTGGGGAGGCAAAAAAATGCCCCAACTTTTCCGTAGGGTAAAATTTTGAAAAATCCCTCTTTGACCCATTTAGAGTGCCCCAATCGAGTCCAAATGTATGACCGATCCCCACTAACTTTGGAGGGCCAATCCACCCATACCAGTGGCTCACCCCCTGGAAACCCCCTGGTGGTTCCCCAAACAAACAAAGTTCCCCATACAAACATTTGCTCCAGGGGGTTTCAGGGCGTGTGCCACTGCCATGGGTGGATTGGCCCTCCAAAGTTAGTGGGAGCCGGTCATACATTTGGACTCGATTGGGGCACTCTAAATGGGTCAAAGAGAGATTTTTCAAAATTTGACCCTACGGAAAAGTTGGGGCATTAGAATTCTTTTTAGAGATATAGTTCCTCGGGCAAAGTTTCTTATTTTGATCCCTAGAATACGATTTTCACTGAGCAATGGGCGATTTTTAAATCGACCTGCCCTAATATGTACATTCTCAAGCCATGGGACGGCTCGTGGTTTAGCCGTTTACAACATGGCAGGAATTATACCGTCTGGTCTAGAGATTTATATGCCGAGAACGAGTTTATAGTCCATAGGATTTTGTCCGACGTTATTGAGTCGTGTGGAACCTATAGCGGGTTTGTCCTGTGTCTCCATATTGCTAAAGTGTTTCGAGTACTGATACAGCCGGAAAAGTTTGCCTTTAAAAGCACATCTCAGAAATTTTAATTATTTTTTTATCAATATAAGAAAAAAAAAGTATTTTTTGTCTTAATAACTATGATTCATAACATAAATTTCTTTAAAATTTTATTTTAAAACAACTCATACTAAAGTTTTAATTTCTAACTTGATTTTGATTAGATAATTTTTGTCAACAGAGCTTTTCACAATCTGAGTTATCGTCGGGTTCTTAAGCTATAGCTGGTTGATTACTTCATCTAACCTTGAATAAATATTGGTATAGTTTCATCACTTAGTTGTCATAACATATAAAGAACTCATCATCTCTACATCTACTCATGACTCCCGTTCTTGTGCTGCTGGAATGTCAGAAAACTGACTGTCTGACAACTGATCTAAAATTGTATTTCGCTTGCGTAATGTCTGTTTAGTAGACGTATTTGACACATCTAGCCTCGGAGCTTCATTATCGCAATTTTGCTAAGCAAAACATGCAAATTTCAAGTGTTTACAGTCATAATTGTTTCAGAAATTTTAGCGAAGATCACATATCTGCAAAAACAGTTTTGGGTATATCTTTTATGTATTTAAAATTTGCTCAAAATATGTGATAAAATTATAATAATTTAAGGGGGGGGGGGTACATTATTAGCGTCTGCAATGAATTAGACTTATAAGTTTGAGTAAAATTATGAATGAAAAATCAAAACAATTTTGGAAAGAATAGTATTTCAACATAACAAAAATAAAAATCATTTCTATGCTTATCATCAGAAAATTTTACAGTGATTAAATAAAGAAAACTTATCAATTTCCCTTAGAATTCATAATCTGAGGAGTATTTAACTAGATACTTTTAAAGATAATAAAAAGTGTTATTAAAAAATTTTTATATTTAATCATATGTAAACACTTCAAAATATATATCAGTTATAATATTAGTTTACAAATGTAAACTTTTATACGCAAACAATCATTAGTGCTTATCTTGGGATAAGCACAAGTTTCAAAATATTATAATTTTAAGACGTTATCGTAAAATAAAATTGTTGTTTAAAAAAAATTACTTGAAAATATTACGGAATCGGTCTAGATACCGAAAACTTTATTAATTTTTTTTTTTAATTCTTATAGTTTGTTTTAACATAATTAAAAGACATTTTGAACAATAAGGTAAGGTTTTTCCATAGTTTTTTTTTTACAAATTTCTGATAATCTAATCAACTGTATTGAATAATCGTGTGAAGAAATCATAAAACTTGAACCAATAATTGCTTTAATTCTTTTAAATTCGATTCTATTATAGTGATTTTGTGACTTATACTTATATGCGAGTTATCAGGGTTTTTGATTGTCAATTTGTGTCGTTTTTATCAATTATTCCTCATTTTTATAACAAATTGCTCATCAATTTGCCTTAGCGCTTACATTAGCCGGTATGCAGTTTACTCGCAATCAAACACGTGCCTTTAACGCCTTCATACGCTCTCATTATCATTGCAAATCATATGCATCGCTCTTGATACTAAAACTCACCAACACAATCACCTGCCCAAGCTAAATTTTTTTTTGGCAAATTACTAATCATTATATCCCCCATAAACTATTCTAGTACATTGTAAGCCACAGCAAGTGAAACGGAACGCTTACTTTGTTACTCTCTGGCAAAAAACAAACATAATCAAAAAAACAACACTCAATATCTGAAAAGAGCGCAGAATGTGCTCCATCAGTTGCTCTGCACTGTGTGCAAAAATGTGCATTAAGCGGACAAATTTAATACATAAAGGCCTGGTTTCACCAACTATACATAAGTTTTACTTAAGTTTAAGGTTTTTGCTGATAAGTTCAATTATTTTTAAATATATAATCAGTTGTTACGCGTTTTCCATACTTAAGTTCAACTTAATTTAAACTTAAGTATGGTTGATGAAACGCATTTTCAGAGTTTATAATTGAGTTTAACTTTGGTATAGCTTATGAAACCGGGCCTAAAGTTTTTTAATTCTCTTTAGAGATGACTTAAAAGGATATGTTATACAGAACACAAATAAAACATAAAGCATTGAATCTAAAAATTTGGATACTACATGATATATCTTTAAAACAAAATAACACTGAATCTTTCATTCATATAAAAAAAAATCAGAGAAATTGTTAAAGAGGATTTACTTGAGTTAATTCAAGTATAGCAGTCAAAATTTTTTCTCTATCATTTTGAAATTATGTACATTGCTTAAGGCATGGTTCAGAAATTTTATGAAATCGTTTTTTTTTTGATATTTCAAAAACCATGCTTCAAAAATATAGTCTTTCGAGAATATAGGGGAGAGGGCAGGGTTGTGAACCAGGGATCAAGATATATGCACAATTCTGCTTTTTTCGGCACTTTCGAGATCAGACGCAAGCACTTAAGGCTTGTGGCTTATTATGTCAATATCTCAGAAAAAAAAAGTTTGCAGTTGCATATAAACTTATCTCAGAATCAAAAATTTTCAAGTTCCAAGTAAACGTAATTAAGGTACTATTACAGTGTGTAAGAAATTAAATATAAATTTTTTCTTTCTTAAGGTCTTAAGAATACGTATACAAACTTTTAGGTAAAAATATCAAATAGAAAAAAGTTATAACATATCACGGTTGGCTGGAATATTTTATAACCCAAAAGTTGCTGCCCTCAAAAAATTCATGTTGGTACTAACTCGAAAAATCACACTGATCATACTTGTGTAAGAAATAGAAATCTTTATTGTTTGTGTTTTAAGGCTTAAATTTTTAAAAACAATATTTTCATGTATTCTATTTTTTTTAAATATATATCTAATGTTTTAAGGTTTTAACTAAATATTGAATGTGTTGAATTCAGACCCAACAGATAAAAGTGAATTGTAAATACAAATCTTTACAAGTGATTTCTGTTATAGTTAATTACAGACCTCAGGAGTTTTTCTGCATATTTTTCTTTTTTTCGTCTGTTTTACAGCTAGCCCAGGTGGTTGCAAAATCGAAATGAACAACTTCCATAGCTTATTAACTGAAGAATCCTAATTCTCTCTGTTTCCTTTTGCAGAATTCCGCGACATGCGCAAGAACAGAATATACGATTAACACTGGTGTCTTTACATTTTCGGTAAAACTGAACCCTGTAAAATTTCTTTTCTGGTGGTGCTTCCTTGAAATCTGATCCGTCTTCTGACCGCACACTCAAACAAATTTTGATAAATTTTCCTCCGCTGTCGATGACCAATTTCAACATTTCATCAGATACGCTGCAATTATTCATGACTTCTTGAAAAAATTCTTCCCTATCTTTTTAATAAATAGCAGTTTTTTTAATTTTCCAGACTTAACTTTCGTGATGATACTAATTTTTTGGAGTTGAAGTTGACCATCTAAAATATGACTATTCTCTGCAAGTTGCTTTTTTATTCCTCTCTCGATAAGTTTCCTATTTTTTGTGATTGAGCGAAAAGCTGTTGCAATTCCGTTCATGACGTTGTTCGAAATATTGAACGCTGTTTTGAACTTTCTCACGCCTTCTACTGGAACTTGGACTATTTTGTATACCTTGCTGACGCTAGGTAATTTAAAGGTATAATTTTGTGTCGTCCGAATTTAAGTTTTGTGCAACTATGCTATTCTTAATTAGTTTGGTCATAATCATTTGGTGTTCTGTAGGAGTAAATTTTGACACGGTATATTCTGTTGTCGTATTCACGCTTTTTTTACGAGACTGAGGCTTAACTGGGGTATTTTTATTTTTGTTTCTGCTTTTATCTTTTTTTTTCATTGCAGATTTGTATTAATTAGTGATTTTTCGATTTCACATATCTTGCAACAAACTTCCTAATTTATACTTGAACACAATATTTTAGATTGTATTAGGATCGGGATGTGCTCAGGCAATTCTATTTTAGGTAAATTTTTTACTTTGCTTGTTTTCATATCAAAGTGATGGAATTTTCTTTTGCAAGATTCACACAAAGCACGAGAAAAACGACTGTCGTCGAAAGATATAGTATGTATATAGTTAACTTTTTTTAGCAAATTTTTGCATAATGCACTTAGACATAAAATGCATTTTTGTACCTTTTTAAAGACACACTTTTGCAAAATTTTCTTTATAAGACCATTATTTTTACTTATTTTGGTGGAATTTTATTTCTTTAGTGATATTTTATTTAATATCACTAAAAAAATCTCTTAACATTTTCTAACGGAAAAATCCGTATAAAAAACAACTAATTAAAAACTAACTTAAAATAAACTAGCTTATGAACAACTTTGAATTATATTAAGGAGGCATCCACTTCAATTTTGACTAGTTTTTATTGCATTATATATGAAGTAATTGAGAAACTACTTAAAAATAAGTGGTTTAAAAACTACTTTGAATCATATTAAGGCGGCAACTACTCTGATGTTGACATGTTTGTATAGCAAATTTTTATTAGATTACAATTTGATATGTATTTAACCATGCTATTTCACTAAATATTATTAACTTTAGGCCTTCAATTATATGAAATTATGTAAATATTTTTCAAAACAATAAAATAAATTATTCCTTTGATGTAAAGAAATTTCAAATTTTAATGCTTTTAAATTCATCTTCAGAAAATGGAATATTAACTAGTTTTGAATTGATTTATTTTAAAGTTATTGAAAAAATAGTTTAAATTTAACTAATTTAACAAGTGGTGTAAAATATATGCGGTTTTCAATTGATTTATTTTAAAGTAGTTAAAAAAATAATTTAAATTCAACTAATTTAACGAGTAGTTGAAAACATATGCAGACGAAAGTCAATTGACTTATTTAGCGGACATCACCATACAAAATATGTAAGTTCGTTTTATGGAAAAAAGTCAGTATTTCAACTAGTTGTGGTTGACAAAAAACTACTTTTTCAACTATTTTTAAATTAGTTGATTTTCCAACAGGGTTATTTAAATAAAAACGATTTAAAATACAGAAACATATATTGACTTAAAAATAAAGCGCCCGACGGATTTTTATTCGTTTAAAGTAATATGATCAGTGTAGTACCCCGAGTAAGTATCAACATGAACTTTTGGAGGGTAGCAACTTTTGGGTTAAAAAATTTTTCAGCCAACCGTGATATTTTATATTCGTATGTCGCGCGATATTCAAGAATCTTTAAATCTTTAATCCCGTTTTTCGCGAAACAAGGTTTTTCGAATCGGCTTCTAAGATATCTGGAGTTCTACTTGATCGATTTCGATGAATCTTGATTTATTGTGATCCATATAGACTCTGTTAAGCACTAGACCTATAAAAAGCCAAAAAATAAAAGTTTCGGCCAAAAAAGGGGGTTTTTTGTGTATTTTTTTTTCAACGCATGCTATTTTTTTATTTTTTTTTTGTTTGCGTAGGTTGAGTGCTCAACTACAATCCTTAACTATAAAGGCAAAAATTTTTTTCCTCATGAATAATTCTTTATTATGTAAAAAATTTGAATCATTGAAATTAATAATACTAGGTAAAAAAATGAATAAAACAGGTGTTTTTTTATAGCTAAACACTGTAAAGTACCTTAAAGTAATTTTAAATTTTTGATGCACCCTCTTGCTTACTATGACATTCCGTTACCATTTTTGTTGCTAACTTTACTCGTTTTAAACTTTTTAAATTATTTTAGCTTCCATTTAGATAGCGCGACAAAAGTGTTCCCAACACCGTGAAGCAGGAATTTTTATAGCAATTTTTTCTGTGTACTTATCTTAAAAATGCCTTATTTTGAGTTATGAGCATTGAGCGAGACATATCAAAATAAAATTTTGGCTACAAAACGTTGGCACTATTTTCTTCAAAATGGCACTATTTTTCTTTTCAATTTGGCACAATCACAAAAGGTCCAATTTCATCCCTGTTTTTAACTATTACTAATTTTTCTTTCCTTCATTTACACATTGCCAATCTTTCAACTGTCAAGTTTGTCTTTTGATTTTATCATAGTGCTATCCAAGTGAATGAATTTATTCTAAAAAGGTGAGTGTAATGCATATTTAATTAGTATTTTGATTTTATTTACGATCCAATAGTTGGTTATGTCGAAATATGTTTAGAAATGGCGTTGTTTTTGACGTTTCCAAATGAGCGTCATGACTGGGTTGTGAACCACTGTGGTGGTTGGAATATGAACCATCCGTTTTTCGTAATAGATTTGTTCTACAACTGCCAAATATCTTTGTATCTGCCAAATATTTGTCTTTAATTTTTTAAAATTTTTAGCCATGTCAACCTCAAAAAAAAAAACCATCGCATTGCTAAAAAAGGCTGCCGCAGCTAAATAATTTAAATTGAATGCGTTTTTGGGTGCAATTAAGAACTATTTATTAAGGAAAGAAGTAATAAGAGCAGCTGCCCGTGAATATGACGTCGATAGGATCACGCTGACTCGTCATGAGAAGAAATTTGCCGACCATTTGACAGATATTTCCACCATTAGTGATTTTTATTTGTTGGAATTTATTTGTTAATTTGTTGGCCATTACAAATAGCCACTCCAAAGATACAATCGAGCTCACTTCTCCAGAAAAAAATTGATGATATACAGCAGGAAAAAACAGCAGAAAAGTCAAAACCACAAGCAGCACCGAAGAAGGCACAACCAGCACCATCCCAGCGTCCAAAGACAAAAGAACTATCAAAACCACCTGATGAGGAGATGGATTTTTGCACAATTTGTTAAAGGTTTTTGGCTTAATAATTAACCCCCAAAAACTCCATCGAATGCAAGACATGAGGCCGGCCTGTTCACTTGAAGTGCGCCTTTATAAGAATGCGTTCGTATTTCACATTCAAACATTGCGACACTGATTTGGATGAAGATGAAGATTATAATTATTGAATACTTCCATTCAAAATTATGGGTATTTCACTTCACATTTTTCGACTTTTATTGGGATTTGCTAGATAGTTCACAACCCAGCCACTTTTTTGGAAGAACAAAAAATAATGTCCCTAGAAAATTAGCCGTAGAGAGTCAAACTTTACCCATCAAAATCAAACCCAGCCCTCTCCCATAGTGTTAAATTTTTGTAAAGATACTAACATTATTTTAGCCTCTACAGCCGTTTTAGCAGGTATCGAACCACAGTGTTGATTTTCACTCACTCTTTATACTCATTTATCTCAATCCAAAAAGTACTATTTTTTAATCCCTACTTTAGTTTAGATTAGCTGGGTCTCAAATCCACTTCCTGAAAGGAACTTACTTGCATTCAAACTGAGTTGGACGAGTGGATAAAGTATTGGGCCAGAACATCAGAGGACGTGTGTTCAAATCACGAACTGGTCAGAAATTTTTTCATTTAGTTTAATTTAGCTGAGTCTCGAACCCACTTTTTTGCTTGTTTGCTTACTGATTGCAAGCTTAATTGCTTTCGTAATGCGGCAAAATAAGCGATACCTTTGAAGCAACGGAAATGGACGAGTGGACAAGGTGTTGGACAAGCACATCAGATCATGAACTGGGTAGAAAGTTTTTTAAGTTGATATTTTATTGCTTTTTTTAAACCTTTTTCGGACTAAAAACTAGTCTTTTTTGGATTAGAAAATTTTCCTGGATTAAAAAGTAATCTCTTTTTGGTGTTGTCCTATATGTAATCTAAAAAAGTTTCAAATTTAGTCCCAGATTTTTAATTTTTAGTACCAGCAATAGCTGCACTCATAGTGACTAACCCTTAACTGGTACACTTCAAAAAATTACTTTAACAGTACATCTGGTGCCAGGGTCAACGAAAATGCTAAAAAAAAACAAAATTTGGTTAGAAATTCTTGTTGTTTTTTAAGAACGTATTAAATAAAGTTTTTTCTTCCTGTTAAGAAATATTTTTTTTTAATTATTTTGAATAATTGAGTTGAATTGAATTATAAGAGAAATCTCTTTTGATTTTTTTGTGTGGTACCATAGACCAGGAGTACCAGTTAAGAGTTAATATTCTTGATTTTATTTTTCAGACAAATAGCAGATTCAAAATCTATAACACCACCCAGGTTCTTTTTTTAAGGTCTCATTTAGCGCCATTTTGAGCATGATCGACAATTTTTTAAATCAAAAAAAAACAATTTTTTTATGATGAATGAGCGATACAAATCATACCTTACAAGCTTTAATTTATTTATCATTAAAGTTTTTTCTATCATTTATTTATCATTATTTAAATGATAAATAATGCTTCCTCAAGCTTTCGAGAGCTGGTCCACCTTAAGTTAATTTTTGGTAAAATATTTAAACAATTTTTTTTTAAAAATACCCAGGGTAAAATGCTGAGTAAAATACAGTGTTTAAATCTAAGTCTTATATTTAAAAAAAGAAATGCGGTTGTAAATAACTTACACCAATATAGAAATAACGTAACTTTGATGAGCCACAAATCAAGAGATAAGAAACAATGTTTTGAAAATACTTAAACATTAAGTGGCTTTGTTCAGTAAACTTGCAAGTGACTTTGTTTGTAACAAGAAGAACACAAAACATTTATATATTTTATCCTTAAAAGTGCTGACTTTAAAAGTTGTTAACAAAAATTTTGTACAGTTGCAAGTGTTAATTAATATAAAGTGTTGTTTTTTATAAAGTGTGATATTAATTATATAGATGGAAAAATTACGTAGTTTTTGTACTACACGCAGAAAAATGCATTCTTCCAATGTAAGAGGATTTAAATGCGTTTACAGACAAATTTAAAAAAAAAAACCTATTTGACATTAAATTAACTTATTTGGCTGTGCTCCGCCATAGTTAGTTAATTAATTGAATAACCTAATAATTGATCGATTTAGGTCAAAGTCATGTGTAATTGAACATTTGGTTGTAAAATACCCACCTTTCAGTTAGAACACTAGCTTCTGGCGAAGCAAAAAAACTCGTTTCATTTCTATGGTGCATTTCGACAAACTCTCGAACACCAAGCGGTGATCTATAAATAGCCTACTGCTTTGAAATGTCATATGATTAGCAGCCATACAATTCAAAAGAATGAATTCCTAAATCTGCGAAGTCATATTCTAATTTAAACAGTGAGTTCATCACAGGTTAATCACTCAAAGACTACTGAAGAGGAAAATGTAGCGATTTCACTTTTCTTTGATTATTTTCATAAACAGCTAATTTTGATAACTACCCATCGCCGCTCGTGAGAAAAAAGACAGCCTACGCTACTACCTTGTAAGCATGGCAGAATTAGAGAAGGTATATGCATTTCAGACTGCGCTCTCTCTCTCTCATAGCCAGAATTGTCAAACTCAAGCATTTTGCTATTCTTGCCTATTTTCGCTTTCTTATCGCATTCTCATCGTTTTCAGATTTTGTATGAGCTGTCAACTTCGTTTTGACAGTTGCGGCAGTCTCCCTCTCCAAAATGCATATACCTTCTCTAATTCTGCCATGCTTGACAGTAATTGTGCCATGATGTACATAAAGCTCACAACAGAAGAGAATGTAATTCAGTCGTTCACTGACAGTGATGATGTGAAGACCTATGTCGGATATTTTATGTACACTCATAAAAAACTAACCTTATTATTTGCAGATTTTTAATACTTATGCTTGTATTTTTTATTTCTTAGAATTTCAAATTATTTGTTTATATTAAGGTTCAATATAATTCATAAATATTACCTGTGAAGATTTTTTGCATTATTAAATAATTCATATTATATGTATAAATTAATTTGTTTGAGTTTTAAATCAATGATTTAATTATTTGTATAGATTAAGATTTTATAATATTAAAATAACAACAAAATAAACATACTAAAATTCTTGACTCTGAATTGGAAAGCGATTTATTTTCTGCAGAGAATCTTTCTCGCGAACCAGAATGTTAATTTGCCACTGCAAGCAAACTGATTAATTTATTTACTAAAATAAAATACTGGAGCTTTGATGTTAATATAGAAGAAATAATGAAAAATACCGATAACCAAAAATAAATACATAAAATACAAAATAAACACATGTAACTTGCAAATCTAGATAATTGTGAGAACTTTTCGCTCAGTGTGCGCTATTCGAGAGCGCACCAATACAAACAAGTCAAAATAAAATGTGACTGTGTTAGAATGCCCAGCCCTGTTCTAAAGAGTTCTTGTTGGATTAACTGCGATGCTTCCAATGAAAATTCGGATGAGGCTAATATTACAGTGTCATCAGCATATGTTGGAGCTAATACGTTATTACAAACAGACATATCCGATTTGAATGAGGTATATAAAACCGGATCCAAGACTCTTCCTTGTGCCACTCCTGAGAAAATTCTAGTTATTTGTGAATCCTGCTGCCCAGAACTAACGAAAAAAGTTCGATGAGATAGATTCGACTTGTTAGTTAAATAGTATGGAGTGGTTAAAAGTTGGTTAAGTTTATATAACAGTCTAGTGTGAAATACTCTATCAAAAGCTTTCTGAACATCTAAAAATACTCTATCACAGTATTTCTGGTTTTATGAAGAGTCTCATACAATATGAACGATTCTATGGCGCTGTGCTGGTGTACCATATACATATGTGCCTGAACCCATAACTGAATTTAATTCATTTTTTTAGCACTTTGTTGCTATAAAGAAAGAATTTCCTTGTTTTTGCTTAGAATATATCTAATCTGATAACATGATTAACCTTCACCTGGCATGCTCATCCTGAGAAGCATACCTGGACTCGTGGGGTACATACGAACCCCAGTGATTAAATTCTTTGTAAAAATTTAAATATTGATTATTTTGTCTCAAAAAAATTTAGAGATCATCTTTAGATACCACTTTAAACAGTAGAATAGTTCAATTTGAAAAAAATAAACATCAGCGTTCATAAGAAATCCGAAAAACTAGAAAAAATTCCAAACAAATCAAAACGAGAAAGAACGTGGGGTATGTGCGTACCCCACAAGGCCAGGTGAAGGTTAATCATATACAACTCAATCACTCTCATTTCTCTCGCAATGTTGTTATCTTTTCGTATCATTTGTTTGATCGGATAATATTGTAATCATATATGTAATGGATCCTTTATATTATGGGAAATAAATCCTTTTTTCTTCAACGTGTATATTTTGCTGATGCATTTTTATAGTTTCAACTCTATAGAAAATTTATTGTACTGCATTAGCAAATGCCAACTAGTCTTGTAAACTTAGTTTACACTTGCTGTTAGTAGTTTATACTTTAAACCAAATATTTGAACAACTAATAATTAAGTTTATAGAATAATCATAAAAATTTAATATGTTATTTGTGTAAATTGTTAAGATTTCGCAAAATAATTTTTTTTTTATTTTAGCTAATTTTTTTTTTACTTCTCTCACTGTGCCCGGTGTTCAATTTGTTTCTCTCATTGTTTTTGCGTTGCAAATTTTGTTGTTTTAACTTTATAACTTAATTAATTACTTACTCTCTATCGCACCTTTTCTCTCGTTTTATCGGGGTAATGAATTGTTTTATTGGCACACAAACACAAGCTGAGCGCGAGAAATCGGCAAATTAGCAGGTAGGTATAACAAAAAAAGAACAAAAAATAAAAGCTATCAAAGTTGAGTGAGAGTGAGACTGAAATGTAGTTGTTTATCGTGTGGTGGATGGATTTTATGGTCGTGGGAAGGGTAGGGACATGGGCCGGTGGAGACTGTATTGTGTTTATTACTACTACAATTCGCCCAGTCTGATAAACTTTTTGTGTTGTGGTTATTTTTTTCAACATCTCGTTGCAGCGAACGAGTTATACATAAACGATCAATTAGCGAAGACATCAAGTCACAGCTCAGCCAGCCGTCGACCGAGCTTGTTCGCCAGCGCGTCTTGCTTCAAAACAGTTTCTTCTCGCCCAACTTTCGAAGCGAATTTGCAAAGTCGTAACATTCAGTATAAACAAGTAAAAATAAAATTGAACTTAAAAAAAATACATTTTCTAACAGTATCGAATTGCTTAATTAATCACCAATTTTTTTTTTATTTTCCGGTAACGTGAGAAGTTTATTAACAGCCCATCAATATTACGTGTAACATAAAAAAATTCGAATTATCATTAATTTTTATTAAAAAAAAAATTTTTGTTGTGCTCTGTTCTTCGCATTCTTAATTTCACTTGACAGCTGCTTACTTCAAACCAAAAGTCACAGAAACAAGACACATACAAATTTGAACTTGACATTTTATCTTCGGTAAGTTTAAATTTTGAGTTATTGGGATTTTTTTTAAATTAATTTTACCCATTTCATCATTTTTTATTTATGGCTGAATTTAATATAATGTCAAAAAATGGCAAAGCTGCTAAGTTCAATTATAATTCAAATATTAGTTATAAAATAAAATATATTTTTTTTCTGATATATTATTTACAATGTAAATTTTAAATGGCCTTATAAATGTTTTGTTAGAAATCTATTTTATCTTATATATTAATGAAAAAAAAAAAATTAAAATCGTTTTAATTCGAACCAGTTTAATCGCAGTGAGCATTTCTGTTTTTAGTCCGCAATATTTGCATCACCAATAATTTTGCTATTGGTTTAAAAATTTTGATATATTTTTTTGTCAGATATCATTTTGTTTGGTAACAATAAAATTATTATTGCTTTAATTAATATTAATAAAATAAATAGTGATAATAACGTTCTTAAAGTTTTTATTTAAGACTGTTATCACTGTTCACGGATTTAAAAAAAACAAATGTAACGGATATGACAATAGGAAAATAAAAAAATTCTCATGTATAGAAATATTTTAAAAATAACTCTTCATAACATTATGGATGCTTTTTCAATATTTGGAAAAATAAGTAACGTAGGTGATACTTTACATATCGCTGTGACAATTAAAACAATTTATAAGTAAATATTTTTTAAAATTAGCTCAATCCAGAATTTGAAATCTAAACAGAACAAAATAATAAGATCAAATTTTGACAAAATAATTTTGTTCAAAGTAAAAAAAAAAAATAATAATTCGTTGCGAAAACAAAACAAAAATGGCTCCGGAGTAACGTTCTTTCAAAGAAAGAAGGAAAATTCGGAACAAAAAAAATTTTAAAAATTCAAAACAAAAATAAACAAAAAAAAAATTCAAAAAACATTATAAAAATTAAAAAAAAAATTTGGTAAAATTGAAAATAGGGGAAACGGTATAGTTATTGGCCAGTTAAGCGACTTCAAGATCTAAAAATCTAATTAATAATAAATTTCTCAGTTAGAAATAAATAAAAATTATGACAAATGGTTTAATATTAATGTAGTTATTAGATAGAATATCTTTTATACATATTTATTTGCCATTTTAGGAATAAAATTAATATAAAAAACTTAAAACTTATAATTACAGTAATTGGCCATAACATTGCAGTTATTGGCCATGAGATCATACAGTATTTGGCCACATCGAAAAACAAAATCTATATTGAAACTTGATCATTTCTTTTACAAGTAAAACATGTCTTCTTGATCTTCATACTCAGAAGAATCAGGTTTTCACTTGAAAAGTAGTTCCTTATTTCAAGAAATCATTTTTTTATATCAGCTTCAGACACGCAGGTACTGGATTTAGTTACTCCCTCGCTGGTTCTTTAAACTAAACTACGATGACGTATTAAAAAAGCTTTTAGCCATCCCTGACCAGGCCTATTATTGACAAAAGGAGTAACGCGTGGATTTTTGTTTGAACAATTTTCTAAAATTTTTGAACTGTGTCGAGAACGTCATCAGATTTCCTAGAAAAGCCTTTGTGAGCCATTTTAATCATCCACTCTGCGATAGTATTTTCTTCTTCATATGTCAAATAAGAAGTATGCCCAAATTGAGATTTTGAAGTAGGATTTTTTAGTTTAAACTGTAAAGTACCTTTTGGTATATTATATTTTTTTTGCGACTGCTCTCAAAGGCATTGTTTTAGTATTAATTGTTTCTAAAGCCTCGTCAAGGGCCTCTTTTGTGTATTGTGTATCTTTGGCATTATTTTTTTCTTACGAAAATAAAAAAAAATATAGTAATTGACCTGCTTTTCTATAAGATGGCTTTGCGAATAACATAGTTATTGGCCTTGGCTATTTACTATTCATAATGATTTAAAAATTCTAGAAATTGAATAGGAGGCTGAATATCATAACAGAAGACTTTTTATTTATTAACAACGCTATTTATTATTTTTTTTTTTAATTATAGTTATTGGCATAAGAGGCCAATAAAAATAAATTTTTCAAATAATTGTGACAGCTATTAGCCACTACAAAATTTCGAGGTTATGTAGAAAATAAGTTCTATTACGCCCTAAATCTATATATAACGCATAACAAGAAGTTATTTTACACAATTTGAATAACGGCACTAGTAAATGTACTTTACAAAATATTGCATTAAAAAAATAGCAATCTTAATAATTTTTTAACAAACTCACTTACGTTTGTACCCCCGGCAAAATATCGCACAACGAAAAAGAAGTACTTCACCTAGCGGAATTTCATTGAACCTATTTGACAGAGGATGAAAGTGTTGCCATTAATGCAGTTTTAAATCTACTACTTTAGTAGGTTATTTGCTTGTTTTTGGATGCCAAAGTTGAAATGATCAATAACTGTAAAGGGGCCAATAACTGTAGCGTTTCCCCCGTTAACGTTTTGAGAACCAAAAAATGTAAATGTAGTAATGTATTTAAAATCACATTATTATATATTAATTTTTTTATTCTGTTCTTGAACATAAGGTATTTTTAAAAAGAATGACTTAAATAAGTCTCAGTTCTTCAACTGATTACTTCTTATGTTTACTTCAAACCAGAAACTTTTAATCTCTAAACCCTTCATTTAAATCTGCTAATACGTAAGTGAAAATTATTGTAATAATAAGTAACGGATGTGACACTAAACACTAAATGCTATTGCGAAAAATAATATTTTAGAGAAATATTTTAAAAATGTTACCATTAATTTCATTGTATAACTAAAAAATTCTAAATTATAATTTAAATAAGTAACAGATGTGACACTTAACATTGTATCGCGTTCATTAAAACAATTAACAAGGAACAAAGTTAAAAATTTCAAACATTCATCTGTTTTTATTACTTAAATTATCGTTGAAATAAATAACGGATGTGACACTAAGAATTAAATTATGTTATTTAAACGTTATACAAAATTTTTTAAAAACTGTGGGATACTTTTGATTTTAATGCATCATAATTCTAAATTTTTCTTGGATGTGATTCTAATAATTAATTCAAACTGGCGTTACGTACGATTTGCACGAAGAAGTATTGAAAAAAAATAATGAAAATGTCTAATTTTTAAAAAGATTTTTTTTTTATATTTGCGTAGTAATTAAATAGTAGTTAAGTGAAAACAATAGACCCTAAGGATTTAAAGATATAAGCAAAAATATGTACTGGCATTACGTTACAAAAAACGGAAGTGATTTTTGACTTGAATTACAAAATTTGCAAAACTCTCTGAATTGGGCAAGACTTTTTTTATACAACTCTTTTAAGAAGTGTTTGAAATAGCATAAGTTTATTTTCCAAGTGATAAATTGTAAATATCTGCTCTGGTTTTTTTTTATATGGCTTTTTGATCTTTCGTTACGTTACTTAAATTTCCATTGCAGTTTAATAGGGTGATTAAGTAATTATTTAGTTAAGTAATTAAGTAATAAGTAGTTAAGTAATTTAGTAATTAAAAAACAAATTTAATATATTTTCCTTTCCTTGCCTCAACCATTTTTTCATTATCTTTAGCGAATGCCATTTTTACTAAAATAAAAAAGTTTACGAAACATTTATTAAACATTTACGAAAAAGAAAAACTGCATTTGTGAAACAGTGCAGACTATTTAATCATCATGGTTAATAAATTTATGTAGAAATTGCTTGAATTTATAAAATTAAAATGTTTTTATTAGAAAATATCCTTAAATAATAAGTTTTTAATAAGTTTAAATATTTTGGTCACGGTAGACTTTTCTGTGAAAATGCCTACATTTAAATAATTATTTTATTTTTAAAAAATTTATTATACTTTTTTATAAAGAATGCGATACCTACAAAAAGCGTATTATCCTTTTTTACGGATAAATTCCGAAAATGCCTAAAAAAAACTCTTATATTGATTGATTAAAAAACTGATTAGGAACTTAAAGCATTTTTTGATATTCATCTAAACCGCGTTCTCTATTTCTGGAAATTACTGAATCAAAATTTAATAAGGATTTCTTAATTTTATCTAATATATAAAATTCTTCTGTCACGGGGTACGTAATCGAACTCCTCCGAAACGGCTCGACCGATTTTCATGAAATTTTGTATGTATACTTTGTAGGTATGAGAATAGGTCGTAAAGTATATTTCAACCTCCTACTAACAGTGGGCGTGGCACCTCCCATACAACCCAAATTTGCGATATCGAATATCTTTGGAGTTATAAGCCGCTTAGCCTCGGAATTCGGTATTCGACAATTTACACGTGCCGCTTCGCAGATAAAATTTTGTGAGAGTTGGACAAGGGGGCGTGTCACCTCCCATACAACCCAAATTTGCGATATCGAATAGCTTTGGAGTTATAGGCCGCACATCCTTGGAATTCGAAATTCGACCACAATTTACACGTGGCGTTTTACTGATAAAATTTTATGGGAGTTGGACAAAGGGGCGTGGCACCTCTTATACAACCCAAATTTGCGATATCGAATAGCTTTTGAGTCAATCAAACAAAGCAAACAAAGCCTCGGAATTCAGCATTCGAACTCAATTTACACATGCAGTTTTACTGATAACTTTGTATGGCGTTGGACAAGGGGGCGTGTCACCTCCCATTCAACCAAAATTTGAGAAATTCTACAGCTTTTGAGTTATAGGTCGCACAGCCATGGAATTGAGTATTCGACCACAATTTACATATACAGTTTCACTGATAACATTTTATTCGCGTTTGGCAACGGGGCCGCGGCAGCAACGCGCCGGGTTTAAGCTATATATAAAATGGAATGTGTGTTTGTTTATTTGTTTGTTTGTACCTTATAGGAGACCAAACCTCTGGACCGATCTTACTGAAAATTTCACAGCATTTAACTGGGACTCTGGCATGATTAATAGGGTACTTTTTCGACCGCGCCCACTTTTACGCCCACTTTTTTAATTCAGATACTTACTTATACCACTAACAATGTTTGCTATACAAAACACTTTTTTTGTAATATGTATTTACCTAAAGTTTTATATAGTTTTTATCGACAGGTAAGGTAGCCATAGATTTTTTATTACCAAATCCCCCTTTTTCGCCCCATTTTACTTTAATTATAATAAATCTGCTTTCAATCTTTATATATAAAAATGAATGTCTGTCTGTTTGTTTGTTTGTTTGTGCTTTATAGGAGGCCAAACCCTTGGACCGATCTTCCTGAAACTTTCACAGCATTTTACTATGAATCTGGAAAGAATAAAAGGCTATATGAAGTTTTTATTTGACAAAGGGGCGTGGCACTGCCCATATAACCTAAAAATTTAAATCGCCATATTTTGGGCATTTTTTGACCTACGTTGATGCTATTTGGTACATATGGTATTGGCATAGTTAGGAATACGTACCAGGAGAAAAGTGGGTGGGACCACGCCCCTTTTTAGGAAAATTAAAAATCGCAATATAGTCTTAACTACTGTACCGATCATCATTAAATTTTCACAATAGGATATTCTTACGAAATAATAAATTCTTGACTATATAAAGTTGTGAGTGGACGAAGGGGCGTGGCCTCGCCCATATAACCCAAATTTTAAAATCGTCATATCTTGGGCATTTTTTGACCAACGGCGGCAGTATTTGCTATATATGGTATTAGCATGAATAGAAATACGTACCAAAAGAAAAGTGGGCGGAGCACGCCCCTTTGTTTGCGATATATTGGAGGCTGGACCTGATAACCGATCTTAAATTTTCACAGCGTTCAGCTTTGACTCAGGAATACTTATTACATGATAATATTTTTCGACCATGCACACTTCTGCACCTACTTTTTTTACTACGTTTATTAACGGCTATACCACAAATCATGTCATTAAAATCATTAAAATACATATTAATTAAAATAGTGGGGTAGCTCAATTCTCTTTCTTCTACCACTGTCTTCAAAACAGCTGATTTTATAATACGTGTTAATTAAAATAGAGAGTGGGGTAACCCCATTCTCATTCTCCCACAACAGACTGCGAAACAGCTGATTGTGTAATTGCTGCTTTTTGATTGGTCTAAAAATAAAAAGGGGGAGCATGAAGCAAATTACATGCGATTCAGCGCTGAATTCTAATTGGTTTACAACAAAAAAAGAGGCGAAGCATTGCAATAATTAAATTAAATAAATAAATTTTTGTAAATACATAAATACTTTTAATTTTATTTTAAACGAGGGGGTAGCGAAGCACACCGGGTTCAGCTATATTAATCATTTCATATCATATCATATCTCATATATTAATAAGGCTTCAATAATAGGATAATATATTAGGACGCACAGTGCGCTTTTTTTCGATTTTAGGATGACATTTGAATTATTTCAGAAACTATATAAGCTAGGGCCATGAAATTTTTGTAAAAATAAGTTTTAGCCTAAATTAAGTAACAGCACAAAAAAATTGGAATTCTAGGTCAACTGCATCGCCTACCTCCCATACAAACCATATTTTTTTAATAAAAAACCGCATAAATTGCTTATTTAAGTTTTTAGAAAGTAAATTTAGTTTATTTAATTTCACTAAAACGTCATTCTAAAAATATTTCAAATCTGATTACTTTGAGATATATCTCTTATAATACAATATTACCAAATTAATGAAATTAAAAAAAAAAATTTTTTAAAAAATGGTTGCTAATACAAAATACTTGTTTAAAATTATGAATTCTATTTTATTTTTCTTTAACTTTAAGAGTACCTACAAATTGTCTAGGAAAGCAGTGCATTTTAGGGTAAAGTTTGATTTTGAACACTTTTTCAAATTAAGTGTTTTTTTTTTAATTGCAGCTAGATGCAGCAGGTTTTTACAGAAACAAAAGGTAAAAGTACGATATTTTATAATAGTTATATCCTTCGACTTAAATAAAGCTTAATTAGCTAGATATTTTCTACTAAATTTTACTTAAATTTTCATTTCTTAAAAAATGTACAGTCATATTTCAACGATTTTTCTTTTTTTATTTGTTAACATTTTTTATTGTGTTTTATATCAAATTCAATGGCGATTAAAACATAAAAAATACCAAAAAACAAAACCTTGAAATTTACTTTGAGCTCGAAGTTATTATTGTTTAAACTTGACTTTATTTTTTGGGTTTTATTGAGCTTATTTTTATAAAAAAAGTTTAAATTTTGATGATTTTTATAAAAAGAGCCAAACAATACATAAAGTTTTTAATATTACATTCATAATATATGTTTTCATAATACATGTTTCAGATTATCTGAAGAATAAAAAAATTTTTTTATAAAATTTAACAAAAATAAAAAACCCCCAAATAACATCCTTAAATTAAAAAAAGGCGTACTGTGGGGCGTAACCATAGAATTCGATTCAGTTTGATTAGCGATAAGAACTTTCGAATAAATGAAAAAATATTTTGGATAAGGTTTTCTTTTAACCCACACCGGCCCACCTCCGTGACCTTTTGCAAACGAAAAAAAGCAATTTTTTGCTAATTTTGCGGCATAGCATCTATTCTATTGAAGTGACGTCATTACAAAGTCATAAAAATTGTAGATAAGACGTTTTGGTATCTTACTATCTGTCTTACTATCTGAGACAGCTTGTTCCTTAGATATATATTATTTTAGGAAAAATTGGAGTGTTATCAGAATTTAATTTTTTTTTTTTACTATTTGATTTTAAACAAAAAGCAATTTAAGATGCGATATTCAAATGTCTTACACCAATTTTCATCAATGCATTACGCATTTTTTGGTACCAAACACTTAACTCTTTAACTAGCTTTTAACCCTTACCGGCCCAACTCCTCCCATTATGTACTAATTTTCGAAAATTTTTTCAAGTCTTGATATATCTAACACTGACCTTTCAGAATGGAATTGAACAAGTTAAAAATAATATCACTCCAAAAAATAATTACCATTTAGATACGACATCGAGCACAATCTTGAAAATCATGCGCAATGCGCAATGTGGAAAACGAACTCTTTTTTTTTGGTACGCCCGCGCAGAGATTGCAGGATACTAGTGGGTATCTGCACTGGTCACTGCATGGCGACAGCCCATGCGAGGAAGCTGAGCATCACCACGGATGACAACTGCAGAAAGTACAAAGGAACCAGGCACTGTGGAGACCCTGGAAAGTAACTCTGCAATCCCTCCTAAGATTTGCTAATTCAACACAAATCTTTAAGGACTTTAAACACAAAGGTTCCTTTGCTCATAGCCAGCACCATTAAGGACCAGAATTGGTCAATGTAAGCCTTTTAAATATAGCAATGTTACGCTAGGGAGCTAAATATACCATTTTTCAACGAATTTTTTTTCATGATTTTAGAGATAAAAATCACATCAAACCAATTACTATTTTTATTATAGATATTTTTTCGATCTAAAATAAAAGTTTTTTCTTGGTCGATATTTTTTTCAATCAGATATAATAGTTATTTTTTGGTCGTTATTTTTTCAATCAGAAATAACAGTTATATCGTGATCGTTATTTTTCAATCAGAAATAAAAGTTATATCGTGATTGTTATTTTTTCAATCAGAAATAAAAGTTATTTCTTGGTCACTATTTTTTTTTTGATAAGAAATAACAGCTATTTTTAGACCATTATTTTGTCGATCGAAATAAAAGTTATTTTTTTTTCGTTATATTTTTCGATTAGAAATAAAAGTTCTTTCTTGGTCATTATTTTTTCAATTAGAAGTAATAAACGTCATTATTTCTTTTTGATCAGAAATAAATTTTTTTGCTGTTATATTTTCGATCAGAAATAACAGTTATTTTTTATCGTTATTCGATTTCTTTCGATTAGACTCATGACTTTTCTCTTCTTTTCTCAACTCAACTCTTCTTAGAGAAATTAGAGAAAATATAGTTATTTTTTGACCGTTAATTTTTTCGATTAGAAATAAAAGTTATTTTTTGATTGGACTCAAGAATTTTCTCCTCTTTTCTCAACTCAACTCTTCTTACAGAAATAACAGTTATTTTGTGACCGTTAATTTTTTCGATCAGAAATAAAAGTTATTTTTTGATCGATTTTTTTCGATTAGACTCATGACTTTTCTCTTCTTTTCTCAATTTAACTCTTCTTACAACATAATTTTGCTATTAGCAAATTGCAAAGTCAATGAATCTGATTGTTTTATTGGGTAACAAACAAAATACGAACAATGAAAAAGCCAAACTGCTGTCAAAACAAACCAAGCACCACAGCTATTTTTTGTGTTAGGGAAAAAGTGAAAAAATTCCCACTATATATGATTTTTTTTTAAAAACTTATTAAATCTGGAATACTATTGCATATTTGTAATTGTTTTGTTGAAAAACCTTTTTAGTTTTTTTTTTTTAAACTAACTAAAATATACGTTGTTACAGATTTTTTGCTTCAAAAAAGTAAAACTTTTAATAAGTTTTTTGATTTTATTAAACTAGAAAGAAATGCAAACTGTAATGCAAGACCGAAAATACAGAAAACTGAAAAAATCGAATTAAATTTTGTGTTACACGAGTATTTATTATACTTATAAAATTAAAACTTTCGTTCAAATTTTTCAAGTTTTGTAACCATTATTCCAGCTTTAAGTGCCATTCATCATGTTTGTTGCCCCTTTTTTTTAATATTCAAATTAAGATAATGTCTCAGCACTCTCACAATATAAAATGTAAACAAGTTTTCTCTAATGGATATGTTGTTGTTGTATGTAAAAAAGCAACTAGAACAGATGGCAACCTTGGTAGAGTTGATTGCGGTAATCTATTAATAGCCTACTGCTTTAAAATGTCATATGATTAGTAGCCATATAATTCAAATGAAGGTATTCCTAAATGTGTGAAGTCATATATAAAATTAAACAGTGACTTGAATACAGCTTAATTACTAAAAGACTAATGAAGAGGAAAATGTAGCGATTTCCGAAACAGACTATCTAGTCAGCTAAGTGATTAACTCTATACAGAGTTGTTGTTGTTGTTGTTGTTGTTGCCTTCTTAAAAACTTACTTCATCTAAATCTGGCAATTTAATTCATGTAGTTAATAGATTCATGTATACCGTTAATTTTTTTAACGGATAAGTTTAAAGTTAATAGATCATAAAACTAATACGTTAGTTTTTTATAGAAGTTATTTCAGTCAAAAAAGAATTTTTTTCTTCTGTTCGAAATAAAATCGATCAAAAAATATCTTTTATTTCTGATCGAAAAAAAATAACGGTCAAAAATAGCTGTTATTTCTGATCGAAAAAAATAATGACTAAGAAATAACTTAATAATTTAATAGATCATAAAACTAATACGTTAGTTTTTTTATAGAAGTTATTTCAGTCACAAAAGAATTTTTTCTTCTGTTCGAAATAAAATCGATCAAAAAATATCTTTTATTTCTGATCGAAAAAAAATAACGGTCAAAAATAGCTGTTATTTCTGATCGAAAAAATAATGACTAAGAAATAACTTAATAATTAAAAAGATCATAAAACTAATACGTTATTTTTTTTATAGAAGTTATTTCAGTCAAAAAAGAATTTTTTTCTTCTGTTCGAAATAAAATCGATCAAAAAATATCTTTTATTTCAGATCGAAAAAAATAACGGTCAAAAATAACTGTTATTTCTGATCGAAAAAATAATTACCAAGAAATAACTTTTGTTTCTGATTGAAAAAAACGACCACGAAATAACTTTTATTTCTGATTGAAAATGATAACGACCAAGAAACACCTTTTATTTCTGATCGAAAAAAATATTGATAAAAAATAACTGTTATTAAATGATTGATAGCGATAATCGTTATTGGTGGTCCCTAGTTTTGAGGTCCCTGTCACTGTTTTGACGCATCTTTCTACGGGCTGCGAATGACATGGTTAGTTTTGCAGCTTGATATCGATCTTCTTTTCTTCTCCTGCAGCAAAGACTATCTATTTTTCTAACTGAGGATCGGTGATTTTATATTTCGCCAATCGTAGTTCCAGTCGGTCCCCGATCATCGTTGCATATCGCCAAAAGACTGTTGAATGATGACCCTGTAAATATATAGTGCACCACTTACTCAAGCAGGGTGACGCTTGATTCCTCGGCCCATAGACCAGATAATCGGTTCGTTGTTATACCACAGGGGATCTCCTCTTCCCCTCTTGCCCTCCTGGGCACTGTTATGGAACCAACCTGTACTAATAATAAATAGTAGTAGACGCTTAACGTCTACCTCCTCAAGATCCCTGAGATCATAAAAAAGAGGTAGCCTCTGAGATCCCTGAGATCATAAAAAAGAGGTAGATGCATAAGTCTTCTGTGATAGAGCGGGGTATAAGTATGGAAGATGCTCCCATACTAATAATAAGTGGAGCATGTTTATGGCCCGGAGATACCTTCTCCTCCTTTCATCATCCCTGCAACTCCTGCAGAAATTATTCACATGAACCTCCATTCTTAAGCACGCCTACCTATCAGACCCATCAGAATGGAGATATCTTTTCTCGCCATCTGAGTGAGCTTCTGCGTGTGCTTTTCAGTAAAACTGGAACACATCTGCCTAGATTTGTTAGAGGTTGTGATATGATTTAATCAGTAAAACTGGGACCCATCTGCCTAGATTTGTTAGAGGTTGTGATATGATTTAATCATAAGTTAGCCATTTCTGTGGCATATTGCCTTAGAGCCAGCTTGCACGATGCAAGTGACATGCCGAATGTTTCCATGTCAGGCAGCAGCGTTATTATTGTACCTTCTCTAGCGAGCTCATTCGCTCTACAATTTCCAGGAATGCCCCTTTGCCACAGTACCCAGACGAGACGAATGCTGAATTTATCGGCCATCTCATTAAGAGACGAGCGACATTTAACCCTAGAATCGTAGGACAATTTTAGCCTACGTACACTTTGTATGCGGTGTAGAGGTAAAATTTACGTATATTAAGAATGCAGGGTTAAGGTCGCTCACATGTAACAAATGTGACCTACGAAATTTCAGATTCATTAGGGGTTTTCACACTGTCTTGGGTAGTTGGGTAGATTGGCAAATGCCGTACATTTTGTTTTTGTAAAGTGCCATTGTACGCAAGTACCCATCTACCAATTTACTCTAGCTGGCCCCCTGACTAGTTTGGGTAGATTAATTTCTTGCCAAATTGAGTAATTTTTCCATGTGTTACTACCTTTTGCAAAAAAAAAAACAATAACTGACATAAGGGCATCAAATTTACACCATTTGTTGTCAAGACTTATATCTAGAATAATAAAAAAAATGCCACACCCCTACTACCGCCCACAAATATATAAAAATGCTATATTTCAGACAATTTGGATCGTATTCGACTAAAATTTGGTAATTTAGTTCGTATGGTTACTGGCGGCAACTTTACTATAAATGGGCGTAGTCGAACTATGTTTAATCTTAATTTTTAGGGTATAAGCGTGAAGTGGAGCAAAGTGTGGCAGGTATAAGTTAAATTAAGCTGCAATTTTGGCAGTCGATTTTTTTCGAAATGGTTTAGGGAAAACATTTTGCTACACCCTCTTTTATAGCCCTCAAATCAATAAAAATGCTGTATTTTTTGACGGTTTTGGTCATATTATACTATAATTTGGTAATTAAGTTCATACAGTCACTTTCGAAAACTGCACTTGAAATGGGCGTGGTCGCAGTTATGCGACGATTCAGATATATAAAATTATTTTTCCGATTCGCATGAAAATTCTTTTATGGCAGTAAGGGGGGGTCTGTGGCAGGATAACGTCTGCCCGAGATTATTAGTAAATTATAAAATGCTGCGAAATTCAGGTTAAAAATTTCTCGTTTATAAAAAAACTTTTTTACGCCCAATTAATGGCCTGAACTTTGGGCACATAAAATGACAAAAAATAATTTGGTGGCAACCCTCTCTATTTAGGCTGCTCGCAATATTCAAAAGTACTCAATCTACCCATACTCAACTACCCAAGTCAGTGTGAATACCCCTTTTGTTTTCTTATCAAATACTGTATTACTACTTTCGATTATGAATAGTATAATTAAATGCTAAAGTATTGATTTCAAGTTCAAAAAGTTTTTGAAATAAATTGTATTAAGTTTTTTAGAAAATACCGTAGAGTACCCGGCATTGCACTGGACTCTATTTATAATACCGTTTTAAAATATGATATTTCTATGTTGTATATACATGGCCCAATTACTTTATTACATTTTTTCCAGGGAACGCCAATAACGATTATCGTTATCAATGAGTCATTTAATAACAGTTATTTTTTATCGATATCAGAAATAAAAATTATTTCTTGGTCGTTATTTTTTTCCAATCAGAAATAAAAGTTATTTTTTGCTCATAATTTTTTTCAATCAGAAATAAAAGTTATTTCGTGGTAGTTATTTTTTTTAAACAGAAAAAAAGTTATTTCTTGGTCATTATTTTTTCGATCAGAAATAACAGTTATTTTTTGACCGTTATTTTTCCAATCAGAAATAAAAGTTATTTCTAAGTCGTTATTTTTGTCATTCAGAAATAACAGTTATTTTGTGACCGTTATTTATTCAATCAAAAATAAAAGTTATTTTTAGGTCGGCATTTTTTCGATCAGAAATAAAAGTTATTTTTGACCGTTATTTTTTTCGATCAGAAATAAAACTTATTTTTGACCGTTATTTTTTTCGATCAGAAATAAAAGTTATGCTTTAATCGGTTGTTTTCGAAAAGAAGAAAAAAATTATTTTTTGACTTTGACTTTTGAAATTTGTTACAATTTTATAATGTGAGAGTTAATCTTAATTTGAATGTTAACAAAAGTGGCAACAAACATGATGAATGGTACTTAAAGTTGGAAAATGGTGACAAATGTTGAAAAATTTGAACAAAAGTTCCACTCTATAAGTATAATAAATATTCGTATCATACAAAATTTAATTCGATTTGTTAAATTTTCTGTTTTTTCGATCCTGAATTACAGTTTACTCTTGTTTCTAGTTCAATAATAAAAAAACTTATAAAAAGTTGTACTTTTTTTAAGGAAAAAAAATCTGTGTTTTAAAGTTTGTATACAAAAAACTAAAAAATATTTTTCAACAAAACAATTATGAATACGCAACAATATTCCGGATTAAGTAAGTTAAAAAAAAAATATATATTTATGGCGGGGGTTTTCTCACATTATCCCTTACACAAAAAATTGCTACGGTGCTTGGTTTGTTTTGACAGCAGTTTGGCTTTTTCTTTGTTTGTAGTTCGTTTGTTTCCCAAAAAAACAATCAGATTCATCTGCTTAGTTTCATTTGAACTGCTGCATTGTTATTTCGCTTATAGAGATTATGTTATAAGAAGAGTTGAGTTGAGAAAAGTCATGAGTATAATCGAAAAAATCAATCAAGAATAACTTTTATTTCTGATCGAAAAATATAACGAACAAAAAATAACTGTTATTTCTGATCGACAAAATAACGGTCAAAAAATAGCTGTTATTTCTTATCGAAAAAAAAATAGTGACCAAAAAATAACTTTTATTTCTGATTGAAAAAATAATGACCAAGAAATAACTTTTATTTCTGATTGAAAAAATAACGATCACGATATAACTTTTATTTCTGATTGAAAAAATAACTTTCACAAAAAAAAAAACCAAAAGGGAGAAAAATTTACCCATCATAATATGGGTAGATATAACTTTTATTTCTGATTGAAAAAATAATGACCTCGAAATAACTTTTATTTCTGATTGAAAATAATAACGACCATGAAATAACTCCTATTTCTGATTGAAAAATTAATGACCAAGAAATAACTTTAATTTCTGATTGAAAAAAATAATGACCAAGCAATAACTTTTATTTCTGATCGAAAAAATATCTATAAAAAATATGTTTGAGGTTATTTTCATCTTTAACCCTTAAACCACTGAAATAGAAATACGAGGTATTTTGGTACGAAAATTTTGGTTTCTGCATGATTTTAGACTGGAAATAACGAATCTGAAGTTTTTTGTCAAAAAAAGTTCATTTGGAAGCCCCAGGTGAAAATATTGAAAGACGCTCTGTGGAGGGTGTTAGTGGGTTAGCCGTAAAAAAATTAGACATATGAAGTATAAATCAAAAATTAAAATTTGTATTTATTTAAAGTTAACTGTCAATACATTTACGCAACAGGTAAATACTTATAAAAAACAAATTATTCGTCCAAATGATATTTTCTGAAGCAGTTTTTTTCTTTAGAAAAACACAAATGGATATTACATTTGACACAAAAAGTATGTGTAACAGATTTTAGGATATCAGAAAAATAAAAATGTATATCAAAACAAATGTTTTACCGGGTTACAACATTTCCTGTTGCTCCAATGTTTGGTGTACCAGCCAAAATTATATCATCATTTTGTGATCCAGTATAAACTTCAAATCGGCACGAGTATCCATTACTGTCACGCAAAACAAATAACTTTACGCCCCATGGATGTGGTTTGTCAGGTAAATATTGGCGTAAGTGATGAGTCATTTTAGTCGAACACATTTTTTCGTCAATACATAAACGAGCATTCTTAGGAATTGAATCGAAACGGTCATTCAAATAAGATACAACTTTTCTAATTCGGAAAATAGGTGTATCTCCTGTATCTCCTTTTTTTAACCCGCTGAGATTCGTCATTGAAAGATAAATGTTTTGTATTTGTTCAAATTTGTTTTTCGACATGCAATCGGGTATGTGTCGAAATCCGTATTCGCTCCAGTGAGCTACAATGTTTGGGTAACGGAAAATAGACATAAAAATTAGAATTCCAGTGTATCGACGAATTCCGTAATTATCAATTTTGAATGAAGTGTTTAAATTTTCCGCGACTGCCGCACGATTCGTTTCCATGCTTATCAATTCGATCAGTTCGTCGGTAAAAAAATACGAAAAAAATCTAATGTTGTTAGCAATTTTTTCACTTCACCCTGTAAATCAGTTTATCCTCTGAACGCAACCTCGTTCACATGCAATTGCATGCACATTTTACGCCAAAGAATTCCTTTGGATTCAGCCGAATCTTTGTTAATATTTACTTACTTATTTACTTAGTTGGCGCTACAACCGTATGTCGGTCTTGGCCTCATCTAAGAATTTGCGCCAGCCATTTCTGTCTTTCGCTTGCTGGCGCCAGTTGGAAATTCCAAGCTTCGTCAGGTTGTCCTCTACTTGGTCTTTCTAACGAAGATGCGGTCGTCCTCTTCTGCGTTGACCGCCGCTGGGTACCGAATCGAATGTTTTCTTCACTGGAGCATCGTCTTTCATGCGCTGAACATGACCAAGCCAGCGAAGCCGCTCGATTTTAATGCGCTTGACTATGTCGATGTCAGCGTACAGCTCATACAGTTCATCATTCCACCGTATTCGGTACTCGCCATTGACGCAGATTGGTCCGTAGATCTTACGAAGAATCTTTCTCTCGAATGCTCCTAAAGTCTTTTCATCTAAACTGCTCAGCGTCCAGGTTTGTGATGCGTAAAGTAGGACGGGCATGATGAGCGATTTATAGAGCGTGATTTTCGTTCGTCGAGAGAGGGCTCTGCTTCTCAATTGCCTACTGAGCCCAAAGTAACACCTGTTGGCAAGAGTTATTCTTCGTTTGATCTCAATGCTGATGTCGTTGGTTGAATTAATGCTGGATCCCAGATAAACGAAGTTCTTCACAACCTCGATGGAGGTATTGTCAACGGTAACGTGGGTTCCAAGACGCTGGGACTGTTTGTTTGTTGACACTAAGTATTTTGTCTTATCTGCATTCACTGCCAGACCCATTCGACTTGACTCTCTTTCTAATCTGGAAAATGCTGCACTGACTTCGCGCGTATTATGGCCAATGATATCGATGTCATCAGCATACGCAAGCAGCATAACACTCTTGTAGAATATTGTGCCACTACGTCTCAGATCAGCAGCTCGGATGATATTTTCCATCATTAGGTTGAAAAAGTCGCACGATAAGGAATCACCTTGTCTGAAACCTCGTTTGGTAATAAATGGTGGGGAGAGGTCCTTCCCGATTTTAACTGCACTGCTGGTGTTGCTCAGTGTCATCCTGCAAAGTCGTATTAGTTTTGCAGAAATACCAAATTCAGACATGGTGGAGTACAGGTGCTTCCTTATTGGGCTGTCGAAGGCGGCTTTGTAGTCGACAAAAAGATGGTGAATGTCGACTTGTTTTTCTTGAGACTTCTCCAAGATTTGTCGTAGCGTGAAAATCTGGTCGATGGTGGACTTTCCAGGTCTGAAGCCACACTGATAAGGTCCGATCAGTTCGTTTACAATGGGCTTCAATCTTTTACATAAAACGCTCGACAGGACTTTATATGCGATATTAAGGAGGCTTATCCCACGGTAATTGGCACAGATAGTGGGATTGCCTTTCTTGTGGATTGGGCAGAGCACACTGATATTGTTCGGAATGCATTCTTCCGACCATATTCTGCATAGAAGCTCGTGAATGCATTTAAGTAGAGCTTCGCCTCCATTCTTAAACAGCTCAGCAGGTAAGCCATCAGCTCCCGCGGCTTTGTTATTTTTAAGCCGAGCTATAGCTGTCAGGACTTCATCATAGTCGGGCAGCGGAACCTCAACGCTGTCATCCAAAATTGGGGTTTCCGGAATATCATCTCTATTGGCGGGATTGTTGTCAGCGTTGCCATTTAGAAGCTTAGAGAAGTGTTCCCTCCATAACGTCAGTGTACTCTGGACATCTGTCACTAGATTCCCGTTTTCATCCTTGCAGGAAGAGGCCCCGGTTTTAAAACCATCGGCAAGGCGTCTTATTTTTTCAAAAAATTTTCGGGCCTCATTCCTGTCACCATACATCTCAATCTTCTCCTGCTCGCGCTTTTCTGCCTCTCTTTTTTCCGCCTGAAAATATGGCTCTCTTCCCTCCTCTTTTCTTTGTATCGCTCCTTAGCAGCGCGCGTTACAACCGACTGCAGGGTGGCTTTGTAGGCGGCGTCTTTCTCTGCAGTGGCGTCGCGACACTCCTGGTCGTACCACTGGTTTCGGCGAGGGCGTTGGTAGCCAATCACCTCTTCAGCAGCCACACGCATGGAGTTGGAAATGTGTGTCCACTGCGCGCATATATCATCGATTGGAGGAGTGCTTTGAAGCAGGAGTGAGAGTCGAGTGGCGAAAGCATCGGCTGTCTGTTTCGATTGCAGCTTGTCGACGTCTAGCTTTCTCTGTGTAGGATTGCGTGTATTCTTAGCTGCGCACAGACGTGTACGGATCTTGGCTGCAACAAGATAGTGATCCGAGTCAATGTTTGCACCACGGATCGTGCGTACATCCAATACACTGGAAGAGTGCCTTCCGTCGATCAAAACGTGATCAATTTGATTTTTTGTTTTTTGATCAGGGGACATCCAGGTGGCTTTATGAATATTGAGATGCTTGAATCTAGTGCTACTTACGACCATGTTTCGTGCTGCGGCGAAGTCAATCAGCCTCATTCCGTTATCGGAGGTGTTGTCGTGGAGGCTGAACTTTCCGACTGTTGGACCAAAAATATTTTCCTTGCCCACCTTAGCGTTGAAGTTACCAAGCACGATTTTTACGTCGTGGCGGGGGCAGCGCTCGTAAGCATTTTCAAGACGCTCGTAGAAAATTTCCTTGATCTCATCGTCCTTGTCTTCTGTCGGAGCGTGCGCACATATTAGGCTTGTATTGAAAAATTTAACCTTGATGTGGATTATGGCAAGTCGTTCGTTCACAGGTGTGAATCGCAGGACGTGGGGCCGTAGTCTCTTGCCAACTACAAATCCGCATCCAAACTCGTGCTTCTCCGCATGGCCGCTGTAGTAGATATCACAGGGTGCATGCCGAATGCAACCCTGTCCCTTCCATCGCATTTCTTGGATAGCAGTGATATCAGCTTTGTATTTTTCCAAGACATCAGTCAGTTGGATAGAGGCACCTTCCCAATTAAGGGTTCAGACATTCCAGGTGCATATCCGTAAATCATTATCAGTTTTTCGTTTGCGGTAGTCGTCATCAAATTTGGGGATCATTTTTCTTCTTTTCTTATATGTTTTCATTGAAATTGGTTTTTACGGGTGGGCTTCAAACCCGACGCACAACCTATTTTAAGCCTAGGGAGGCCCGCCGCTCAGATTAGCCGCCAAACTAACGGTTGTCAGTTTTGACGTTGTCCAGGAAACACCACGTGGAGGTTTGAGTCGGCTTCTAAGTCTAAAAATAGTAAAAATTTAAAATACAAAATTCAAATTTAATTGGGTACTGAAATACAAACCACCTCCGGTGAAGCCACCTGCTGATGGTGATATTCGTGGTCCTGAGACTTCTACATTTGGTAATGGTGACCGATCTCTCTTTTTGGGCTTAAATGACGTTGTTGATCGCGCATGTGGTTCTGGATCCACAGTTGGCACAGCCAACAATGAGGAATTATCTTCAGCTTCGAGCTCATCAGTACGATAACCTGGATCCACGAATATGCCGTCATAGTCCTCAATGCATTGGCGTCGGAAGCGGGGGAAAAGGTGGGCAGTTGCCCCCCCACTTTTTTAGCTAGATATAGAATTGAATAGGAAAAGTTATTCAAAATATCAGTTATTTTGCAACGATAATATTTTTGTATTATATATTTTCCTCTTTTTTCTCTCTTCTTCATGTTTCATGTGAAGAAATTTTGGTGAACTTTTTTTGCACCACTATTTTTACTGCCCCCCCATTTGTACTGTCCCCCCAGATGAAATTCGCTTCCGACGCGCTTGCCTCAATGCCATCAATATCTTCCAAAGAATCCATCACTTTAGCAATTTCTTCATCAGTCAATGAAGAAAGCTTCAAATTTTTGTTTTTTCACTATTCCGTAACATTTTCCTAAAACACTTTTGCAAACGACTATCACGCTTATTTTGACTAAAAAGTAAACAAACCACAAGCAGACTAACTGTTAATATTACAAATGCAAAATTATGTGCATACAATTTTTTTCAGCTAAGCCACTAAGACGCTCTACAGAACGTCTTCAGAAAAAAACACCATTAGAACAAATATATTTGCTTTAAAATCAAACTAGCAACAAAATATCACAAAAACACGTGAGAGAACTTACCAAAAAAATTCCCGACTCGGTTGAGCTATAAGAAAGATTAATTTTTTTTTAACTTCAATCTGCACAAAAAACACAAATAATTTTTGCGTCTGTTTTCTCAAAAATCTTCACATGAATAACGGTATCTCTCAAAGTATTTAAAAGAGTGCATTCACACTGGTAGCATTAGATAAGTAATTTTAAGCCAACCATAAACTTCTTTCAAGTTTACAATGCAAAACCACTGAGTTCAGCTTCAAATTGATTTTAGTGATGCCCTTCTGTAGAGGGTGTTAGTGGTTAAAGGGTTAAAATCATGAAAAAATAGAATGTAAAAAATGGAATCTCTAGCTCCCTAGCGTCACATTGCTATATTTAAAATAATTATACAAAATCTTTTTATACATTATCTCTTGATACAAAATTTCAAAAATAATCGTTATTTTTTCCCCCGCATTTTCCCTTACCCTCGATATTCCTGTTGATAACTTCAACACAAATGAGGCTGATATTGTATTGAAGTTGAAGATCCAACAGTTTGATAAAACTTTAGTACCTGGCACTGGTTTGAATTGATTGGGTAGGATATGCAAGGGTTTCCGAAACCACTTCTCGCATTCCAATTCTTTGCATATTTTGTTTGGTATTTAATTGCGATAATAGTTGCCTATATTTCAATAAAGGTTTTAAACGTCTTTCTTTAATAAGTTCAAATGCTTATTCGATATATTAGCAACATTTTCTTTAAGGACTTGCAATATATCTTTAAGGACTTGCAAGCTTGTTTAACCCGAAAGTTTTATTATTGTATTAAAAGAAGTTTCAAATTTACATGAAAAAATATAGTCTCTATGTGTTCCGCGATCTCGAAATTATTATGCTACACCATTAGATCTTAATTAGGGATCGGATTTTTATGCAAAATAATTTTTAAATGAAATCCTGTGTAACGATAGGATAGCAACATATATACTATTTTCCAAAAATATTGATTATATAAGCATATTTGATCAAAATGTGTTAAAATTTTGCATAAAATATATATATTTTATATTTTTGACACCACTCTTTTATACGTTTAACATAAAAATCCATATACGTTTAACATAAAAATAATAGTATCATTATTTACATTATTGAAACAGTAATTTATTTATTGTGATCAAATGTCTTAAATAACCAGGGACTCACTCCGGATAAGGGTTAATATTTTGGAACAACATTTTCAGAAATTATTTGTTAGATGTAGTCGAAGCTATTTTGTATAGTGACTCAAAAACCTAAGATCCTTCGGTATTATTTTGGATCAGCCAATTCCGGTATTTTTAGAAAGGACAACAAAGAACTTCAAGGTAGTTCCTTGTTCCGTTATTTCATGGAACTTTTATATTTCAGTTACATTTTTGGTTAAACTTTTTGGTGGGTGGGTGTCAATATCTTGTTAATACTTTGACTTTTATTTTACCAACTATAACTTGACGACTTTGATAATGAAACAAGTAAAATAACAAGAATTGAAAAGATAAAAAAATAAACAAACAAGTTAATTAAATCTTTCGATATGGGTTACTGTTTCTTAATTTGAGTGTTCATTTTGATAATATTTTTCTATACCTATCTTGTTGTTGTTGTTTTAAGTAATTTGTTTATGGCTGCAGTTATTATTATTACAGCCGGAACGTATTTTTTTTTTAAAATTGTTACATTATAACAACAATAACAATACAGTGAAAAACAGCAGCGCTCGTGAAATTTCAAGTTCAAGATCTTTCAGTGAGTAAGTAACTCGCTTGACTGGCTGGCTGTCAGTTGGCTACGTGTGATTTTTATTGGGGCAAAGTGGGGCAAAGTGGGCCAAGAGGTGGCAAGAATATGGATAAGGAAAGAAAATAAAATGCAGTTCATTACAAAAGCGCACGGTGTGGCATTAAAGCGGCGTTTCGAATAATTTTTACTATAAAGCTGACAAAACATTTAGTTTAGTTTAGCTTAGTTTAAGCGCTGAGGTCGTTTTTATTGTCAGCAACGACTTGAGGAAGAAAAGAAATAACAATAACATCGACAGTACAAAAAAATACACAATAATTTTTACTTTATTTTATTGCCTACAATGCTGATAACTTTCAGCACATTTTTGTGCAGGAACATCTCTCAAGGTTTGCAAACTACAACAATAAGTCGAAGGTAATTAGCTGGTAATTTAATGGCACATCAAATATTTTGCACTAACTTTTCACACCTGAAACGCAATAAATCACGTAATTGTTATTGCCACTATTTACTTGTTAGTTTGTCTTCCTTATAAAATAAACAAAGTAGTTCAATGCATTTTGGTGGCAAATGCATTTAAAACTTTCCAGCTATTTTTATGTTTTTACAACATACCATAATTCTCTACAATATTGACTTTAAAGTGCAAACTAAGCCATAGTTAATCACTGCAAAGGGTAGATTTATTAATATGTCAATTTGTTGCTAAATAGAGCAAGCAGTTTTTACTATCTATAAGCGTCACAAATGTCAATTCTTCATGGAAAATTTCTCCACAAAGGTAATAAATTTTTATTTTTTACGTATTTTTAACTGACTCACATTTCTCATTTATGATCTTATAAAAACTAAACTTGATTGTTGTGGGTTGTATATTTAATTGGTTTGGCGTTTGTTTTTTCCCCCTTTTCTTTTCTAAAAACTTAATACGAAATAGCTATGCAATTATTATTAACAACAATTATAATAGGACGAGATAAAGCTTAGAAAAGTGTGATTTTAAGAGTCATTGTTGTTGTATTCGTAGAATATATCGTGGGACTAAAATTTGTATTGTAGGTTATTTGACTTAGACTTTTTTACTGCTGTAGGTTATTTGAAAAAATATACTATTCTAATACAAAACTGAAGAACACAGAATTACTTTTCTTTATATTTCAGTCGTATTAGAATTTATAGTTGTCACAAATTTTTACTTTTCGCTCAGAAATTTTAAATTTCGATCATAATTTGTCATGAGTTTTTGGCCTACTACTTTCAGAGCTCAAATGTTAATAAAATTTATCACAAAAATTGGATTTATGTAAGTAACAAAAAATACTAATTTTACACAAATATTTCATATAAACTATTGTTGTTCTTCTTCAAGACATATATATTTTTCTTTTATCAGTCAATAATTAGAAAATAAAAAATTACTAATGCAATAAATTAAAAACAATTTATAATGAAAAAATATTGAAATATAAATTAAAAACAAATTGATTTAATTGATCAATTAAAAACAATTAATTGAATTATAATATATAATAATATAGTGTTTTTTGAGTGTATGTTTTCATAAAATAATTAATTCACTCTTATTTGTTGCTCAACGGTAAGGCCTTATAATCAGTGTGACCAGAAGATTTTTAAAAAAATATGCTTTTTGTTAAAAAAAAATATGCTAAATATTCCACTTTCAATTTTTATATTCCACAAAAATATTCCACTTTCAATTTCAAAGTTATATATCTAAATAAGTCTAAATATGCATATAAAAAAACACAGAAGCAAGTTTAAAAACATTTATTTATTTGATTACTATCACACTTAAATTTATTTTCTTCTCCTATAAAAAATTATAAACATTGTTATGGTTTTTTTAATTTTAAGTAACGATATACAATATAAAAAACTAAAATTCAGGCACATCTTCGTGGTCAATTCTTAAGTTGTTTTCACAGAAATTCGCATTTCTAAATTTTTTTATTAAGCTATCTGGTATTTGATAGGCCAACACATTACAACACTTTTTTGAACATGCAGCCATGTTTTTACATTCAACAAATTATTTAAGAGTTTTTCTTGCATTCAATTTCGAATTTTCGTTTAAATAAGAAAGATTCATATAACTAAAAATTTTCTCAACCTCAGCATTACCATTTGTAAGCTAAGCGAGAAAAGCACAAATTTTGATAAATCTTCAGATTCCGAACTTTGATTAATAACTTTTTCTGCTTTATTGTTTTGAATCCACATTTTAAAATAGTTAAAAGAAATAGCTATTTAGTTAGCAATAATAGTGGTATTCACGATGTGGTGCATTTGTGATCGAACCTTTAGTAAAGTACATATTGTATTTTTAAAATCAATTATATTAATTTTTATTAAATAAACTCACAGCGTAGCCTTTAGCTTGCTCCATGCTGAGTAGAAATGCTTGTGCAATCAGCTGATCTAATACACAACTTGTATATTTTCCACAGGGTTGTATTTTGAAAACTGCATTTTGTTTTTATAATATTACAAAATTTACTACAAATATCAAATTTATCAAAAATACACACTACAAGGGAATATACAACACATCGTGAATACCCCTAATGTTTTACAGTACATTACTTACCGCTGTAACATAAACCATAAAAAAATCTTACCAAACAAACATATAAGCAAATTTACTTCACTTTTTAAGCTGCGTGAAGTTATTAAATGAATTGCAATAAAATTGACAAAGAAGAAGTTAACCACAAAATGAATTCCTTATATTGCGTTTTACAAGGTGGTTCAGAGATAAAAAAAAATAAAATGTTGATAGCCAAAAAATAACCATTTGGTAACCAAATAGACATTTTTTATTGAAATTTTTGTGAATTTTGAAAAATATAATCATACGAAAAATATTCCACTTTTTATGCTGCATATTTTTATAAAAAAAAATATGCTCCCGAAGCTAAAATATGCCAAAGTGGAATATAATATTCCACTCTGGTCACACTGCTTATAATGCAATATTACAAAGAATTTTTTGGAGATTAAGACTGCATGAGAAAATAAAAATAAAATTAGACCTTTTTTTTTGTAAAACGAGCTTAAAGTAAAAAAGAAAAAAACTGGCATATTTTTCATATTTAAGTTGCTATAAATTATTCCATGGTTTTTGAGAATTCAAATGATGTGATGAATTCTATCACTTAGGCCTTAAAAAGTTAAAAAAAAACATACCTTTGATTTTTACCTAGGCTGCTTGCTTACCTTTTGCCAGGTTGTCCAATATCCCAGCCAAATTTTTTATGCAAATGTGACATGCATTCTTAGGGAAAAATTGCTTCCAAAAGACATTCTATAGATAAAACTGTGCTTCTTCTTAGTCTTGCAAAGAAGTTCTTTCAAGAGGCATTCTTATGACCTACTTCTGGCAGACATTCAAATGGCATTTAAATTCAATTAAAGTAAAAAAATTATATAAAATTATGACATATGTTTTAGATATTTTTTGTTGGATATTTTTAACCCCCAATTAAGCCCAACCAGTTACTACTTCCAACACCAACATACTTTGAAAATTGGGAAAAAGAATATTTTACATGGAATTTTTCTCCAACACTTCTCATTCTTCTCATTTCCAATACCAAAATCGCGAGAATGTCGGGAAAAAAGGGATATTTTCCCAGGGGTTTTCAACCCCCAAACCACAAAAACCATTCCCTTCCATGGAATGCCTTCTTAAAGTTCGTCTGGAAAACACCTACTAGAATCCTTTCATTGATGGGCTCAAAGAAATCTTCCATTGAAAAATTTCTGGAAGTACTTTAAGAAAAGACTAAGGAAAGCATTCCTCCCAATGACATGCACATGGGCGTTCGCAGGATTTCTTCTAGGGGGGCAAGACAAAAAGAGTCTAGAATGAGCATAAAGCAACTGTAGCCTATATAATTCTATTTTCTGAGTTTTTTGGTACTTATTACACACAGGAAAGTCTAATTTATTTTAAAGATGGGGTAAAAATCTGTCTCGTGTCATGCTCGAAATATTTCCAAATTTCATTTTATATTTTGGTCATGTAATACATTTCAATAATTCTTTGCAAAAGCAAATATTCTTAGTAGTTAAGAAAATTAAATAATGTGAGGTCTCCTTTATTTTTAAATGAAATCGCATTAATTACTTTTGAGCCCTCAAGTTTTAAACTTTTCAAACAAGAAAACAAAAATTTGCTAATATTAAAAAATATTTTTATTTTGTTGGAAAACTGGAAAAAAAAACAAGATTTTAAGACCATTTTTTCAATTTTGGAGGTATACAACTTGGGAGTGGCTTGCAATTTTTTAGATTTTGATTGAGGAAGTCAAAATCCATATAATCCGCCAAAATTAAAAATAAGAGTTTCGTTATTCTTGAAATGCTACCCACATGCTATGCAAGATATTTTTGACCGGATCTCACACCGCATTGACACGAATCCACAACTTAATTATTATATGAACTATTTAAAAAAAGTTTTTATTTTGATTCAAAACATGAAACGACAAAATGAAAAATTCAAAAATGAATAAATTTATTTCTGGGTTATGGGTTCCATACATTTCCTTAGAATATTCCAGAACCTCACTGCAAGGTTTGATTCTGAATCCTAAATTTAATGTAAGCACGTGACGCTAAAAAAACGTGAATTTTAAGAAGTATTTAATGGTTGTTTCAAATCAAGTTCCATATTTACATTTAAGTAATGAAAAAACGTTTGACCATAACATATTCTAATGTAAAATTGTTTTCTTATCCGAATTTTTCATATTTTTTAAAAAAGAAATTAGTCCTTGATTCAAAATTGGCCTACTTTATTGATAATTTCCAAATTTTTTCTTTTGCTTTTGAATTAGAAGCCTTGCCATTGCCTAGATTACTGCAACTTTCTCAAATTTTAATGCTGCAGGATTGTTAGCTATTTTCATAAATATAGGAAAAATTAAAAAATTATCGAAATTGGATAATTTTTATGACAGAAAAATTATTTTTTTTTATGCCGAATTTTTGGAAAATATTTATGTTTATAAAATATATTTTGCTTTGTTTTCTGCTAGTTTACAAGGACTTTAAAACATAAATTTGCTTTTCGTCAAAGTTTATATCCATTATTAAATTAAATGCCCCTTGCTATCTGTTGCTACGAAGAATGATCTTCGACTAATAAGGGATATCATTCCTTAACGTTTTTCAATTTCTCGCACGAATAACATTCGTAGCATTTACTAATGGTTTCGAACTATTTACGAATTAAAAATAATATTATTAGAAAACATTCATTCGTGGGCTGACGATTTATTAGTTGAGTTTAAAAAATCTAAAACCGAAATGGTTAACGATTTTTAACCGCACAAAAGTGATTAGTCAACATTTTAACATTTTCAGAAAAAAATTTTAAATTTTTTTACTAAATGTATCGAAAATAAGCGTTTCTGAAAATGTAAAAATTTTCACTTATCACTTATATGCGCTTAACCATCGATTAGGAAATGTATGATTGCAAGGTGGCCGTATTCTACTGGAAGATTAGCTGACCTGTAAGCTAAAGAACCACGGTTCAAAACTGAGCTCAGACAGAATATTGTTTTTCGTAATTAGGTATTGGGATCATTCGTAAATGTAACAAATTTATTCGTACTATTGTATATACATTTTTTTTTGTACGAATACGAATAAAATATTCGTAATATATACCAAACTACGTCCATTCTACGAATCCTATTCGTAGCTTAAAATTACGAATAGAATATCTCGATTTAAAAATGCATGGTTTAGACCAGCTTTATTTATTAATTAACATAAAAAAGTATTTGTAATTTCTTTAAAATATATTAACATACATAATGAACATATCGTCATATGAAATCAAAAATGGCCTCAAAGCAAAATTTTACACTCCTAAAACTAAAAATGGCGATTGTGTAAACAAAGCTCAAAAAACCAAAGCTTAAATTCAGCTTATAATTAAGAAAGTCTTTTTCTTTTCCCGCAAAATTTTTTTATTTTACTTTACAGATTTTTTTATTTTATATGAAGATATATTAAATATTCTCCCTGCGAACGCCCACCTTCCCCCCTGCGGACGACCATGCCTAGGCTGCTTGCTTACCTTTTGTCAGGTTGTCTAATATATGGATAAAACCATTCAAATATTTTATTATAACGTACAGGTGTAGATAAAATTTGTTTGAAAAACCGGATATACCTGGAAATAAGTATATAAAGTTAGTTTTTGGTGTGAATGACAAAAAAAAAGTATATCTTTTACACCAATCACTAAAAGCAATTTTTTTAGCAAAACTTACTAAAAACAAAAAATTTTGTTGCTTCTGTTCGGAACAAAATCGAATATACAACTAAGTTAAACGTCATATATTGACCGATTTTATTTCGTTCAAAAAAAAAGTTAAAATTTGACTTTTATTTTTTTATCAAAAATAAAAGTTAAAATTTGACTTTTATTTTTTTGATCAAAAATAAAAGTTAAAGTTTGACTTTTATGCTTTTGATCAAAAATAACAGTTAAAATATTACATTTTTTCTTTGATCAAAAATAAAAGTTAAAATGTGACTTTTATTTTTTTCGATCAAAAATAACAGTTAAAATTTTACTTTTATTTTTTCGATCAAAAATAAGAGTTAAAGTTTAACTTTTATGTTTTTGATCAAAAATAACAGTTTAAATATTACATTTTTTCTTTGATCAAAAAAAAAAAAAGTAAAAATTTGACTTTTATTTTTTTTATCAAAAAAACCAGTTAAAATTTTACTTTCATTTTTTCGATCAAAAATAAGACTTAAAGTTTGACTTTTATGATTTCGATCAAAAATAACAGTTAAGATATGACTTTTATTCCTTTGATCAAAAACAAAAGTTAAATTGTGACTTTTATTTTTTCGATCAAAAATAATAGTTAAAATTTTACTTTTATTTTTTCGATCAAAAATAAAGATTTAAAATTTTATTTTTCCGATCACAAATAAAGATTTAAATTTTTACAATGTTGTTTCTTACGAACTCTTATTTTAGTAAATTAAATTTTTAAAACAATTAAATGAGCACATTTTGTATTTATTAACACCTATATTGGTAACATCACTATATGGCACAGGAAAAAAAAAATCGTTGCTATCAATCTTCACATCGTTGCATTGTATCGCTTAGTTGCTTATCATTGCACATTTTGTTTTCATTTATTTCGCAAACGACTCGAACAGCGGCTGCAAGCAGATGATATAGGAATTAAAATATGACTTTTACTTTTGATCAAAATAATAAAAGTAAAATTTTTAAAGTTAAATTTTAACTTTTATGTATAATCAAAAAAATAAAAGTCATATAGTAACCTATATTTTTGATCGAAAAAATAAAAGTCAAATCTTAACTATTATTTTTGATCAAAAAAAAAAATAAAAGTCAAATTTAAACTTTTATATTTGATCAGAAAATTAAAAGTCTAATTTTAGCTTTTATTTTTGATCGAAATAACATTGGTCAAAAAATACTGATTATTCATTGACTTTTTTAAAAAAAAATCCGAAAAATTAAAATCATTAAAGATTAGCATTCCTTAGCTAACAAGCATCATATTGCTTTATTCAAATATCGAATAGGCTTATTCTTTCTATCTGACTTTTTGAATAGAAATTTCGAAATTAACTGTTATTTTCGGTCCCTGATTAAAACTGATGACACCTATGAATGCCATTTTTTTTTGCTATTCTCCTCTTATAGTTCGAAACAGGGGGAAGTTGGACCCCTGCCATACAATTTCTTTCATGTCTTGACCCAAGGAATCAACCAGTGCCGGATTGAAACGTTGATCTGGCACACCCTGTATACAAGACATTATAAAATTTGAGCAAAAATTCCCGACATTTTATCACTATTCTTATACATGTTCCAAGCTTGTCGATTCTTAGTTTAACATACATTTTCAAATTATCAAAATTATTTGCAATGTTTTCTCAAATAAGCTTATCTGTTATGAACTTTAGTCATTGTAAATCAAAATGTTTTTTTTTCAAAAAACACTTAACTACCTTTGTTGTGAGCCACGTTTCTTTTTTATTCTACTCTTGTTTTACTAATTTCTTTCTACCAGTTATTTTCACTGTTAGATGATTTATAATAGCCGTTTTTAATTACCTCTCATAAAGTGGTTATAAAATAGAAATTGACGCAGTTGAGAATATTTTGCGTTTAACTTAATTCCTATTTACAGTGTGACATATATGTGTTCATACAAAACTTTCCAGCACTGTTTCGTTTGGAAACATATACTACGTTTCCATGGCGAGTTGAGTCTGAGTTGGGTTTTCGTCAAGTTAACAAAATGGCGTTTCAAGCTCAAAAGTGTTTCCATGTACAACATCGAGTCGAGTTGCAATCGTCAATTTTTTTAAGATTTTTCCACTTGTGCTGAATATGCACAATATTTTTATTTACGATGTCCCTTTTCTTAAGCTCACTTTCGACAATTTTATATATTCCACTTCTTCGAAATTTTTTTCCGTCCATTATATCAAGAATTTTCTTTTCTTTAAATATTTTAATCAACAGCAAAGTTTCTGCAGCACTCCAAAAAACTCTTCCACCCCCCTTTTTTTCTTGTGATAAATGAACTTATTCGCTTTGACAGATAGAATCAGCTAATTCTAACAAGTTTCGTGGAGTTTTGTGGATTTAACGAAGTTCAACTCAACTCGCGTTTCCATGGGAAGTTAATCCCTAGTAAACCCGACTCAACTCGCCATGGAAACGTAGTAATAGTAACATTATAAAAATGTGCATAACAGAATATTTGTTAGAATTTCAGTTATATACAAAGTATTGCAATTGCTTCACTTGAAAATTTTTATGAAAATGACACAAACACGAACGAATGCTTAAAAAACTTTTTAAACAAAATGCTGAACACACTGTCTGAAGAGATACGAGAAAGTGTGCTATCACTACTAAAAAACTGAGATGTTACGAGCAAAAACGTTGACAGTAGGTAAGAGCTATTAAAACCAGGGACCGAAAATAGCTGTTATTTTACAATTTTTAGATAAAAAAGGCATAACGAAAAAGTGGCCGGCGGACTTTTTTAAATGTACCATTATTATCGTAATGGCAGTAGCTTCGCGTATATTAAATGCCTTTTAAATTTTTGGCTGTTACTATAAAAATTAATGATAACTGTTATTTTTTGCCTTTTATTTTTTCGGGCAAAAATAACTGTTACTTTTGACTTTTATTTTTTAGGTCAAAAATAACAGTTATTTTGTGCCTTTTATTTTTTCGGTCAAAAATATCAGGCAATTTGTATTTTTTCCAAGGCCGAATAAAAAACTTTAAAAAATAAAAAGTTTTATTGCTCAAAATGTGCGTGCTGATGAGACGATAAAAATTGCATAAAACTATTTTTGCCGTTCAAGTGGCCTTTAAAAAAAATTCTAATTGCCTGACATTTTTGACCGAAAAAATAAAAGGCACAAAATAACTGTTATTTTTGACCAAAAAAATAAAAGTCAAAAGTAACAGTTATTTTTGCCCGAAATAATAATCCGAAATCTGGGGGGGGGCAGTACAAATGGGGGGCAGTACAAATGGGGGCAGTACAAATGGTGGTGCAAAAAAAGTTTACCAAAATTTCTTCACATGAAACATGAAGAAGAGAGAAAGAAGAGGAAAATATATAATACAAAAATATTATCGTTGTAAAAAACTGATATTTTGAATAACTTTTCCTTTTAAATTTTTTATCTAGCTAAAAAAGTGGGGGCAATTGCCCCCCTTGCCCCCCGCTTCCGACGCCAATGTTCAGTAGTCTTCTATGGCTTCTTCTTCAGTTCATTCACTTTGACAAGCTAATACGCAAAATTTCTGTTTAATCAAAACAGAATTGTATGCACTTTTTTGCCTTTTAAAGCAATGTTTTTTCTACTATTTTGCAAAAGTTCGAAAAAATCACTGCATTAATTTTGGAAAGATTTGTTATTGTGCTAGATTTGTTAACTACTTTATCATGAATTAATCTAGGCTCTTACAATTGGTGCCGGTATAAAACTAAGAAAAAAAAAATTGCAATTAAGAAATACCGTCATTAAATTTTTATTCCAGTTTGAAACAGCTATTTTTGGTGTTAACAAAATATTTTAAAAATACTCTAAAGGTAAAATATCTCGATTCAATATCCCTCAAAAAGTTCTTAGGTGCACATCACAGTTGCAATTATTCATCAGGATGACACATAAAAATTCAGTGATAAAATGTAATGCTTTGAATTATAGCTTGAATACATCTTAAAAGCCCTTAAAACAAATCTTGCTCACAATTGTGCTTACATTTTTTTCGTAAGTGTGTCTTTCTTTTTATCATTTATCATCGCTAAAAACGATTTTATTGTAAGAAAAAAAAAACAAATGTTTTATAAATTAATAAGAATAACTTAATTATTACTGAAGCTCACGTTTTGGGTATTAACTACAATTTAGCGTTACTTTTTTATATTTGCAACGTAATTTGATACACACATATTTTAATATAACAATGGGAGGGAGAAAAACGCAAAAGCTAAAAAAACTACCTATTTAATTGGAGATAATTTCCACGTTAAGGTACTTTACAAGATGACATAGTCAATGAGAAATATTTTTTTTTCCAGGCAATCTGATAACTATTAAGAGTGAGCTCATGGTGTTTGATAGACTTTCAAGATATCATATAAAAAAACTGCGGTACATGATATCTGAAATGAATTTTTGTTTATGTATTAGAGTGAAACAATAAATCAAAAAAGCAAAAAATCTTCAGTGGTTTCATATATTTTTGAAAACTCCTTGTCGAAACAAATTTTTCTGCACTCATAGTTTTTTACTGCGACATAACTTTAGACTTTGCCCGAGGGTATTTACACGCAGAGAAAAAACATAGTTGCAACAACCATGTTTTATGAGGATCATAGTATGATTCGGATTATGATTGTTGCTAACATGTTCTTGAACATATAATATTTTCTTTGATCATGATAAAATGATTACAACAACCATATTAGGAAAAGGAACTTTTTTGTAGGAACCAAAATATTATTGAAACAATCATTATTCTCTTATTGGGTCAAAAATAGAATGATTGCAACAACTATATTATGAATTTATTTTTAGGATCCAGAATATTATTGAATATTATTTATTTTCATGCACTCCAATTTCCACAGCTATTAATTAAGATATCTCCAAAGGTTTGTTATTGACTAGGCTGAACAGAAATATTAATTCAATTGAAAAATCTTTTTGATAAAATTTTCTGTCCGAGCTGGGGTTTGAACCGCGGCTTTTTAGCTTACGAGCCACGCACACTACCAGTAAGCCACAGCCGCTACTACCGCTCCCCTGACTAATGCCATTCATAAACATGGTACATTAAGTGCATTGCCACAAAAATAGCAATATTTGTGATAAACAAAATATGGTCAGAATTGCGAAATATGTTTACGGTAAAAAGAAACATGTTTGCTACAATCAAAGTCGAAAATGTCACTTTTCTGCGTGCTGTTTTTAGGATCAGGCGATTTAAAACAAAACACAATAATTGAACAGTTGACAAACGAAACGGCATATAGCCAGGAATCGATAAAACTTATTGTGTGTGAATGAAGTGAAAGTTTTTCCTGCAAACTGTTCAGACACGATAAATTCTTTCGATTTTTGGTTATGTTCTGCTTCGTTTGCCAACAAGCAAAGAATAGTTCAGGCAAACATTCAAAATTCTAATATGTTTGTCTCTATAATAATATTCACATTTATCATGATTGACAGAACTACAACATTTTTGTTGCAACTAATAGTGGAGGCAATCATAGTATGTTGACGATTTCAACTATGTTATGATTTCAACTATAATGCTATTTTTGGTACCACCATTAGTAAATAATGACTTTATTAAGGCAAACATTTGTGTTTGCAGAAATGATACAATAATTTTAGTAAAAAAATTATTATTGCAGTAATCATGTCTCAACCATGTCTTTTCTCTGCGTGTAATTGCCAGGGTGATTTTTTGTTTTAAATCTAAAGTCGAAAAATTAAATTAAATAACAAAAAACCTTTCAAGAGTTCCTTATGTAACCATTTACAAGCTTAAAGATATTCGGGTTCAAAGTTCATTGAAATCGGTCATTCACCAATATATCCCATTCTCTATGTCGGACATAAAATGCAGTAAAATTATAGATCGATAATTACCTTCAAAAATGCCTTAAACAGTATTAATGTAAAACCAAACAGGAGCGAATATATTGGGGAATGACCAATTTCGGTGAGCTTTTAACCCGAATATCGTTTTGCGCGTACCCGTAGTATTGCCTTAATTAAGAGATTTGCATTAAAAAATTGGACGTAAATTTTTCGATTTTAAATTAAAATAAAAGTAATCGCCTTAGCAATCAAATACAAAAGCCCTCGAGCAAAGTCAAATGTTATGTCGGTGACGTTAAAAATTCGTTCCACTCTAATGTATATATCAGAGAGGGAAATTACCGGATCTTCTGCCGGTTTTCTGATTTTCTGAAAGTAAATGTCCTGCTCTGATTCAACATTTCGGATCCTCAAATGTTTTAAACTTCACATAAATACCTACTTTATTTCATAGTTACTTCAAATTAATGTTTAAAAGAGCAAATCAATATTGCCATGACACTTTTGACACCAAAAATACTCAGTCAATGATGTTTTTAAAATTGTGTGACTGAGAGAATCGCGTGGATATGGTTGTTTAAATGAATTAAAATGACTTGGGTTGACTTGGGTCTTGTTGCAATAAACAGTTTGAGTTCATATTAATTTATTTTATTCACATTAAAGCGTAAAAACAAGCGCAAAAAACCGAAAAGGATCTTTAAAAGAATTTTTAACAAAATGTAATTTAATTGCATACTTATGTGATATGAAAACCATTTAGCAGCAAATTTTTGTGTTTAATCCTGTGTTTAATCCTTGAGAATCGAATACATATATAGTAAAGCGTATATTTTTTAAGAAATCATTACCCATGCCAAGTATTGCAAGATTTTTAAAAAACTTAATTTTTCTCTCTACTCTTCTCTTTTCATGCTCAGCTAGCATAACGCAGCAAAACACCGCTAGCATCTTAAGGATCCAAAGAGTAACATATTCTCTTTTTAAAGAAACATATGTTACTAAAAATGTTATATATGATTTAAATGCTTATTGTTATTTTTCAATGCATAAAATATAACACCAAATAATAACAATTCCTTAAAACAAACAAAAACAAGGAAACAAGGGGTAGCCCGCCGCCTTTTTCCGCCTTTTTTTATTAATCTCCATAAGGGAATGCATGTCAAGCGAAAAAAATGAGTATATTGTTTTATTTTGTTTTGGAGCGCAGCACTGCATTTATATGTATGTATCTCTCTTTTGGTCTTGCTCGAGGCTTATCTGTTTTTTTGCTGCGCTATGCCAAGAATGATAGAATAAGAGATTACGCTTTGCGCAGGTCCGTTACTTCTGCTAATCGAGTTTGACAACCAGCTGTGCACTTGACTACGTCACAATATTTTATTTCTTTGAGAAACGTACTGAGATCGGTTGTGTTTTATTTAATTGTGTATATATCGAAGTATATTTGCGAGTTTTTAACTTAAAATTTAAAAAAGGAAGTGTGCAGCTGCTAATTGCGGTAACAGTAGCAAACAAATATTTTTCAGAAACCTGATGTTTGCAATAAATACAAAGATTAAACCAAGAAATTGTAGAAAACGCACACAAACGAAAACAAAAATACAAAAATATATTAACTTAACAAAATTTGTTTCATTATTTAAAAACTTTGAACTATCATTTATTTGTCCTTTCAATTCACAGGTAAATTGATGGAAATAAAATATCTGGGAATGCTTAAACTACATCAATTAAACTCGTAATGAACATTTTTATAAAATTCAAGTCGAAAAATAATGCTCACCGAAGTTGGTTTTTTATTTATTTTTTTTATTTTTTTTTTTGACTAAGCTGCTTACTGGCTGTAATAGTAATAGTAAAAATATTGTTTGCAAAGCAGTACTTAATAAATTTACCTTCTTCTCATTCCAATAAATTGCTTCTTTATTCTTTTATTTTAATTATACAAACTAAAATGTATGCAATTTTCATTTCTGTGTAGAAATCGTATGAAAAGTGAACGCTCTCCAAAACAGCATTGATATTATGACGTACATGCGCAGAACGACAATTTTGTTGTACTCATTTTCTTGTCTTCGGCGCAATCTTTGTATTCTATCATTCTTGGCGCTATGCCAGCTTAGCAAAACAATATTAGTAGTTGAGAGCAACATGGGGCTTATTGAAACTCTTTCTCGCAACACTCACGCTAGAAAAGAAAACGATTAAGCAATGCTTGGCAGCTATCAAGAATAGTAGGGGTATTCACGATTCAGTGCACTTGCCTGTGCAGTTGAGGACTTGAGGACTTGTGCACTTTACAAAAACAAATTGTACGCACGTCAAAAATCTGCACAAGTGCTTTTCTACTATTACCTTCAACTTGAGGACTTGAGGACTTGAGCAGTTGTGCACTTGTGTGCATTCAAAAATGTTAACAGCTTTGAAATGGTGATGGTGGTGTGTTCATGAATATACTGAATCGTGAATACCCCTAATATATAAAAGATCCCGCCATAAGTGTGCAGAAATGGATGAATGGTGCATGCCACACTTGCGCGGACACGAACAAATTTGTTGTTGTTTTCGCTGGTAAAAGAAAAAACTGGAAATTGAGAGAGCTTCTTTTTCCCGTGAAAACAACAACAAATGTGTCCGTGTCCGCTAAGTGTGACATGCCCCTTTCTGATTGGCTTATCGGGAAACAAACGAAATACAAACAAAGTAACAGTCAAACTGATCTCAAAATAAATCGAGCAACATAGCTATTTTTTGTGAAGGGGTCAACACGGTAGTTAACGTCCCAATAAGATATGCAATTTTTACAAGCGTTGTTTTTTGTTATTTATAATTAATTCATTTGAAAAATCCAAGATTTTATAAGAAAATGAAGAGAATTTTTTAATCGAATACCACTATAAAAAAAGGTTTACTACTTTTTTCAGTCAGTTTGACACTCTCTTCTCTTTCACTTCTGACGTCACATGCACTTGCTCACAAAGAGAGTAGACATGCGCATGGCGGAATCTTGAATATATAATTCTTGGGCAGCTATAATGATTTCTTACTTCACTCTTAAATTAAATATGCTTATTACTAGAATTTCAAAACGAAAATACCTTTTAAAAGTGCTATAGTACAAATACGAGATTTTAAAACTTCTTTCATAAAAATCGGTCCAGTATTTTTGGAGTTTACCTAGAACAAAATATGTTCAACACAATTTTGAATTATAGAATGGGTTTCTTTTTAATATAGGTATATACAATTTCAATATATGTACAATTTTGTAAATAGTATTCTTTTTGGAAACAGTGAGTAATGTCACAATAGCGCCTCAACGATGCGCCATATTGGTCTGAGCAACATCAACCCACTCAGTTGTTTGTTTACACAAGAGCTTTACAAACGTGTTTTTTTATTTTTGATATTCATTTCATCTCACTCTGAGAATTTGTTGCAAAACATAGTTTTTGCTATTAATGCCAATTGATGGTAAGTGAAATGAGTGGTAAGCACATTAGTTAGTCTGCGGACAGAGTGAACGCTGAAGCAGGCAGGCAGGTTTGCTTACTTGTCCCAGTGCGAAAAAACTCGCTTCATGCGATTTCATATAAACCTGCTCGAAGTGTGTAGAGTGGAAGCAGGCAGGTCAGATCAGATCAGATCAGGTTGTTGCGAGAAACCAGGCTGGCGCAGGTTCTGAATTTGTTCTTTTTGTGTTGTTTTTTGTAATTTTTCAAGGAAACTGCGTTTTTTTATTATATTTAGAATACAAGACCAATTACAATAAAAACATTCAGCAACAACAACGCGCTGAACAAAACAAACAACAACAGCAGCGACCGCGCACATGTTGATGTGAGTGTAAGGGTTGTTTTTGGTGGGTATTGACAAATTTGGTTAACGTCGATTAAGATTGTGTTGCTGTTGGTGATCAGTTGTGCACGCCAAAATGATAGATTGATAGAATGGGCAATTGTTGGGCATGTGAGAAACAAAATAAATACATATAAAACAATAAAAAATTAAATTGTTTCGTTTTGCATTTTTTTTTTTAATATTTTGAATAGTAACACCAGGGTCTAATATGTTGGCAGCCCTCAAATTCCAAAATTTTTGTTATGCAAAAATAAAAATAAAAAAAAATTAAAATAGGATATAACGTTTTTATGATTTTTCTATGATTTTTTTGTGTTCAAAACGCCCGAAACATGCACTTTGCGGATTTTTGAAAAAACATCAAGTTTCACCAGCTATAACTTTTTTCTTAGGATTTTGGTTTTTTTTTATTTTGAGCGCAAAACAGTTCAAGACTATGCTTTAAGCATTATTGTTGTTATTGATAAACATTTTGCTTATTTTAATTTTTGAGAATTTTTTCGTAAAAGTACTCAAACTCGACATTTTCAAAAGGGTACACTTCTAATAAAAAATTCCACAACGACCAAGTTATTCAAATTACACAATTTTTTGTATTTGTATTAAGTGTTGTTTCAGAAAAAATTTTGAAAACATTTCATTTCAATTTATAAAAAATCTGGATTTTTACGATTTTTTTTTTATTACAACAAGAAAGAAAATAGAGTTTTTCCGAAAAGTAAAATATCACAACTCTGGTAATTTCTATCCGATTTTTCTCACCGATGACACATTGTAAAGGTATATGAATCTCCTATTGATTAAAAGTATAGAATGATTTAGTCAGTTTACAGAATTTTAATATACATTTTTCTCACCGATGACACATTGTAAAGGTATTTGAATCTGCTATTGATTAAAAGTATAGAATGATTTAGTCAGTTAACAGAATTTTAATACACATTTTATTGACGAAACACCTCCTTTACGCCCTTAATACCAATGTAATGAGATTAAATCGCAATGAGCCTTAATTTATCGGTGCCGATTTGGATAACATTTCTGAAAATTTATCTTATCGGCCAATGGAACACTTCTAGCCATCGAAGGTAACGCTACTTTTAGTTTGAAAGTGGCACAACATATCGCACACCCTCTTCAAAAGAATCACAATACAAAATGTTTACATATACACTTTTTCGAGTAAGACTATTTTTATTGATCATATACATCGGCTTTTTTAATTTTGTACACATATTCTTAGTCTTTAATTAAAAAAAATCGTTTTGTCTCTTTTTTTTTATGGAGTCCCTTGAAGAACAAAATTGTTTTTTGCTCTTCCTGATATTTTTTGAGTTGTTGCTCTTTTGAAGAGACTGTGTGCTATTTATGTATAGAAAATACAAATTTTTCATAAACGCCGTTAGCGGAGGATGCAAAATAGAAAGAAATAGGGGAAAAACATAAATTAAAAATTTTTGTTATGTATCTATATTTTTGCTGCATTTTAAAGACTCTGTCTTATTTGTGAACATTTTCTTTAAATAACTAAATAAAGTAAAATAAATAAATAAATAAAATAAACAAACTTTTTCTCGCACTGATCTGAACTGACCTGCTCGCATTCACTCTGCCAGCTTATTTACTAGATACCTACCTGCGCCTGCCTGCGCCTGCCTGCCTGCCTGCTCGCATCAGCGTTTAGTCTGTCCGCAGACTTAGATGCGTGATTTTCATTTTTTCGAGTTGATTGAAATGGTTTTATTATTTTTGAGTCGAAATTCTGAAATGGTTTGCGGTAAGCCGGCGTAGTTTCTTGAGGCTTTTTTTTGCGTTGCACTTCCAAACTCGTAAGTATTCTTTAAATCATCAAGCGATTTCTACGAGCACCACCTCGCACAAGCTCGGGAAAGGGTCAAAAGTCACAAAAGTCAGCCAAATATTTGAATGAGATCTAAACGCAAGCGTTGCAAAGTGCACTTTTTTAATTTTAGGATGTCATTTAAATTTTATAAAAAAATATTTTTATTCGTCAGATTATAAAACATGTATTATGAATATGGTATTTAAAACTTGATGTATTGTATGTTTTTTTTTATAGAATTCGTCAAAGTTGAAACTTTTTAAAAAAACTAAGCTCAATAACACCAAAAAAAAATAAAGTCAAGTTTAAACAATAATAACTTCGAGCACAAAGTACAGCTGTGGCCAAAATAATAGCAGTACTATTTTATTCACACATGTTTGTATAAACAATACCTGTTTACAAATTTCGGATCCGGTAAACCCATTATCGTTCCTATATGTACTTTCATCGCTGGTTCGAAACCTGTCATCAGTTTCCTCCTATATTGTAAAGTTTTCCAGATACAGGGTGTTTTACGTTTTTGGCAAGTGTTTAGTATTATTGTTTTAGAATCTAAAGTACTCACCATAAAATAAAAAATAATATTTTGTATCTTAGAAAAATTATCGAATTTTCCATCAATACATCAACCACTATCGTGTCATGTGTTGTAGCAGAACTAAAATTTTGAGATTATCAAACAAAATATCAAAAAATTTTGTATCTTTTGTTTTAGCGGAGCTGAAATCGTCCAAATTTAAAATGTCTGTTTTTCATACAAAAATACACTTAATCAATAGGTTTTTTCTAAATTCTAACTTTGGATGATAACAACTCTGCTAAAATAAAAGATACAAAATTTGTTGATATTTCTTTATGTAATCTGAAAACTTTAGCTCCGCTACAGCACATAATACGAAAATTGTTGATAGATTATTGGAAAAGTTGATTTTTCTTCTAAAATAGAATATATTCTTTTTATTTTATGGTTAGTAGTTTAGATTCTATATAAATAATTCTAAACACGTGCTAAAAACTTAAAACACCCTGTATCTTGAAAATATTACAACATCGGAGAAAACTGTGTACAAATTTGGAACAAGTATTGAAAGTTCATCTAGGAATGATAGTCGGTTTATCGGATCGAAAAATTTGTAGACTAGTATTATTTATCTAAACATGTTTGAATATAAGAGCACTGCTATTATTTTGATCGCAACTGTATATTTCAAGGTGTTGTTTTTTGGAAGTTAATAAAAATAGGCAAATCGTTGAAATATGACTGTACATTTTTGAAGGAATGAAAATTTACGTAAAATTTAGTAGAAAATATCTAGCTAATTAAGCATTATGTATTATAGTCAAAGGCTATAACTATCATAAAATATCGTGTTTCTACCTTCTGTTTCTGTAAAAACCTGCTGCATCTAGCTGCTATTAAGAAAAACCACTTAATTTGAAAAAGTCTTAAAAATCAAATTTTGCTCTAAAATGCACTGCTTTCCAAAACAATTTGTACCCAGCAGCGGATTTGCCAGTGGCCACCATAGAACTAATACAGAATAAACTACCAGGTAAGGAAGCATTACTTTTTTCAAAAAGTAATGCGTCGGCATATAGCAGAAGTAATTAACTCATACCTCATTACCTGTAATGTAGCATACAAGGAAAAGTAATGCAGTGATTTTTATAACTTAATACAAGTAGTATGTTACTCCATAACTTCTAGGTAATGCTGAAGGGAGGCGATCACTTACCTCCTGTCTCATTCAATGTTAAATGTAAGGCTTTTTATGCATAGTAAGGTAATATAGTCGGAAGTAGTGGTCATTACAAGGTAATTGCTGCTTCATATATTCGGAATATATTCCATCCGCTACTGGGTAGGTACTCTTAGTTTTAAAGAAAAATGAAAAATAATTAATAATTTTTAAACAAGTTGTGACCTTATTTTGCAACAATTTTTTGGCATTAGCTAAGCAATTATTTTTTAAAATTATTTTTTTTAAATTTTGTTAATTTGGTAATATTGTTTTATAGAAGATATATACAAAAAATATCTGATTTGAAATATTTTTAGCATGACGCTTCAGTGAAGTTAAATAAACTAAATTTACTCTCCAAAAACATAAATACGCAATTTTATGCGGGTTTTTTTATTAAAAAAAAATATGGTTTGTATGGGAGGTAGGCGATGCAGTTGACCTAGAATTCTATTTTTTTTTGTGCTGTTATTTTGGCTAAAACTCATTTGTACAAAATTTCATGGCCCTAGCTTTTATAGTTTCTGAGATAATGCAAATGTCATCCTAAAATCGAAAAAAGCGCACTGTGCGATGGCGTGAAAAGAAAAAATTTGCCACTGAAGCTAGAAAAGCAGATGAGCCTCGAGCAAAGTGAAAAGTGAGATACATATTAATGCAGTGCTGCGCTCCAAAACAAAATAAAACAAAAGAAGACATTTTTTCGCTGTTCAAATTATGCAAACTTTAACTTAAAACACGAATATAACATAAACAATTACTGTTGATACACATTATGTGCAGTGGCGGATCTAGAAATGGTTCGTTGAGGGGGGAGGTTAAATAAGCAAATTATATTTTTTATTCATTATATTTATTGATGTATTACATAGTAAACATATTTTTATAAATTATATTTACGTTTAAAATATCATGAGTATATAATTCAAAAGCATATCAAAAGTTTAAAACTTATATAATTTGTAAGAATTGAAAGAAAAGATGTAGCTAATGATTATATTCAACTTAAAATTCAACATCCTAATTCGAGTAACTCATGCGTCGATTTCTTAATTTACAAAAAATTTCAGCGATTCCTCTGAGTTTATATCAATTTCTTTGTGAATGTTTGATAGGGCTAAACCATTTAGCTGATTTTGTGCCATTGTGGATCTTAAGTAGGTTTTCAGTCTTCTCAATACTGAAAAACTTCTTTCAGCAGTAGCTGAAGTCACCTGGGATAGCTGCTATCGTTTTTAAAAGTAACAATATGTTAGGGAAAAAATGTTCGTAATCCTTGGGAATAATTAAATGATGATTAAATGATGCTGCTCTGTTACAGAGTGATCTTAGTAATCTACTTTCTTGGAGCTTGCTAAATTTTTTACCATTAAATTCTAATAAGTGCTTTTCAATAACGTACTCTAAGTGTAATAATTTTTTAAATTTTTCGTATTCCATCGAGGGTACTCCCCTTGAGAGAGTCAATACCATTAAGGACTTGGGTATAATTTTTGACACTAAGCTCACTTTTGTGAATCACATTAATTATGTTGTTCCAAAATCATATTCTTTACTTGCTTTTGTGCGTAGAAATTGCTCAGAATTTTCTGACCCTCACACCCTTATTAGTCGCTATAACTCATTTGTAAGATCAAGGTTAGAATATGCTGCCTTCATATGGAGTCCTTTCTTCATAATTCATTGTGCTCGCCTAGAGAAAATCCAGAAATCATTTTCTCGATTTGCGCTACGTTCCATAAATTTTGCAGAACCTCTGCCAGCATATGATGCTCGTATTTTGCTTTTGGGATTAAAAACCCTAAAAACTAGAAGGAAAATTCAGTCATTGACATTTATTCACGATCTTTTTTCGGGGCATATCGACTGTGAACAGCTATTGCAATTTTTAAATTTTAATATTCCGGCTAGAACGTTACGTAATTATTCGCTATTTCATTCCGAAATTCATAGAACTCTGTATGCTCTTAAAGAGCCTATTATTCGGGCATTATCTTTGTATAATGAATTGTCTATTGAAAATAATTTAGATCTCTCTGTCTCGAAATTATCTTTGAAGAATAAACTTAACACTATTTTTCGTATTTAGTATTCTCTTTATGTTTATCTTTATTTCTTAGTCTTCATACATCAGTGAATACATACTGTACATTTTTTTATTTAATTTTTTTTTTTATTTTCTTCCTAGTAAATTTATTTTTACATTAGTTAATTTAATTTTAAGTAGTCTGTAAGGATGTGTAATCCAAAGACTTTATGAATAAATAAATAAATAATTAATTTTATGGTATCCATCACTGTTGTTGCTGTTTTTAGATCTGTTTTAGAACAATATCGTTGCCAAAAAACTATTTCGGCACTCAGCTCTGCTTCTGTTAACACGTTCAAACTATTATTATATATTGAGGCTGCCTTTGTAATTTCATTTATTGAACATTTTCCTTGATTGCTCGGTACTAAGCTCTCCAAAGGTAGTATATCCTGAAACTTGCCCTTAAATTTAAGTTTCAAGGAGGTCCAGGTATTATTAGTAGGGCGTATCGAATTACAATTTTTTTCGAATTTTATATTCTAAGAGGTCTCAAAAATTGCATTGGGTGGTCGGATCACCCAAAAAAAATTTTAGAAAAAAATAAGAATATCTTCCTCTCCCGCAAGGATAAAGTTGTTTTTTGAGAAAAACAGTAAAAAATCACTATCTCAAAATGCTTTAATTTTTGTAAGAAAAACTGCGTATGTGTTAAAGCAAAGGTAAATATGAACTTTAACTAACAATATTTTGGCAAACACGATGCTACTCTTGGTTTTTACCCAAAAGGTCCTGTGTGAAGGATATTAGAATCTAAATGTACACACAAGTTTTAATTGTTTTCTGATTGTCTAAATTTTGGTGATATTGATTACAGTTTTAATATGGCGAACTAATAATTTGTATATTTTTTGCATACGCATTTTCTTGTTTTCAAGAAATGTATACTTGAATGCAATTTTGGAACTTTTTCAAAAAACTTAATATAACGTTTTATGTATCGGGCACCAGAAGTGGTAACGAAGATAATTTCCTTAATTTAGATTCTTCATATATTTCTGATCAACACCCAAATAATCAATTCAATATGGGGAAGCGTGGGGTTTTTAATTCGATAATTTCAACACGGTTTGCACTAAAAAATTAAAAATAACAGCCATAAACTGTTTTTATATGCTTATTTTTATGTAAGTGAATTGAAGTAATAACTAATTGAAAAAACAAATCAATAGAATTTTTTGTCAATAATCTATGATTTTTATAATTTTATCGCGTAGGAATTAGTGCATCGATCACATTGAAAGAAGGATTAACATTGGTTATTTGGAAACACTGACTACATGAGCTGAATGACTGTAGGTATATAAATTTTTTTTTCTTCAATTCAATTAAAGAAAAATGCCAACGTCACAACCGAATATAGGCAGACATACTCTACGTTATCGAAATTTAAGAGCCAACTGCGAAAATCAAACACCTTCATAGCATTTTGGACAAAATTACTTATGTTTTTATGAAAAATAAAGACCTTCAAAAATAAGTTGTTTTTTTATATTTTAATGTTTTATAGTACACACTTACATATTTATGAGCCACTTACTATTTTTATAATTTTAAGCTTTTCGTTCCTTTTTGCTCCTTTCCAAAAATATAAATGCTGAAATGACTCGAACCTACTGCGGACAAAGCCGCGTGTAGCTGCTAGTATTTATTTAAAAAATTAAATTAAGCGTCTGGGGGGCTTCAGCCCCTTTAGGCCACACCTGAGCCCACGCCTGATTATGTGGTATATTTCACTTGAGTTTATCTGAAATACACTGAAAATGACGGTGCGCCGAATTACCCCAAAATGTTTGGTGCCCGGAAAAATCCCTCATAACTTGTAAAAGTGTGCCTCATATTATAAGAACCATTGATCGAAAGTTGCTTAGTCAAAGAAGCTTTCATTTGAATGTCAAAACGACGCGATATATGGTCAGAGTCACGCAATAAGACCAAAACAAAAATAGCTAGCCGAACTAACCTGTTCTCCTCTATTTTATCGATTTTTGCTTTCTTAATCAAAATTTTTGATCAACCCATTTTTGGATCTTCTAGGAGAAAAACGCGAATCTTCTGAAAATTTCTTAGTTCCCTACCTGTGACAGCTTAGTATGCTGTAGGAGCGATAAAAATTTCCATAAGATATACATTGAAATTTTTGACAACGAACAGGCTGCGAAATTTTTTTCGCCAGCTAGTACGCTGTAGAAGCGAAAATCATTGCTATGCTGCCTAATTTTCATTCGTGAGTGGAGAGCTGAAATATCAAAATTTCGCTGTCGATTATATGCCCGTACATTTAATTGGCGCGGAAATTTGCCATTCAACAATAAAAAATAAGCAGTAAGAATGTTTAAGTGTTGAATTTGTTATTTAACAAATTTATTGTTGCATTTATATAGTTTATTAATGTGTAGTCTTGCCTAGTCTAGTCTAGTTTATTAAGTCTGAACCACTTTTCAGGGTAGCTGAAGCCATATCTTGAGTGTATACATCATGTGAGGTTTGGTAATGATTGGACGAGGGGACGTGGTACCTCCCATACAAGCCAAATTTGAGCTATCGACCACAAACCAAAATAAGGATATATATCAGACGGTTTCAGTCGTAAAAAAACTAAGATTAGGTAATTTTGTTCAGATGGTTACTGTAGGTAACTATACAAAAAATGGGCGTGGTCGTAATATAAATACGCCCACTTTTTCGAAATCATGGCAATTCCGGAGTTCTACACATTTTAATAGTGAAACTTGCTGTTTAGGTGCTCCAAGAGGCAGTCACGATACATAAATGTTTTCACGCCCACTTTTACCGCCCACAAATCAATATCTGTATATATAAAAATTAATTGTGATTTGTTCGGATGCTTAAAACTTGAAAACGACTGGACCATTTGTTCCTTCTACGGGTTTGTTCGTAACTGCTACGCAAAGGCTTAGGAAAAAATAATGCCACACCCCTTTTATCGCCCACAAATTTAAAAAAATGGTATATTTAAGACGGTTTTGGTCGTATTAAATTAAAATTTTGTATATAAGTTCGTATGATAACTGTCATTAACTTTAATAAAAACGGGCGTGGTCACACTTCGTCTACGCCTACTTTTAAGAAAATATCAAAACACTTCGAAACTATTGGTCCGATTGAGCTCAAATTTAGTAAGTGGCTTTGCATTGAGTACGAGATGGTTTAAGAAGAAATGCCACACCCCCTTTTGCCTCCCACAAATATATACAACTTTTGTGTTATCGAATAGATTTAGAGTTATGGGTTGCACAGCTTAGAAGTTTGGTATTCGACCACAATTTAGACGTACCGTTGCAGTGATGAAATTTTATGAGAGTTGAATAAGGGGGAGGAGCACCTGCCATACAACCCAAATTCGCGATATCGAATAGCTTTGAAGTTATAGGCCGCACAGCTTTGGAATTCGGTTTTTTACCTCAATTTACACATTCAGTTTCAATGATTTTATTTTATGGGCGTTGGACAGGGAGGAGTGACATCTCTCTTACAACCCAAATTTGCGTTATCGAATTGCTTTGAAGTTATAGGTTGACAGCTTAAGAATTCGGTATTCGACCTAAATTTATACATGCACTTTCATTATTTACATTTTATGGGCCTAGGGCAAAGGGGAGTGGCACTTCCCATACAACCCAACTTTGTGCTATCAAATAGCTTTGGAGTTATAGGTCGCACAACGCCGCAATTTAGTATTCGACCTCAATTTACACATGCAGTTTCATTGACTTAATTTTATGTTCATTGGTAAGAGGGGCGTTGCACCTCCCATATAACGTAAATTTGCGATATCGAATATCATTGAAGTTATAGGTCGCACAGCGTCAGAATTTAGTATTCGACCTAAATTCATACATGCAGTTTCATTAATTACATTTTATGTCGTGCGACAAGGGGGCGTGAAACCTCCTATTTAACCCAAATTAGAGATATCAAATAGGTTTGGGGTTATAGCTCGCACAGTTTTTGAATTCAGTATTGGACCTCAATGCACACATGCAGTTTCATTCATTAAGTGGGATTGGCACCTCCCATACAACGAAAATTTGTGATATCGATATCGAATTTGTGATTTGGAGTTCAAAGTCGCACAGCGTCAGAATTCAGTATTCGACCAAAATTTACGCATGCAGATTTACTGATAAAATTTTTTAGAGTTTGTCGGGGGGGGGGGGCGTGACACCTCCAACTTATCCCAAATTTGCGATATCGAATAGCTTTGGAGTTATAGGTAACTCGGTCTCGAAATTCAGTATTCGACCTCAATTTACACATGCAGTTTCGTTGGTAAAATTTTATGGGCGTAGGGAAAAGAGGAGTGGCACCTCCCATACAACCCAAATTTGTGCTATCGAATAGTTTTGGAGTTATATATCGCACAGTTTTGGAATTCGGTATTCGACCTCCATGTTCACATCCAGTTTAATTTATTACATTCTATTAGCGGTGATGAAGAAGGGCATGGCACTTCCTATACAACCCAAATTTGTTATATCGAATAGCTTTGTGGATATAGGTCGCACAGTCTCGGAATTCAGTATTCGCCCTCAATTTAAACATGCTGTTTAACTGATAACATTTTATGGGCGTTTGACAAGGGACAGTGGCGGCAACGCGCCGGGTTTCAGCTAGTAGGATATAAAATTGCAGCAATAACAATATGAATCTGTCAACCAGAACAGCAAGTGCTTTTTCTTCACACAAACATTTTGATGCTACACCAAATTTGCGCGTGTAGAGTTATATGCCCAAAAATTTTCGTTCCTACAGCATACTTAGCTTACATATTTAATATTTTTTATTTTATTTAGCTATATATATTTGTATTAAATTTTTAAGTATTACCTATTAATTAAACAGCCTTCAAGTTAAACTTGTTGGCCCATATAAAAGTACTGCCTTTATTTTTGGTGCGCTTGAAATTATTGTTATCTTTTGAAATTGCTCAAAAAATCTATAGAATAGCTGTTAAATACTACAACTTCTCTATTTGATTAGCTATGATATCGCTTTAATATCATTAAAAAGCCAATATTGATTTTGTTATCAGCTTGTATTGTATTAATCGCAGCTACTGTTACGAAGAAAACTTATCTAATCATTGCCCATGGGTGCAATTGCGAAAGTGATTAGTAAGTGTATCTATACTGTTTTTTTTTTTGCTCTATATATATTTAATGCACAAAATATTTGTGACAAAATATTCTTATAACTTAATAAGGATTTTTAATTTATTTACTGCAAATTTCGGCTTTTTTAACAGTCTAGTCAGCAAAATCATTCATTGAAAAATCTTGTAAAAACTCTCATTTAAAAAAAAAAACGTGGCTAAATTAAAAAGCGCACTCGCAAATTATTTTACAATTGGTATTTCCAGTTTTTTTTTTTTTTTTTTTTTTGTAAGTACGTGCTCTTAGTTGCGGTAAATTTTTGATGCTTCCAGATAAACCAACCATAAAAATGTTTCAAAATACTACAAATTGGCTTATCTCAATAAAACCTGCCCGCTAACTGAGTACAAAACATTTGCCAAGCAATTTTTCAAACTCAATAAATGTTTGGTTTCTTTTTTCGTCGTCTTAATTGACGTCTGAATTGACGTCGAATGGCTATGATTCGATTGATTTCGTTTTTATTGAATTTTTATGTACACAAAAACATTTGTAGGCGATAACGATTTATTGTAATATTGTAGCTATAAATTAATTGCTATAATCTCAGGTTTGACTTTGGGTCAAAATAATTATACAACTATAAAATTTTGTAAAACAAGTAGAATATTTAAAACATTATCAGTTGATTGACCAAAAAGTAATAAGTCCAAAGACTCATTTTCAAGAACTCTCAATATAAGCAATACTATGGTTTTTATTTTATTTTTTTATTTTTTTTTTAAAACAATTTTTGAATATATTTTGTGTTTTCAGCACAATAATATAAATTGAGGTAATCTTATTAGATGTATGTGCTAGCGATAATTTGCTTAATTTTGCGAATCATTATTATCTTTTCATCATCATTAGGCATTAAGTATTAAGCAATTGTTTTGCCCCTCTTTTTTTCTGAAAAAGTTATTCGAATAACAAATTGAATTTTAATTGCTTTACTTTACAACTTCATTGTATAATGTCTAGACAATCTTCTCAATCTAACTAACATCACTTTATAACTCTAAAAATAATGTTTTTTTGGTGTGCGTGCATAAAAAATGATCCAACCCCACAACTTCTATCTATTATAATGCAAAAGAAACTGCGCTCACTCTTTACTGTTCAAGCGTAAAAGTTAAAAACAAAAAAATAAAAAAAATGTGTTTTGACTAAATATTTTGTTTACAAATAAATTCTATTTTTTTGTGTCTTAAGTATTTGTATATTTTGATATCTGCTGCTGTCTGGTGAGAAGAATGGCTTGTTTGGTACTCAAATTTCAGAGTTATGATATATATTAAGCATTTTACCTTTGTGTACAGGGTTTTTTTTTACATTAATAATTTTTTATTAGACTTTTTATTAGTAAGCATATGATTATTGCTAGTTTTGCAAAACTTATTTTGAAAACATTGAAATGTTTGCCTTAAGATTTAATATGTTTTAGTATAGTTTTGCAATTTTTGCAAACCAAAACAATTTGGTTTAATGGTTTTTGTGCGTAGTTAATATTAAAGCGTGAAGGTCTCGGGATTTTTTTAAGCTGTTTTGGAAGAAATAATTACTCTAAAATAAAAATATATTATTATTGTTGGGATTTACACTGCGATCTTAAGAACTATTGTGCCCCTTCATGGAACTAAAGAACCTCTTTTAGTGCAATTTCTGAGATAAAGGCTGGTATACCCAGGGTTGCCACTTGTAAAAAAATTTAGTTACCAAAATTTGATCAAAAAGTTTCCAAAATTACATAAAAATACTTAAATAAAATTATAACTTTTGTTAATAAAAAACATTTATTCAACATTAAAATACTTAAAATTAATAAACAGAAATAATGGTAAAATAAATTTAGTTAATATTATTAAGTATTACATTTTTCGTGTTTAAAATTTCTTATTTTTAATAACTAAAAATCACAAAATAAGTACAAATCATGCACCTATATACTTATAAAAATGAGACGTATATCTTTTTTATTTGAATTAAATAAAAAAAAATAAATACATATAAAGAAAAAGTATAACTTTTTTCTTGTTTAAAATTTATTTTTTTTTTATTTTTTTACAGTTATTATTATTATTATTATCATTTTTATTATTATTATTATTATTATTATTATTATTATTATTATTATTATTACTATTATTATTATTATTACTATTATTATTATTATTATTATTATTATTATTATTATTATTATTATTATTATTATTATTATTATTATTATTATTATTATTATTATTATTATTATTATTATTATTATTATTATTATTATTATTATTATTATTATTATTATTATTATTATTATTATTATTATTATTATTATTATTATTATTATTATTATTATTATTATTATTATTATTATTATTATTATTATTATTATTATTATTATTATTATTATTATTATTATTATTATTATTATTATTATTATTATTATTATTATTGTTATTATTATTATTATTATTATTATTATTATTATTATTATTATTATTATTATTATTATTATTATTATTATTATTATTATTATTATTATTATTATTATTATTATTATTATTATTATTATTATTATTATTATTATTATTATTATTATTATTATTATTATTATTATTATTATTATTATTATTATTATTATTATTATTATTATTATTATTATTATTATTATTATTATTATTATTATTATAATTATTATTATTATTATTATTATTATTATTATTATTATTATTATTATTATTATTATTATTATTATTATTATTATTATTATTATTTTTATTATTATTATTATTATTATTATTATTATTATTATTATTATTATTATTATTATTATTATTGTTATTATTATTATTATTATTATTATTATTAGTATTATTATTATTATTATTATTATTATTATAATTATTATTATTATTATTATTATTATTATTAAAGCTATACATTATTATATTAATATAAAAAATTAGTAAATTCAGGTAAACGTAATTTTTTTTGTCACATAACAAAAAATTATAAATTAATGGTATTGAAAAAAATGATATCCTTACCTTTTTTTATTTGAAATAAGTAGGAACTAAAAAAATATACCGCATTCATTGGCAATGAATATTGATTTTAAGAAAGTAAATGAATAAATTCAAAAATACGGCATTTAATGCTTTAAAAAATTTATTGGTTTCCACAAGTTTAAATTTTAATCATTTTTTAATAACTAAAAATCAGAAACTTCTAATTCTAACTACGGGCACTGATTTTAAATATAAGGAAACTTTTTCACCATCACCTTAAGTTAAGGAGCTATGAAAAAATATGATTTACAGTTCTTTTCACAATAACTGTTCCTAAGCACAAACTATTGCATAGTATTTAAAGCTTTTGCTAATATCTTTTTATGTTTTAGAAAAGCATATTGTGAAAGAAACGAAAATTTTATTAAATTTATTCAAAGCAATTTTAAGCGGCTGGAAGCCCCTAATTTTTCAGTAAGTTACTTTAAAAATTTTTCCCATAAATTTTTCATGTAATCAATTTTAGTTATATCAAAATATATCTGGAATTATCCGCAGTATTTGCAAAGGTAAAATGTATGCTTAAACTTCAAAGACAAAAGAGATTTTTATGATTCAAACAATTCACGGCCTTCAATCTTCTTCTGGTGACCACACATAATGAGGCTTGTCTTTTATTTCCCAGAGTCCCTTTGAAATCATTATGCTATTTATTGTATTAAGATCCATCTTGTTGCGTAGCTTTGTTTTTTAAGAGACTTCTTTGTTAACGATAAACTTCAAGATTCAAATATTTTGACATTTTCTTTTGACATGATTCGCAATATTTTCAGATGATGCGTTCGGAAAACTTGGAGAAATGTTCAATACAAAACATAATGGTTAGTCTGCACTAAAATATGTTTAATGTCATATTCAGTACAATTTTTTATATAAATCTTGCAAACAAACTGATTATTTTGAATTTTTTGGAAAAACTTGTATTGTTACCAATACAATAAAAAAATTACCAAATTACCAAGTCAAAAATTTTCTACCAAATTTTGGTAATTAATTACCAAACTGGCAACCCTGGGTATACCTCCTATATGACCTTCTAGTCTACCGAAATCTTATACTCATCTCCTTTCTCCTAAAAACTATGGAGAAAATTATTGACCTGCATATCAGAGAGGGTTGTCTGATAGACCATCCCCTGCACTCCTAACATTATGAATATCAACCAGGGAAATCAACGACTCATGTTCTTCAGATCCTTACAAAAAAGATTGGAAAATTATTGGGGAACAAAGAATATGCAATCGGGTGCTTCCGAGACTTTGTTAGCAAATGCACCTAAAACGTTCAATGAAGCAGTTGAAAGATGCATTATTGCAGAACAGAGTTTAGGAACCAATAAAACAAACATTTTCAAATTAGAGACAGAAACAACTACAATAGATGCAACGACTATAGAAATAATTACAGCCCACAGAACAATTACAAAAGCAATAGCAATAATTATTTTAACAAAAGTTTTTCTAACACAAGATATGATAACAAAAGTATAAGCAATACAAGTAGAAATTTTAACAGAAACAATAATTTTTCAAACAATAACAGTAACAGAAATTTAAATAGAAACAATAATTTTGTGAACAACAATAATGACACAAATAGAAATTTTAATAGAAACAACAATTTTAAAAATAGCAATAACAATACAAGCAATTTTAATAGCAGTAATAACTTTAAAAATAACAAGTTCAAAAATAAACAACTCGCAGGGAAACCGCTATGACCGGGCAACAGGAATTGTTACCCGCAGAGGTCAAAAGGTCTTGCACTTGTGCTGCTTACTGCTTGCGTTTACTTTTTGCTTTTTCACATTTTCTTTTGTATGTATCACGCCCCCTCTGAAATTTTTCAACTAACGGTAATTTTGTTATTATAAAACTTTTTACTATCGGAGATTTTTGTATATTTAATTTTAAAAAGTTTTTGTTATTTTGACATCAAAAACACTCACATATCTTCAAAATTGGAGAATGTTTCAGTACAACGACTTTTTCATAAAGCATCGTTACCTAAGATTGAGAAAAAAACGACATGAAAATCAAAGTTTGGTCTTTCGATGCAAATATCTCCGCTGTCCATTAATATATTTCATTCAAATTTTTCTGTTCAAAAGTTCAATAAAATCACTTCACAAAAATAAGTTTAACTGTACCGTTAAGTCAGTGAATATATGTTTTATGAGTATGCCAAAAAAGGTCCAAAATATTGACTTTTTACTCAAGAAATTACTCAAAAATTGTTGTTGTTGTAAAAATGAAATCAATTAAAAACAGCAAATCTGACCACCTTTCATATGACATAGCATTTATTTGCAAAAATTCTTCCAGCTAAGCGCAAAAATTATTTTACTGTTTTTGTCATCAAAACAACAAGGTACCCCCTTTGATTTTTTTCGCGAAATTTATTTTTTCCAAAATGTTGCTTTTATATTTTTTATAAAAAATTCAAGTCTCAAAATTAATTTCTGTGAAAAAATTACCCCAATATCTCTTTCCAATCAAAAGCTATGGCTAAAAATCTATTTTTTCATACCAGACTATTAATAAAACTTAGTTTTGTGTTAAAATTCTCTATATAGTTGGAACGTCCCCCATTTATCTCAGAATGCAGTTTTGTGTCTAGAGTAATTACAAACATTTTGGTTTGTATAAAATCTTCCTGAGGGGGCGTGTTACAGCTGACAAGCCCGAGTGACGTAGCTGCGCAGAAGGTTTTATTTTTTTGCGCACAGTTTCTGTGTATGGATTCATGGATTCTACCTAGTATTTTTTATTTGTTCATGTTTTGTCTTTGTAGAAGCAATGAAACCTGGGAAATAGGTATTAAAGAGAAGTTGCGTCTTCTCTTCCTCATTCTCCGAAAAATTAGTTGGTTTTTTAACTAACTTTATTTGCACATTCTTTATTTGCACAAAAACAATATCATGCACTGCACACAAATGGCGTAATAAATTTCATCATCGCCTAGTGAGGCTTGCTTTCGTTGTTGAGCATACGTACGCTGTTAAATAAGAACTTTAAAAAATTTGGTGGCAAACAACGGGCGTACAGCGGCCGTAAAACTTCATTTAAGCCTTGCACGGCCGTTTTTCGTCCCGAATTTCGGCCGCTAGGCTTTTTGGATTATTTTTAGGCCATGTTCGACCCTAACATGGCCGTTCGGCCCATGTTCGACCACTGTTCGAAAAAGTAAAAAATTCTCTTAAAAAGTTCATATTGTCATTTTAAAAGGGTGTATATGATGCACTAAAAAATAAAGTAGAAATTGTCTAAAAAGTATGAAAAATCTCAAAAAATTGAATCTCAAATACAAAGAGAAAAAATGTGTAAAAAAGGAGTGTATCATTTGTGTTTAAATTGTAAAAAACACAAAAAATAGTGTATGCGAACTCAAAAAAATTACCCTATAAAAGATCTGATTGACTTAGTTTGTCTAGTCCCAATTATATTCCAAAAAAAATTCTTTAAAAAATATTACAATGTTTTTCTTGTGTCTTTTGATTATGTCTTGTGTTATTTTATTATGAAAATTAATCAATTAAATATCAAAAATAACACTAAAAATTAAATTATAATTTATCTGAAAAGCTTGTAAAATATTTAAAAAAATTTTAATTTACTTTTTTTTATGTACTAGAATTAATATATAAAACGAAGGAGTGTGTAATGTGTGTACAAAGTCTGAAAAACACACAATAAAATTATGTATATAAATATGTGTACTAGGCCGGGTCGATTTGTGGGGAGGCAAAAAATTGCCCATTGCTCAGTGAAAATCGTATTCTAGGGATCAAAATAAGAAGCTTTGCCCGAGGAACTATACCTCTAAAACGAATTCTAATGCCCCAACTTTTGACTTTTGTCCCGTAGGGTCAAATTTTGAAAAGTCCTCTTTGACCCATTTAATTTAGAGTGCCCCAATCGAGTCCAAATGTACGACCGACCCCCACTTAATTTAGAGGGCCGATCCACCCATGCCAGTGGCACACTCCCTGGAACCCCCCTAGGGTTTCCCCACACAACCATTTCAAAAAATCACCATTTTTGGCACTTTACATGAAAAAATCAGCAAAATGGGGTCGCCACTGGCATGGGTGGATCGGTCCTCCAAAGTTAGTGGGGATCTGTCATACATTTGGACTCGATTGAGGCACTCTAAATGAGTCAAAGAGGGATTTTTCCAAATTTGACCCTACGGGACAAAAGTCAAAAGTTGGGGCATTATAATTCGTTTTAGAGGTATAGTTCCTCGGGCAAAGTTTCTTATTTTGATCCCTAGAATAAGATTTTCATTGAGCAATGGGCAATTTTTAAATCGACCCACCCTAATGTATACTCATAAATATATTTATTTCAATTAAGGTTTTATATTAATTAACTATTATTTTTAAAATTTTAAAACTTACTCAAACTTTAACAAAATATTTTTGAAATGTATTTTCTATTATATGCTTATACTATGCTCCATAAACTGAACCTTGGATGAAGTGCTAAACGAATCAAAATTACTATTTTGATTACCAAACAATGAAATTAAGTTGAACTTCCGCTCTTACGCACTTCCAATTTAAATTTGAGCCTCAAACCTGACAAAAGCCTGCTTTTAAGAACCATCAATTCATTCATTTGCACTAACTTTATCATTATTTATCTGAGCTATTTTCTTTTTTCTGATTTTGCATTCCAGATTAATCAACAGAAAACACTCAAGCTAACGCGAAATAAGCCAAACAACAATTCAAAACCATACAAAAAAGCAACAATTTATACATTCCCCGAAGAAGCGCCGAGAAAAGCTTTTCACAAACTTCATCAAGATTTTATTTAAACGCTTAAGCCTCGACGCCAAATTTATCAGAACGCTTAAAGCTGCGAAACAGTGCGGAACGCAAAAAACATTTTGATTAACGGCTTAAATATTTGCAAAACGCTTAAAGCTTGCGCAAACTTATATTAAGCACAATGCTGTGTGATACCGCAACGTAACGTGCTTGAATTCATTTTCGTCACTGTGATCAAAATTAATTAACAACAATTATCACAATAAAAACAACAAAAACAACTTACCAATAGTATTAGCAAAAATCATTTGCAATTACATAAAATTCGTTGTTAAACCAAACTAAAACAACAACAACAGCAAAATATTCAATAGCAAGAAAGCACAAGTTTAAAGCTTTTAGAAACTTCAACTGAAAAAACCTGTTAAAAATAGTCAATATGTCGGTGTCGAAGGAACATATTTTCGCCAGCGAGGAGAAGGATCTCGATAAGCCAAAAGGTAGGATCTTTCAAAAAGTGCAATTATTTAAGTAATATAGAAAATTTGCAATAGTTATAAAATCGCGAACATTTTATTAAAAAAAAATGTGTCGATGATATTTTTTAGGGAATGTGTATTCGTAAAATTTGTTAAAAAATTGCGCTCTATTTTAGATTATTGCAATAACTAAATTGCAGTCACTAAAAGGTACTTAAAAACTAAAAAAATTTTCTAAAAAAAAATTTTATGGAAAAGCTTATTTTTAAAAGCCTGTTGTGTATTTGTAAAATTTGTAAAAAAATTCTGAAACGAAAAGAGTCACTTTTATTTTTTGGAGCAGAGTGTTTCAAAAATGTATTATAAAAAAAAATCAACATAAGATAAAAAATTTAATAAGTTTTATGAATCGCCATCAATTATCAACTTTTAACGTCGAACTTCAAAATTTTCTATACAAAATATTGTTGATAGTATTTTAGAGACTGTTTGAATATGAAATTTCCGAAAAAATTCATTTTTAAATGAAAAGAGTTATTTTATATTTTTGTGGGAGAATCTCTCACAATTATAAAAAAATAAATATTAAATAATTTTTGTGAATCGTCGTTTATCATCAATTATCGACTTTTACGTCAATATTGTCATAATCGAATCAAAAGTGTTAAAGTGCAAAGTATTTATCAGACCTTTTCAATAGAAGAATAGATCAAAAATACTAGGAAAACATGGAGTAAATTCCGCAATTCTCTTTTGTCATCATTCATCGTTGTGTTTCGATCTGATAATTTCAATCAATATGATTCACAGATTGTTTGTTGTCAGCAATTCAGAATATTTGTCAGATCGATAGAAAATTTGAAAATCAGAACTGTTACTTGAACAATATTTATATAAATATATTTTCTTTAAATTTAAAAAACTTAAACTTAACAACAATTGAATAATTTTTGAGCTTGTCAAGGCACAAGTGTCTAAAATTATTATTCTTACAGCGAAGTTTTATCTATGAAATAGCTACAAAGATAATGCAGTGTCAAGCACTGAAATGAGTACATGTTCACTCTTTGAAAATTTAAAATAAATGACTGACTGAATGAACTTTTAGATTTACAGAGCGGCCAGCGCAAAGTCTCGAACTCAATCTAATTGAAAATTTGTGATCAAAAGGAAAAAGACGGTTGCGTTAATACCAAACTGCCCCATTGAATCTGAAAGAAGATAGTAAGCTTGCGTTTCTTTGCGCAAAAATTCCAAAAAATTTATTTTTATGTTTTTCTTGTTTAGTTCTAGCCAAAACGTTAAGCTTAGTTTATATTTTAAACGATAAGACATATGAATTTTCCTCAATTATGCACCTTTTAAGTACTACGCTATGAACGATTTTAAAGGTTTTCTGTACAGCCTCTTAAAATTTTTAACATGTGAGCTTTTTCATAGATCTTAGAATATTTACTACCAATTTCAAGTAATTTCTGTATGATTTCGTTTCAAACAGTTTTACAAACCCACTGCACTCGAAGCCACAGATCGATCTTCAATGAGGCAGTTTGGTGTTAACGCAACCGTCTTATTCCTTTTGATCAAAAATTTTTACTTAGATTGATCTAAAATTTCATTCAGTCAGCCAGTTATTTTAAATTTCCAAAGAGTGTTTTGGATCGTCATGCATTTTATATATGAACACCTCTTTAGGATAGGTTCTCATCTCAACAAAATTGGGAAAAGAGGTCTTGAAGATGTTTAGGTAGTCGTGTTTCGGTGGCAAGTCTGGTCGGTGGCAAGAATCATTTTCCATTTTTTATATATAGTATGTTTTAGGGCTTAGCAAAGGCAAATAATTAAGGAATATTTTTTACTAGTATCGCCTGTGGCCGAAATTCGACCAATTTGTTTTAATTTCAATAGTTTTTCTCATTCTGAGGCGTTGACCTTGTTTTAAGAAAATGTGCTTTACTAAGAAAATCTTAAGTTTCAATACAAAAATACATTGTACTGAGAAAAGCTACAGTTTTCGAGATATCGTCATAATTTTGATGTCGAAATAAAGGAAATTTTTAAAAAATTACTATTTGTAAGAAATTTTACCATCACAATATATATTCACTCATCTTACATACAAAAATTCTAAAAGTAGGGTATCCGTAAGAGATAGCGAAAAATGTTTTTGGTACATTTTATCAATGTCTAAAATTTCCTCTTGCACATGTTCTTCCATTTCTTATAAGAATTTTAGGCTTCATTTTAGAAATATTCATTCAACCCTTATATTTCAGGTGAACAATAAAAAGTCTTCGGTGTTTTCCTTCTCCCTTCTATAATTTATTTAAAAAAACTTATCAAAATCGGTTCAGAAACACGGCAGAAAATGGTACCGAACGCCTACACCTATTTCTATATAAATAACGAAATGGCTTAAAAAAAAGATTTGTTTAATATTTTTGGAGTGGTTTGAAATATTTGAAAATTTGCTGAACAGAAATTTTTTTTTAGCTGTAGAACTTTGCAAAAAATATAAAAACAAGATTTTGAAAAATTTAATTTTCATCAAAAAACCATATGATTTTCGAAGATAGAAACTGTTTTTTGCAATATGCGTCAAAATGTAGCCATTTCGTGCTAATAAATGATATGTTATATGAAGGAGTGTGAAGAAAGAAAACTTTATAAGAAAAAAAAAATTACAACAAAAAACGTTTGGCCTATTTTTTGAGCAATAACGGAATATTTTATAGGTTTATTTAATACTATATAAAACATTAAACTGGTCAGATAACAATAAATCTTTTCTTATTTCCCCAAAGCCATTTAATTGATCTTTCAGACAAAGAAAATTCTATGAAAATCGATTAAAAAATGGCTGAGATATTTGCTTGTAAAACCCAACCTTGAAATTTTAATCGTTTTTTTACTCATTCTGAGGCGATGGACCTTGCTTCAAGGAAATACGTTGTACTGATAAAATCTACATTTTTTGAGATGTATCAATAATTTTGATGTCATTATAACCGGAATTTTTTTTAACATACTATCCGTGAAAAATATTACCAAAATAGCTTTCGTATATCGTTAAAATTTTTCATAATTTACTATTTGTATGAAATTTTACCATAAAAATATATATTCACACATGTTACACTAAAAAAATGCTTATTGTAGGGTATTCTTAAGGGATTGCGAAAAATGTCTCAAGTATTTGTTGCACATCTTATCAATGTCTAAATTTCCCTTTTACATCATGTTTTTCTATCTCTTAAAGTTAAACTTTTATTTAATAAATGCTCTTTTTACGCTCATATTTCTGTTCGAAGGTCACTAATCTAAAATGCAATCATACTGTGCAGCCTAAACTTTCATCTGATACCTCGTTCACTATTCGACCTCTTCTAAGCCCTGAGATTCCTTACTAAAATTTATATTTATTTTAATGTTAATATTTCGGGTCAGAGGTCATCAATTTAAAATCTAACATGATTCGGCACATCTATTGCCCTTATTCTAAAATAAATATCAAAAAGTGTACGACATTATTTGATGTTTGCGTATTAATAAATAAGATTAATTATTCACAGCTCAGTTACAAAGCCCATGTCTTTAAGAAAATACTGAACTACAGATAGGAAAAAGATTCATGTAAGCCCAATAATTACGTTAGGAGCTTGTCCAGAACACATACAATAGGCTGGGTCGATTTTACAACCTATGTTGCCTCGGCGATTTTCGGACCGGACATGAAAAGTTATTTCATGGGGAGATAGATGGAAGTAAAAACGGGGAGATAGGGGTGCACTTTACCCTAACACATTTTTAATTTTCTGAATTTTTTCTTTAGGACTTCTAAAAAAGTATATAAACGTGCACAGCTAGAGCAAAACTTTTACCAGAAATGAAATCCCCGTATCCGCACGCAATGAAAAGACATTGTTGAGACATGATTACTGCCATAATAATTTTTTTACTAAAATTATTGTACTATTTCTGCAAACAAAAATGTTTGCCTTAATAATGTCATTATTTACTAATGGTGGTACCAAAAATAACATTATAGCTGAAATCATAACATCATTGAAATCGTCAACATACTATGATTTCCTCAACTATTAGTTGCAACAAAAATGTTGTAGTTCTGTCAATCATGATAAATGTGAATATTATTATAGAGACAAACATATTAGAATTTCTAATGTTTGTCTGAACTATTCCTTGATTGTTGTCAAACGAAGCAGAACATAACCAAAAATCGAAAGAATTTATTGTGTCTGAACAGTTTGCAGGAAAAACTTTCACTTCATTCAGACACAAGAAGTTTTATCGATTCCTGGCTATGTGCCGTTTCGTTTGTCAACTGTTCAATTATTGAGTTTTGTTTTAAATCGCCTTATCCTAAAAAGAGCACGCAGAAAAGTGACATTTTTGACTTTAATTGTAGCAAACATATTTCTATTTAGCGTAAATATATTTCGCAATTTTGACCATATTTTGTTTATCACACGTATTGCTATTTTTGTGACAATGCACTTAATGTACCATGTTTATGAATGGCATTAGTCAGGTGAGCGGTAGTAGCGGCTGTGGCTAACTGGTAGTGTGCGTGGCTCGTAAGCGAAAAAGCCGCGGTTCAAACCCCCTGCTCGGACAGAAAATTTTATCAAAAAGATTTTTCAATTGAATTAATATTGCTGTTCAGCCCAGACAATGGCGAGGCAAGCCTCTGGAATATCTTAATTAATAGCTGTGGAAATTGGAGTGCATGAAAATAAAAAAATAAAATTATTGTTTTAATAATATTCTGCATCCTAAAAATAAATTCATAACAAAGTTGCTGCAATCATTCTATTGTTGACCCAACAAGAGAATAATGATTGTTTCAACAATATTTTGGTTCCTACAAAAAAGTTCCTTTTTTAAATAAAGTTATTGTAATCATTTTATCATGATAAAAGAAAATATTATATGTTCAAGAATATGTTAGCAACAATCATAATTCGAATTATACTATGATATTTTTAAAACATGGTTGTTGTAACTATGTTTTTTCTCTGCGTGCGATTAAACCTAAAATCAGTCTCACATTTACATGTTTTTATACAAAAATTTATCGTAAAAAATTTTTTGAATTTTACAATTGAATTGTAATTTATTTTTTTTTTTTTGACAAACATTCCTAAAGAAAAAAATTCACAAAATTGAAGGTGTGATAGGGTAAAGTGCACTCCTATCGCCCCTTTTTTTTATAAATTTTTTTCATGCCGGCTCCGAAAATCGCCCAGGTAACACCAATTTTTTTACATCCATACAAATCGACCCAGCCTAACATATAATAAATGCAAACAAACCTTTCCCTCTAATCGACCCCTTCGAGCACAATTATCGTATGTGCCATTTTTTTCGAAATTGACTTTTTGTTACAAATTTATTCGACATTCCACAATGCACCAGCTGGTAAAATATTAATGCTGAAATCCCTAAAGTTACGCCAAAAATTTACTAGAGTTTTGATTTTATATTGTCATATTTTATATTGTGATATTGTAAGCTAAAGCACAGAAAAGTAAAAAAACGACCTCATGTAAAATTTGGTGAAAACAATATACACAGATTTTTGTTTGTCCTCAAAAAATGTATGTAAAAACCTAACTTAACCCTCATCCGACTCTCAAAAAAAGTCACAAACAAAACCCTAATGGGTAATATTTCACCCATGAGTATTTTGTACACCTAATTAACTAAAAATTATTAATTTTCTTTTATATACGTTTATTTTGCTGAATAATAGTTTTTTATTTTCAGTTAGTGCAAAAGTAGAAAGCATTTTTATGCTCACCTCGTATATCTGTGGTCACAAGGAATAATGACTAAACTCAAAATATCGTAAAAAAAGCGATATGGAATATACTTTACTGCCAATTTTTGGAGGTATGCAGATATCCATTTTATACCTAGAATTGATCATCACTTATGTCTGCACATACTTTGTTTGTAGCGGTTCATATATTTAAAAAAAATGGGTCGTAGATCGTACAATTAAAATATCGTTTTTTTACGATATTTTGAGTTTAGTCGTTATTCCTTGTGACCACAGATATATTTGTTGCAGGAAGGAATATGCTTTTCGGTCCTTTTTTCGCATTTGGGTCAAATTTCATCCGAAGGTCGCTTAAGTTACTTTTTAAATATTTATCGTTATGTTTTTTCATCCACAATATTGATATCATATTCTAAAAGAAAGGGACATTTTATACAAATACATTTCATTAATTTTGCATTAAAAATGAGCTAGGTATAGCGTTTTAAGCTTCAAAATGGATGAAATTTCACCCGAGGGTCGAGTGAGGGTTAATCAAATCGGTGCAACTGTAGATGCCCATAAATGTGCTATATATGTTTCTTGTTATAAATTATAATTTTTTCGAATGTAGCTGGTTACCAAAAAAAAAAAAAAAAAACACTACCCATTGAACCATAATCGAAGGTATTGCGTTAAGTGATAGTTTTAAGTACGTTTTCGAAAATAAGTTTTTTTTTACTTTTGATTTTTTTAATTTGTATGATCAATATTCTTGCTTGAGAAGATTAAATTTCTTTGCAAAATTATTAACAAACTATTACTTTGTTCAAATAAAATGAAAAGAATTTGTTAACAGTATCATTTATTTTTAACCGTATTATCGATATGACATAATAAGACCATTTATGACTGAAAAGGATTCAATTCTGAGTGCCGAAAAAAATTATTTCTATTGTTAATTTTTTTAATCATTATTGAGAGGCAATTCAGTCCGGCAAATAAGTTCATTTCTGAATGCCGGAACAAAATTTTTAAATGGTTCTTTTTTCAACTCGTTTCCGAGCAAAAAAAAGTACAATTGATGATTATTTTTAAACTCATTTTTGTAGACGAAAAATGTTCGCTTTTAAGAGGCATTTTAGTTCGACAAATGAGTCAGAAGAGTTCATTTGTGAGTTCCGAAAATGAACTTTTCTGAAAGAAAAAGTTCATAAATGCATTAAAAAAGATAGGTTTGGTTCACTGGGTAGAACTCTGACACAGTAATGCCTTAAATCAGGTTCATGTTTAGCTTGAAAGAGTTTATACATTTTTCGTATAACGAGGAGAAAAAACTCTATTATTGAAAAATCATTAAACTCTTACCGTGACCATAGTATAATTATTATAAAGTAGGAGCGACAATTTAGTGGCGACCGTAGCCTAGTGGGTAGAGTGCGTTGCCCCTAAGTTAAAGAACCGCGGTAGCCCGTGTTCAATTCCAACTCAGACAGAAAGTTTTTTCAATTGAATTAATTTTTCTGTTCGGTCGTCACCTCTCTGCAGACAATGGCAAACCTCAGAGAGTAGAAATTGCCATGTAAAGCTTCTTGAGAACATAAGCCGTCATACAACACGTAGGTCCAGTTCTCGGTCATTTGTGATCAAACATTTAATAACACGCACAACACAATTGATCAATAGAAGCTAGGTCAAAGTCCTTCCAAGGGCTGAAATGGCCAGTAAATTTAAAAAAAATTATTAGGAGCGACAATTTTAGTTGCGGTTAACGTATGTCAAACAAAAGAAAATCAAAACGAAAGCGTGCTTTGGTTGCTATGGCAGCTGATGCAAAATGAAGATTTCAAAAATATTTTGTGTCACACAAAGAAAATAAATAAATAAATTTCATGTAAGTTTAAAAAAAGTTGTTATTAAGTGCTCGTTTTATGTTTTCATTTGTTTGACGTTCATTGACCTGATAAATAGTTGATTAATTAAACTTCAAAAATATAATTAAAATTTGAGCTGTTTTCAGACACAAATTTTGTGTTTATTTTTTTGAATTTTTGACCCATGTGCCACACAGTGATGCGACTAGCAAATACAAGTAAGATGTCAAAAATTCTTTTGTGAACTTTTTTTGGTAGTTTTCGATGTTTAAGGTATAGAAAAGTAATAAAAAAAATTTTCTGAAATTTCGGACCAGTAGGCATGACATCTGTCACACAACTTAAGCACAAACACAAAAAACTTGAATTTATTTTATTTCATTTATTAAATTTTTGACCTTTTTTATATTAGATTATTGGTAGTTAAACGAGCTATAGGTCAGATTTTTTTCTTAATTTATTTAATATAAAACTAAATTACGGACGAGAATAGCAGGACATAAGTCAGACTTTAAAGCACTGGACAAACCTTTAGAACAAAAAACAGCATTAGCAGCCCATTGTACGAAGTCTGGACACGCTCCTGATTTTGACAAAACAAAAGTTCTGCAACAAGAGAAAAATTATAGGAGACGATACATGCTTGAAATGCTACACATTATTAACGTCCCTAAACAATTGAGATTGAATTTTAAGACTGACACGGACAATTGCGCTCACATCTACAGACACCTAATAAATAAAGAGCAAACAAATAAACAAAACATTATAAGACAAAACTAACAATAATTAGTCATCAAAGTCCGTCGTCAAGTGTTGTTTATTCAGGCTAGATGTTCTTATGTTTTTTGTCATATCGTTTCTCAAATGTTTTTTTAAAAAAATCAATGTAAATTCAGTATATTTATTTAATTTTTGTAAGTTCATGTATTTTAAATATTATGTTATGTGATTATATTGTAATTTGTAATTATTGTATATTTTTTAGTGTTTTCCCTGATGATGTTTTTCAACGAAAAACGAAATATTGGAATTTATTTTATTTCATAATATCATAGGTTAGTCATAATATATGCTTATTTTCAATTCTTTTTGATGTTGATATATATTATTCCAAAAAATATAATCACGTATAACAAAAAAATTCATGAGAAAAATTTTCAAATATATCACTCTTTGGCCCTGTAGTTTTTTTTTTTTTTTTTTGTAGAAATTGAAGTAAATAAAAAGTTATTCTAATATAAGTGGATATTTTCTGACAGTTTTACAAGTTTGAAATGTAAAAATTCGATTTCGATTTTTTCAGTCCTTTCGCATCGCTGTGCTCCACTTGTAAGTACATAGCTATCATTGCCACGATTTCAAAAGTTCGGAAGATTTTTGATCGATTGTATACTTTTTATCTATACTGTTTTATAAAAGAGTACTCACGTATGTTCGAGATTTGATCGATTGTGTACTTTGTATCTATACTATTTTATAAAAGAGTACTCACGTATGTTCGAGATTTTCGATCGATTGTGTACTTCATATCTATACTACTTTATAAAAGAGTACTCACGTATGTTCGAGACCGCATAGCTTGAGAGCGGCAATCGCTTTTTCAATAATTATATTTCTTTTGGATGGCTATGGTACCCAGTTAGGACATAGTTTATAGTCTTAAATAATTACTTAAAACTAAAAGAGCATAACCATACTATTTCTTTATTCCTCAGCGAAAAAGCTCTCTTTTTAAGCTCTATTTGAGCAACATAAAGGTGGTGTGTGGCGCTAAACAGGTTGTGCGCAAAGTAAAATTTTTGGGGGTTGTTTAAGGGGATATGGCACCTCCCATGCAACCTAAATTTGCTAAATCGAATAGCTTTGGAATTACAATTTTAAACATGATAACTCTTTCAAATTCTGAACGATCTTTTCATTTTTTTGTGGCAGCATTGCGCCGGGTTTCAGCAAGTAACCTATAATTTTATGTTCATTTTTGTGAATTCTCCAGAACAAAATCAAAATTATATCTAAGCATTTTCTTCAGTGTTTTTCCATGGCAGCATTTTGAACTTAAGGTGGCTTTTACTTTCAGAATTGCTAAAAAACACACTGATTTATTTTTTTAAACGATTTCTTATATTTATTTAAAAACTTTATTTTTACATTTGTGAATTTAATAAAGAAATTTTAAATAATTATCTTTAGATTTAAGGAATATACCCAAAATATTTTTTTATAGTATCAGAAAACCAAACAATGTATATATTAATATAATAATCTCACGTCTTTGTTTAAACTTCTGCACAACTTCTTCCAGGTCGAACCATTTAAAAGTTGATGTTGCCGCTTTATCTAGCTAATAACAACTAAAAAAACTTTTTCGTCATAGATACGGTGACCAATGTCTAGAGATTTTGATTTCCTTAATCTCAAGAAAGTTTCATTCTTTTTTAACACTAGGAATTTTCGTGATTCCTCCCTAATGATTTTTTTAAGGTATTAAACACTTACTTTCTCTTTACTCCTAGGCGCCATAACTAACTTTTAAATTTATTAACAAGTATAGAGCGTGTTTTAAACCTGCCGAAAATATCCTCTGCTTTCTAAGGATTTTATACCCACTACAAATAACTGTGACAAGTTCAGTCAAAGTTCTTCTTACGAGTGAAATGTTAAATTATTTTGTCGTCCTACCAAAATCACGATAAAGAGAGGATTGAAGAGGTACTTCACGATCAGTAGATCACAGGATCAAAGTCATTAAAAACAAATCGAAACCTAACCTAAATTCGAAAAATTTTGAGATCTCACTTAGAAAGTTTGATTGATATTTAATTGGTAGAGTTTTAAAACTTTATTTCTTTTCACTTTGTAAAGGTTGCTACTTTTCGGAAAAAAATTGATTTGACATAATATGAACTAATCAGCTGACCTGAAGTATCAAAAAATGATGGATCGACTTAATTTAATAATGGGAATGACCACTTCAAAAAATTCCAAGATTTTTGTTTGCTGAATTCGACAAACATTTGGGAACAATAAAAAATTACAAAAGAAAATATATTGAATAATAAAGAATGGAGTAAAATGTAGGCGAATTCGGTGGTGAACAAATAAAAGGAAGTGCTGTCACTTTAGCTTAACTGCAAAACAAAAAGCAACAAACATCAAAAATATGTCTAAATGAAAAAACAAAAATTCAAAAGAATCTGTAAGTTTTGACAAAACAATTTTACCGAATAAAAAAAAACCAAACACTGCCTCGAGGCTTGGTCACATACAAACTATACTGAGTGTTATGTGACAGCATGATGGACCGGCTAGACACTCAAAAGCTTTGCTAGAATGCTTGTTAATCTATTTTAATTGTCAAGTCAAGCGTGTAACAAGCAACACTGATTAACATACACATGCATAAAAACATCCATTAACTAAGTGGCAACACTGTGCGGTAGGTATGTGGTGCTGTGGGGTTGGGTACCTATGTATTTTTTTTTGTGCCAAATTTGGATGTATAGGTGTATGTGAAAAAGAAAGCGCTAGGCACTTAAAGTGTTGTTTTTTTTTTGTCTGTAGTTTATAAAAAATTGTTTACAATTTTTGGCAAAAAATCGCAATTCATCATAAAACATACAATGAACACGAGTTGTTGTTTTTGTTTTTGCTGTTTCAATGACCATTGAAGTAGTTTGGTGCTAATGAAAAATTTTGGTCTGAACAATTTTATTTACTTTTGACTGCAGGCAACACAACTTCTATACGTTAGAGCCATTAAAATTATTTTGGTTCTTGTTTTTGGTGAGATCTAAACTAATATCAATTGTAGAGTTATTAAAATTGAAATTGTTTTAATGGGAAAATTAAATGACATAGAAATTAATGATTATTATTTGATTTATATATAAATGACTACGTCATATTATTTATAATGCTGACTTTCATTAATATAATTGTTACCGTTAAGATATTACTTGTCTATCTTCTAGACTAAATAATTTTTTAGAAAATTTATAAACCATAAAATTCTCCATAGTACTTCTATTTTCACGGTTTTGATTTAAACCTTGTACTTAACTGTTTAACATCAGGTCTTGTTTTGTAGATGCAAGGTTTTTCAATATTGGTATCATTAAAACTATTACAATCTTCAAAATGCAAGCACATTGCAATGTTACACACTCATTTCAAAGTAAAGTAAACAAGATTTTCAATGCAGTATCAATATTTTTTATGTCTGTTTTGGTTTTTGAGTTAAAGACATTCAAAGCAAACAATTTAAATTTTTTTCCTTAAAAATTTTACTTTACATACTTTATTTTTTAGATATTTTAACAGAGTAGTATTTTTTATTCTATACAATATTCTAAATATTATATTTTGTTATCTACACAATTCATTAAATTACTTTCGAATTGAATATATGTTATTTTTTCGAGCAAAATTTAAAGTTTTATATAAAATTTTGCAGTTTTAAACATATATTTTAAATATTTTGTTTTTACTCAAAGTTTCAGAGCTAAATTTTAATTTCGAACATAACTTCGAATTTCAAACCTAAGTTCATATTTTGAACTTAGAATTTCAAATCTAAGTTCGAATTTCAAATCTAAGTTCGAGTTTCGAACTAAGTTCGAATTTCGAACTTAACTTCGAATTTTAAAATAAACTTCGAATTTCGAAACCTAAGTTCGCATTTCGAACTAAACTTTGCATTTCGAACTTAACTTCGAAAATACGTAAATTGCCTTAAATATCGAAAATTTATATCAAAATTATTTTTATAGTCATAAATTTAAAAAGTAATCAAATAAATACAGTGTTACAAGTAGGGCTTGCAATTTCGGGTTATTTTGGGATTTTGGGACTAGTCCAGGCATCGCAACTGTATTTAAAAATTCTCAAATAATTTTTACAATTGAAAGATCTTCTTTCTTACAATAAAATATACGTTAAAAAATCTGAAATCGATTTTAAACTAAATGTTATTGAAGCAACCGGACTCAAATTTTAATAGCAATGAAATGCAATAAATTTTTTTTTTAAATGTTTTTTTTTGCATAAATGGCAATTCAAACAAAAAATTTAAAAATATTATAAATATAAACAGTGAAAAGAATAGTGAACGGAATAGTGAATTTCTTATTGTTTAATGTTGGATTGTAACATTTTATTTGTATTAAAAATCAACAGACACATCAGCTTTTAATGTAAAATTTAAATTTGTAAGTTCAAGTTAATCAATTGTATTTATTGTTTTAATATTCTTACCACAATATCACTTTTTGTATTTTTTTTAAGATAAATAAAATTCCCTGAAGAAGCTGAACAATAACCAGCGAAACGTCGGAGGAGAAAAATTTCACAAATTTTTTATTTGCATAAAAAACGCAGAGCATTAAGACTGAGCACAGTGCAAGGAATTATATAAATTCAAGAAATTGGTCAAATACACTTATTCAAAAAGAAACAAGTCCAGATCAAGTCTTAAAAATAACACAGCAAAAAATAGATTGTCTTCTGACAATTTTTAAATATTATTTAAAAAATAATTATAAAAAAGGCACTATTATAATTTTTTTTAATATTATAATTATAAATAATGCATTACAAAGAACTTTATTGTGTGATGGCTAAATAACGTGAAATTAAGCTTTGAGGCTACACGATCACACATGTTGTTTAGCCTTATTAAGCTTAAGAATTTTGAATGGACAATAAATGGATAATAAATTTATTATTAGAAGCTGAAAATCATTTTTAAAGTTAACTGTTCCTAAAGTATATTTTTATAAATTTTTATTTAGAAATTCTTATAATTTTATTTAAATATTTTTTGTATACAAATTTTTGAAAATCTAAAAAAATCCCGGGATACCGAAAATACTGGGATTTTAAATTTTTAAACCCGGGACTGTCGGAACCGGAAAAACTTCAAGATCCCGGAATCCTGGGATTGCAAGCCCTAGTTGAATGCAAAAAAACCGCATAAAATAGAAAATTTTTTAATATCGCTTACAAGAAATTTGGCTCAAACTTTAGTGCATTATGTTATGTCTTCGAGCAAAATATCTAAGATTAGCATAAAATTTTATAGTTTTTAATTCTGCGTATTTTTGAGTAGTTTCAAGGCTACTATTGAATTTCAAATATTAACTTTAAAATGCGAACATTGCTAAAAAAGAAAAAATATGTTTGCAAATAGTTGTTTTTTTTACACTGTTAAAAGTCTTGGACCAAATTTTAAACTTTTTTGGACTGCATATAGGACAACACCAAAAAAATTTAACTTTTTAATCCAAGGAAAAGCTTAAAATTTTCTAATCCAAAAAAATAAAAAATTTACTCTGACCGTTTTATGATTTGAACACATCGTCCTCTGATGTGCTGGTCCAACACCTTGTCTACTCGTGCAACTCACTTGTTAACAAAGTTTCGCTTATTTTGCATCATTACAAATGCAAGTTAGTTTTTTTCCGAAACATGGGTTCGAGCCCTAGCTAAATTAAAAAAAAAATCTTTTCAAGTGTTACAAAAGACATTTCCTTTGATACAATTATGTAAAAGAATGCTCTTTAATGGTCACGTACTGACAAATTCAACTATTTTTTGAAGTTATTTAACAGCCAATTCTAAATTTACTAATTGGAAGTGAAGCTCTTTTGTCTAATTAAATAGATTACATTTAAATAGATTACGTTTCTTGATTGGACGTTCAGACTTTCTATAAATTTTATTAAATGCTAGAGAAAAAAACTGTCACGTGTCAGACGGGTTCGGTAAAACAACGTTGCGAATCGTTGCGTTCTATTACAAATTTTAGCGAAAGTTACTAACATGAGGTAAAGGTAGTTGAAAGGCAAGATTTTATTACACACAAAAATGCTTTCGGCGTAAAAAGATATTAAATAACCCCAGTTTTTGTTTAGTATTTTATTTACAAATCGTCACGTGGAGACAAAACACTTCACGAGTATGAAATTCTGGCAATATTGTAGTTCAATTGGGTTATTAAATAATTAGGTAGTTAAGTAATTATGTAATTTAGTAATTAAAAACCAAATTTACTATATTTTTCTTTTTTTGCTTCAACCATTTTTTCATTATCTTTAGCCAATGCCTTGCAAACCAAACATTTACGAAAAAGAAAAACTTTATTTGTGAAACAGTGCAGATGATTTGATCAGCATGGTAAATGAATTTATGTACAACTTGCTTGAATTAATAAAATTAATATATTTCTTTTAGATAATATCATAAAATGATAAGTTTTTAATAAGTTTTAATTTCTTCGTCACGGTTGACTTTTCTGCTTCTAAAGCAGAATCAAAAACCATTTTTAGATGCTATAAAAATAATGCAATTTAAAGTTAAAAAAAAGCAGTCATTACAGTTATGTCATTTTTATTTGATATTAACAACAAAGTTTTTTGTAAGCATTTTGCCGTTTTCAGTCATTTTTCCTACACTGTTGTTTTAATAAATTAGTTGTTTTAGAATCCTTACTTAGTTATAGCTTAAATTTAATTTTTTGGTATAGAGATTTTTGAACATGAATGAATTTAGAAACAAGCAGTTGTATTTAGTGCTGATTTTTAAAAAGGAAATAAAATTTACTGAAATGTTGCAATTCCTTCAGTTCGTTTGCTGACATAACCTCAATAGGTCTGGACTTGATTACCCTTTCCCCTCTTAAAACTTGTCATTTAATGAACATTCATTAAAAATTACGTAAAAAATGTTCTTAAATATTCTATGCCTCTTCCTCTTCTCCACGAATTCACGAAGTAAGAATTTAAATTATATTTAATGACAACCTCCCTCATTTTTATCATTAAAAAAAATCTTCCCTCAATATCAATATGTTACACAAATATGAGTAAAAATAAAAAAAATTAACTTAAATTAGCTTCAACTTCCGGTCTGTTGAAATAAATAAAAACATTTGAATTGAAAATTAATTTCATGCACGTATTTAGTTGTTGTTTTGCCGGATTTAATTAAAAACTAATTTCAATGCTGATAACTCGGTTGAACTGCAAGTTATTGATGCGTAAACCGAACAAGTCATTTGCTGTAGGGAAAAATTTGCACACTTTTGACTTTTTGCCAAAACGAAAATGGTGTGAAATTTTATTTATTCTGTTTTTATTATTTCTGCTTATGCAATTTTAAATACTGAACATTTCTATTTTAACTTTTGAAATTTGTTGCTGTAAATTTGTTGTGACATTTATGACATACAAGAAATTCTTCAATGTCATTAATAAATTCTGAAATTGCATAAAAGTATAGCTTAAAATATATTTTAAAAACAAATTTGAAGATGTTATTTTTAAAAGAAGACAAATTTTAGGTATAATTTCCTATGATTTTGGAAAGTTTATTTCCTATTTTATTATATAGATTTTGGAAAAGAGAAGATTTAACGAGCATTATTTGGAAAAAATAAGTTAAATTGAGTGATTCAGTTTGAACTGTCCACAAATGCTGTCAAAACTTCGAAAACAGAATTCGGAAAACTTTGACGAAATTTTGAAATATGTAACGTAGTGTTGAAATTTCGAACATAGTTCTGAATATTAATTCAAACATACACTGAAAAAACAGATTCCAAAGTCTTTGTCAGAAGCAATAAGTAACGGAAACATTAAAAGTGTTTGGAATAATATTTGTATTAATTTCTGTGTTTATAACAAACAGTACAAATATTTCGGTTGTTAGAAAAAAAGAAGAGGTTGTAAAATCAATTCCTGCAAATTTTAAACTTAACTTCGAATTTCGAACATAACTTCGAATTTCGAACATAACTTCGAAAATTCGAACTTTGTTTAGAAATTCAATATTTATATGAAAATTACAAATTAAGCTAACTTTTTTTAAATAAACACAAAAATACGGCGTTATAAGCAAAAACGACCAGCCTTTACATAGATAATTAATTTCTTAACATGAAAAATATATATTTGTTTTTATCAGGAAGTCTCAAAGTTAGTTTCGAATTTCGAACAAAACTTCGAAAGTTCCATAATTGCTTGAAAAAGCAAAAATTTATACAAAAATTACTTTTCTAGTTACGCTTCTTAAAACAACCAAATTATAAGAGCCTAACAAGCAAAACGAAGCAAGAAAAATGAAAAATAAATTTTTGAACATGGAAAATAAATCATGGTATCTATTAAGAAGTTCTAAAGTTCAATTCTAATTTCGAACATAGCTTCTTAAATTGCTTGAAAATTAAAATTTATATAAAACCTACATGTATAGTTACGCATTTGAAAATATCTATATTATTACAGCACTACAAGCAAAAACGAGTGGAACGAAGTAAATTTTCGAACGCTCACATAAAATTGACTACACACTTTTCTTACTATGCTATTTTTTTGAAAATAATGTCATATAAAGCATATTTTCTGCATATTTTTGAGATGTTTAGAAGCTGATTTTTAATTTCGAATATAGCTTCGAAAATTTTAACATTGCTTAAAAGACATAAATATAACTTCTATACTTAAAATTTTAAAAATAACTAATTTAAAAGAGTACATGGAAAGAAAAAAATCAAGCATTCTTTGCATGAATCAAACAAATAGGCTATCAGTTTACACTCAAGCGTGAATTTCTTAATTCAAGCATTATTTTGCTATAATTGTGCAATTTTATAACACATGATATTAAGAAAAAAATACTTCAACATTCGCTTAAGACTCAAGAATATTTTTTTCTACATTCGAGTCTAATATTTACTTGAAATGATAAAATTTGCTTGATTCAAGTTAACAACTGGCTGAAAATTAGAATAGTTTGGTAGATTTGAGAATTTTTTCTTATTTGAATTGAGAACAATTTGCTTGATTGAAGTAATTAATTTGCTGAAAATTAGAATAACTTGCTTGATTTGAGAAATTTATTTTTCTTGAATTGAGAACAATTTGCTTGATTCAAGTAAACAATTTGCTGAAAACTAGAATAATTTGCTTGATTTGAGAAATTTATTTTGTTTGAATTTACAACAATTTGTTTGATTCAAGTAAATAATTTACTGAAAACTGGAATAATTTGCTCGTTTTGCACAAAGCAACAACACATTCGCATGCTTTATCCGCACACATTGGCTGCAGTGATCTTGAACGTAGATTTTGTTGTCTAGCTACTCTTTTACAACAACTTCCAGACTTTCATGATTGTTGTAATTCACTGAAATGTTCAAAGCGGCAACTCTGCATTTTCTTAAATTAACAAAATATGTTCTTGATTCAAGTCTTGTTCTAGAATCAAGTATTTTATGCTTGTTTCAAGCTGTTGTTTATTTTGCTCAATTTTGGTCATAAATGCTCGATATAATTGTTTTTTTTTTCTTATTTTTAGTTTTTAATGCTTGATTTGAGCAAAAGAGACTTAATTTTAAATTTTCTTATATCAAATAAAATATTTGCTTAATATAAGAATATTATTTCCCTCCGTGTATTTTCACCAAAAACGACCAATCCAAGCAAGGAAAATGTATATTTTAATATCGCTCACAAAACATTTGACTCTAAAAAAATTAAATTCTGCTTCATTGCAATTATTTTTACAGCTGATTTTCTTAATTTGTTTTCCCTACTACTATAAATTTTCTATAATCATCACATTTTTAACCACGTTCAGCCTTGACAATCAATGTCAATGTTACTACGAGCTGTCATTTTAAATTGTTGCACGTGCTTTAATGTCACAACAACAACAATAAATTTGTCTATACATTAGCTTTTGGTTCAAACATGTCAATTAGTAGGACGCTTAAAGAGAGCGGACAACGAACACAAACAAAAAATTAAATTAAAACAACAAAATGTTTAAGTTGTTCAACCACTGAAACACGTTTTGCAGCGATGATAACTGCAACTCGTTTATATGACCGCCACTGTTGCGGGCGCAATTTTCTCCCACAGTATAGAAAGGCCGGTACTGGTTTTAAAATTGCTATTTTTTATAATGTGAATATTGTGTATTGCAGCACTTCGTTTTAGAAAAAACAAACTATTTAAGATATGTAATTTGTTATGAATTTGACAAACTGAATTTACAATTTTATAAACAGTTTTGAAAATTGCTCTCTCGTCCGTATTGTCGCTGTTATCTTAGTTTAGCACGTGTTTTTGCAAGCGGCAACACTTTCTGTGTCTTATGATATTTTGATAGATTTATGGATTTAAACAGAGTGCTTATTCACTGTTTCCAATGTGCTTTCGTTTTAATGAAATAAATCTTGTAAGTTTATTGTTGGCGGTTTCAAAATTAACTGCATAATGAGAGTAAATGAAGTCATAGCAACCAGTGACACTCCTTTTTATACCTCGAATTTATTGCACTTAAAAATAAAGTCATTACCAAAATTCATGCTTCGAGAAAGCTATAAATTAAAGGAGGGAGTAAATGAAAAAGTCAAGTAGTTGATTTTATTTTTGTATCGGTATATCGTCATTGACTTGAAGCAAGAAAAATATTAGTCATACCGAAATCTCTTTTGTTGTTCCTTATATTAATTACTCCACTTTCTTAGAAGCTGGTATTAATTTATGGTATGAAAATTCATCTGATCATCAAAATATATATTCCTTACCAATACTATCTTTTTTGACCCAAAACCATATTTTCCGAAACTAAATTCTCCAACACTAAATTATCCAAGACCATTCACTAAATATTATTACTGATATTAATATATCATTCCAATTCAATGGAAAATCTTACCAAAAAATGTATTCTTAAGAATTCAACTTTTTTTTCCATTAAAATATAACAGCATCAAATTTTTCTTTCTTTTAATGCACGAAATCTTGTTTTTTAACGTTTCCAAATCAAAAACAAGTTCCAGTTGATATTAATTAGCCAGCAATATATGCAAAACTATAAAAAGACAAAAACTTATGGATATCCTATGGCGAAATTTCCATACATTTTATTGACTGTTTACGTTTAAGAAACTTAATAAGTCATAAAATATCTTTGGAGGTCAAATAATAACGCTAAATAAATATTTATTTACCAGTTTGTATTCGCACTCGTAAATTGCAAAAAAGCCACCATTTGCGTCTAAATAAATTTAATTAAATTTTATTGAGTTTTAGTCACAACTATGGAAGAGCTTTTTTAATGACAGCTTAAACTAAGTTTATTGGTTGACCTCGGATCCCACGCAAAATCTCTTTGTTTTTGTTTTTCTAGTTTGCAGAAAACGCTTTAAAAACTTGTGAGCTAAGCGTTATTACGGCTAATTGAGCTAAGCCGCTTTTATGCGTTGAGCTGGGATTAATTTAAAAGTACTCGTGGAAATAAAAATAATGGAAATTTTTCAGAGATTATCATTTCAGTCCCTCAATTAAACAATTTTCGCTCGCTCTGCTTGTTAAAAAATAGTTTCCAAAAGCTTTTACATGCTCGTTATCTCTTAAAAATGTTGTAGTTGTTAGAATAACGACTTCACTTGCAAGCCTTTATAAGAGCAATGAAAAATTATAAGAGATCAAAATTAAAAATTAAAAATTAAAAATTAAAAATTAAAAATTAAAAATTAAAAATTAAAAATTAAAAATTAAAAATTAAAAATTAAAAATTAAAAATTAAAAATTAAAAATTAAAAATTAAAAATTAAAAATTAAAAATTAAAAATTAAAAATTAAAAATTAAAAATTAAAAATTAAAAATTAAAAATTAAAAATTAAAAATTAAAAATTAAAAATTAAAAATTAAAAATTAAAAATTAAAAATTAAAAATTAAAAATTAAAAATTAAAAATTAAAAATTAAAAATTAAAAATTAAAAATTAAAAATTAAAAATTAAAAATTAAAAATTAAAAATTAAAAATTAAAAATTAAAAATTAAAAATTAAAAATTAAAAATTAAAAATTAAAAATTAAAAATTAAAAATTAAAAATTAAAAATTAAAAATTAAAAATTAAAAATTAAAAATTAAAAATTAAAAATTAAAAATTAAAAATTAAAAATTAAAAATTAAAAATTAAAAATTAAAAATTAAAAATTAAAAATTAAAAATTAAAAATTAAAAATTAAAAATTAAAAATTAAAAATTAAAAATTAAAAATTAAAAATTAAAAATTAAAAAATAAAAATTAAAAATTAAAAATTAAAAATTAAAAATTAAAAATTAAAAATTAAAAATTAAAAATTAAAAATTAAAAATTAAAAATTAAAAATTAAAAATTAAAAATTAAAAATTAAAAATTAAAAATTAAAAATTAAAAATTAAAAATTAAAAATTAAAAATTAAAAATTAAAAATTAAAAATTAAAAATTAAAAATTAAAAATTAAAAATTAAAAATTAAAAATTAAAAATTAAAAATTAAAAATTAAAAATTAAAAATTAAAAATTAAAAATTAAAAATTAAAAATTAAAAATTAAAAATTAAAAATTAAAAATTAAAAATTAAAAATTAAAAATTAAAAATTAAAAATTAAAAATTAAAAATTAAAAATTAAAAATTAAAAATTAAAAATTAAAAATTAAAAATTAAAAATTAAAAATTAAAAATTAAAAATTAAAAATTAAAAATTAAAAATTAAAAATTAAAAATTAAAAATTAAAAATTAAAAATTAAAAATTAAAAATTAAAAATTAAAAATTAAAAATTAAAAATTAAAAATTAAAAATTAAAAATTAAAAATTAAAAATTAAAAATTAAAAATTAAAAATTAAAAATTAAAAATTAAAAATTAAAAATTAAAAATTAAAAATTAAAAATTAAAAATTAAAAATTAAAAATTAAAAATTAAAAATTAAAAATTAAAAATTAAAAATTAAAAATTAAAAATTAAAAATTAAAAATTAAAAATTAAAAATTAAAAATTAAAAATTAAAAATTAAAAATTAAAAATTAAAAATTAAAAATTAAAAATTAAAAATTAAAAATTAAAAATTAAAAATTAAAAATTAAAAATTAAAAATTAAAAATTAAAAATTAAAAATTAAAAATTAAAAATTAAAAATTAAAAATTAAAAATTAAAAATTAAAAATTAAAAATTAAAAATTAAAAATTAAAAATTAAAAATTAAAAATTAAAAATTAAAAATTAAAAATTAAAAATTAAAAATTAAAAATTAAAAATTAAAAATTAAAAATTAAAAATTAAAAATTAAAAATTAAAAATTAAAAATTAAAAATTAAAAATTAAAAATTAAAAATTAAAAATTAAAAATTAAAAATTAAAAATTAAAAATTAAAAATTAAAAATTAAAAATTAAAAATTAAAAATTAAAAACTAAAAATTAAAAATTAAAAATTAAAAATTAAAAATTAAAAATTAAAAATTAAAAATTAAAAATTAAAAATTAAAAATTAAAAATTAAAAATTAAAAATTAAAAATTAAAAATTAAAAATTAAAAATTAAAAATTAAAAATTAAAAATTAAAAATTAAAAATTAAAAATTAAAAATTAAAAATTAAAAATTAAAAATTAAAAATTAAAAATTAAAAATTAAAAATTAAAAATTAAAAATTAAAAATTAAAAATTAAAAATTAAAAATTAAAAATTAAAAATTAAAAATTAAAAATTAAAAATTAAAAATTAAAAATTAAAAATTAAAAATTAAAAATTAAAAATTAAAAATTAAAAATTAAAAATTAAAAATTAAAAATTAAAAATTAAAAATTAAAAATTAAAAATTAAAAATTAAAAATTAAAAATTAAAAATTAAAAATTAAAAATTAAAAATTAAAAATTAAAAATTAAAAATTAAAAATTAAAAATTAAAAATTAAAAATTAAAAATTAAAAATTAAAAATTAAAAATTAAAAATTAAAAATTAAAAATTAAAAATTAAAAATTAAAAATTAAAAATTAAAAATTAAAAATTAAAAATTAAAAATTAAAAATTAAAAATTAAAAATTAAAAATTAAAAATTAAAAATTAAAAATTAAAAATTAAAAATTAAAAATTAAAAATTAAAAATTAAAAATTAAAAATTAAAAATTAAAAATTAAAAATTAAAAATTAAAAATTAAAAATTAAAAATTAAAAATTAAAAATTAAAAATTAAAAATTAAAAATTAAAAATTAAAAATTAAAAATTAAAAATTAAAAATTAATTTTAATTAATAATTAAATTAATTGAATCTCTCTGAATTTCATACAAAATTACAGAATACTAACGATGTTCTCTCAATAGAATTTCTGAAATGCAATTAATCTTTTCTGAATTAACATGGAAAATTGTGTAGAACTAAAGTAGAAGAAAGATTAGTCAAAACTGTGACAATAAAACCTGAAGCAAGGCATTAATTCAAGAAAAAAATGCAAGAGTTTCTCGTGAAGTCAGAGATACAGAATGATTTTTTCTTAAAGAGAGAGTCTTTCTTTTAAAGAAGACGCAATTAGTAATTAAACTTAGCTAAAATATTCCATAATAAAACACGAATTAACAATTAAATTTATGACATTTCTGTTTTATACAAAGTATTCTGGGAATTTTTCTTTCTACATAAACTGAGTGTGGCAATAAACCTGAATCATTTGTTTATTCAACTGTATTTTCAGACACTTTGTCGACACCAGTTTTCGAGTTAATTTTTATAATATTTATTGCAATATTTATTTTTTCTGTTAAAAGTTTAATTCTTTTTTTATTGTTATTTTTTATTTCTATTTTTTATTTGTCATCTCACATCTTAAGCAGATTAAAATGCATTTATCTTAATAAAAGATCTTGAGCAACTAAATTTTAAGGTTGTAAATGTGTCATATTTACTTCCGTTTTATTTTATTAAATTTTAAATATGCTAAACACACAATTTTTGTCCACGTAAATAGACTGAGTTTGTGCAAAAGTAAGCCTTACTTAAGATTCAATGCATGCCCAAAAAATATGCGTAATAATCGACTTTAATTAAAAAGCACAACATATCGTGCAATTTAAATTGATCCATATTATTCCATAACATTTAACTCATTATTCAAAACTGAAGCGAAAACTCTTTTAGGAAATTTAGAATAGCTTCTTAAATATGACAATTAATTTTTGATATATTTTTTGTTGTGATTTGCATAACTGTGGTTTTTTAACGATTTTTTTTTGTGTTTATCTTTTTTGCGAATCTTTGTACAAATATCGATAAATGTTAAAATAATTTAATTCCTCATTACGTGATCTCGTTTGCAAACACGTATTTAAAGAATTCCAAGAAAAAGTTAATTTATTCGAATAAACATGCTTAATTCGTATAAATTTACACATATATTTTAAAAGTAAATAATAAGTAATGAAGGAAATAAGAAGGGAAATACCAGTTCTGTCTTAACTTGACAACAACAAAGGTGAATGAAGTTTCTTGACCCCAGCGATGTTAAAGTTTCTACAACACCTAATTTAATAATTTGTTTATAAATATATCCGGTTTAGGAACTATCCACTTCGAATTCTTGTAATTCAGAAAACATCAATTGAATTTCAGAAAAGATCATTAAAATTTCATTTGATTGAATTTCTTTCTGATTTTTAATTTATATTTTCTTAAACTTTTCTATGCGATCGTATCAAATTTTTTAACAGAAACAAAATCTTTTAACAGACAATAAAACGTTTTTACGACATTTGCTAACATTAATGCGGGAATCGGTGAGAATTTTTTTGTATGACTGCTTTAGTTGGATAATGTTTTTAAGATTTATTTTATTTTTGACCATTTAAAAATTCTGTGAAAAATGCAATTTAATATTTTCTTTAAAATAATGAAATCGGACATTCTTTGTTTTTTTTTTATAAAAACCAAAATTAAAATTATTTTGATATTTTTAGAAATGTGTTTACAAAAATATTTTTACCTAGATGCTCAAAAACAAAGCTTCTATAAAAATAAAATTGTTTAAAAGTAGTGATTTTAAAGGGTTATAGAATCCATAAGAACTACTTTTTTGGACTAGTAATGTGGATTAATCCACATCAATTTATTTATGATGGGAATCTGGGATAGAACCTTTACAATGTAACATTTCTGACTGTCTCAGCCTGGCGAGGCCAGCATAATCTTTTTGAAATCGCCTCAAGTCGACTCAAACCTCCACGTGGTGTTTCCTGGGCAACTTCAAAACTGACAACCGTTAGTTTAGCGGATAATCTGAGCAGCGGGCCCCCCTAGGCTTAAAATAGGTTGTGCGCCGGGTTTGTAGCCCACCCGTAAAATCCCATTTCAATGAAAACTTATAAGAATAGAAGATAACTGATCCCCAAATCTGATGACGACTTCCGCAAACGAAAAACTGATAATGATTTACGGATAGGCACCTGGAATGTCCGAACCCTTAATTGGGAAGGTGCCTCCATCCAACTGACTGATGTCTTGGAAAGATACAAAGCTGATATCACTGCTATCCAAGAAATGCGATGGAAGGGATAGGGTTGTATTCTGCATGCACCCTGTGATATCTACTACAGCGGCCATGCAAAGAATCACGAGTTTGGATGCGGATTTGTAGTTATCAAGAGACTACGGCCCCACGTCCTGCGATTCACACCTGTGAACGAACGACTTGCCATAATTCGTATCAAGGTTAAATTTTTTAATATAAGCCTAATATGTGCGCACGCTCTGACAGAAGACAAGGACGATGAGATCAAGGAAATTTTCTACGAGCGCCTTGAAAATGCTTGAAAAATTTTACGCCGTCACGACGTTAAATTCGTGCTTGGTGACTTCAACGCTAAGGTGGGCAAGGAAAATATTTTTGGTCCAACAGTCGGAAAGTTCAGCCTCCACGACAACACCTCCGATAACGGAATGAGGCTGATTGACTTCGCCGCAGCACGAAACATGGTCGTAAGTAGCACTAGATTCAAGCATCTCAATATTCATAAAGCCACCTGGATGTCCCCTGATCAAAAAACCAAAAATCAAATTGATCACGTTTTGATCGACGGAAGGCACTCTTCCAGTGTATTTGATGTACGCACGATCCGTGGTGCAAACATTGACTCGGATCACTATCTGGTTGCAGCCAAGATCCGTACACGTCTGTGCGCAGCTAAGAATACACGCAACCCTACACAGAGAAAGCTAGACGTCGACAAGCTGCAATCGAAACTGACAGCCGATGCTTTCGCCACTCGACTCTCAGTCCTGCTTCAAAGCACTCCTCCAATCAATGATATATGCTCGCAGTGGACACACATTTCCAACTCCATGCGTGCGGCTGCTGAAGAGGTGATTGGCCACTACCGCCCTTGCCGAAACCAGTGGTACGACCAGGAGTGTCGCGACGCCACTGCAGAGAAAGACGCTGCCTACAAAGCCACCCTGTAGTCGGTTGTAACGCGCGCTGCTAAGGAGCGATACAAAGAAAAGAGGAGGGAAGAGAGACGTATTTTCAGGCGGAAAAAAAGAGAGGCAGAAAAGCGCGAGCAGGAGAAGATTGAGATGTATGGTGACAGGAATGAGGCCCGAAAATTTTTCGAAAAAATATGACGCCATGCCGATGGTTTTAAAACCGGGGCCTCTTCCTGCAAGGATGAAAACGGGAATCTAGTGACAGATGTCCAGAGTACACTGACGTTATGGAGGGAACACTTCTCTAAGCTTCTAAATGGCAACTCTGACAACGATCCCGCCAATAGAGATGATATTCCGGAAACCCTAATTTCGGATGACAGCGTCGAGGTTCCGCTGCCCGACTATGATGAAGTTCTGACAGCTATAGCTCGGATTAAAAATAACAAAGCCGCGGGAGCTGATGGCTTACCTGCAGAGCGGTTTAAAAACGGAGGCGAAGCTCTACTTAAATGCATTCACGAGCTTCTAAGCAGAATATGGTCGGAAGAATGCATTCCGAATGATTGGAATCTTAGTGTGCTCTGCCCAATCCACAAGAAAGGCGACCCCACCATCTGTGCCAATTACCGTGGGATAAGACTTCTTAATATCGCATATTAGGTCCTGTCGAGCGTTTGATGTGAAAGATTGAAGCCCATTGTAAACGAACTGATCGGACCTTATCAGTGTGGCTTCAGACCTGGAAAGTCCACCATCGACTTGATTTTCACGCTACGACAAGTCTTGGAGAAGACTCAAGAAAAACAAGTCGACACCCACCATCTTTTTGCCGACTACAAAGCCGCCTTCGACAGCCCAATAAGGAAGCACCTTTACTCCACTATGTCTGAATTTGGTATTCCTGCAAAACTAATACGACTTTGCAGGATGACACTGAGCAACACCAGCAGCGCAGTTAAAATCGGGAAGGACCTCTCCCCACCATTTTTTACCAAACGAGGTTTCAGACAAGGTGATTCCTTATAGTGCGACTTTTTCAAACTAATGATGGAAAAGATCATCCGATCTGCTGATCTGAGACGTAGTGGCACAATATTCTACAAGAGTGTTATGCTGCTTGCGTATGCTGATGACATCGATATCATTGGCCATAATACGCGCGAAGTCAGTGCAGCATTTTCCAGATTAGAAAGAGAGTCAAGTCGAATGGGTCTGTCAGTGAATGCAGATAAGACGAAATACTTGGTGTCAACAAACAAACAGTCCCAGCGTCTTGGAACCCACGTTACCGTTGACAATACCTCCTTCGAGGTTGTGAAGAACTTCGTCTATCTCGGATCCAGCATAAGCTCAACCAACGACATCAGCATCGAGATCAAACGAAGAATAACTCTTGCCAACAGGTGTTACTTTGGGCTCAGTAGGCAATTGAGAAGCAGAGCCCTCTCTCGACGAACGAAAATCACGCTCTATAAATCGCTCATCATGCCCGTCCTACTTTACGCATCACAAACCTGGACGCTGAGCAGTTTAGATGAAAAGACTTTAGGAGCATTCGAGAGAAAGATTCTTCGTAAGATCTACGGACCAATCTGCGTCAATGGCGAGTACCGAATACGGTGGAATGATGAACTGTATGAGCTGTATGCTGACATCGACATAGTCAAGCGCATTAAAATCGAGCGGCTTTGCTGGCTTGGTCATGTTCAGAGCATGAAAGATGATGCTCCAATGAAGAAAACATTCGATTCGGTACCCAGCGGCGGTCAACAGAAGAGGACGACCGCATCTTCGTTGGAAAGACCAAGTAGAGGGCAACAACCTAAGTAAGTAAGGGGAAATATCGGGTTAACGTTTTGAAGCATAGATGACACCACTCATAGTTTTATAGCGTTCAAGGTTATGAAATTGAACGCAAACACAAATACTGAACTATGATCTTACAAAAAGAAACACAAACATTTTCCTGCCAAAACAGTTTATATCTCTTTCGATTTAACTCCTAGATGGGTCTTTGCTAGCTCCCCCGAGGTGTCACCTAGAGGCCTCAAATGAGTGAGCTGATCCTTTTATTTTTTTATCCTCAATATTTTTTCCAATATTCTGGGGTACCTCTAGAAAAAGTTATTCATTCCTCTGCTTGTAAAAGCTTACCAAGTTTGTTAACATTTGCATTTATTGCATAGAAAAAGGGGTTTTATAGGCTATCCGTAAGAAATAGAGAAATAAGTTTGACTTCTTTTTTGTATATTCAGAGAAAAAACTCTATCGAACCTAATTTTAAGCCTTGAGACTTCGCATAAGGTACATAAAACACGATGCTCATGCAGTGGTCACAATAAAATCGAAAGTGACATGGAACTGATAAAAATTACTTGAAAAAGCAAGTGTCACCACTTGAATGTAGCATGCAAGTGTGTGAGTAGCTCCTCTTGTGTTTTAAAATGTTATCGAATTTCCCAAGAAGCTATCAATAATAAAATAAAAGAAAATAATATTATGTGTAAACAATTGTTAATATTTCGCTATTAAAGTGTTTGTGTTGGCCACATTTTCAACAACAAAACTATTTAATGGTCATAAAAACGTGAAGCTGTAAAATTTTAAAACAAATTTGCGTGTTTAACACAAATCGTTTGTTGTGGTTTTAAAAACTGTGTATTTTTAAAACAAATAACACTTAAATAGGAATAAATTCTTGCTTTGCTGACTATAAAAACGGCTTTAACTCTTGAATAGAGTTTCTAACGTGACCTTTTTCACAAGTAAGAGAAGATAGATACAAACGATTTTTTGTTTTAAAACAACTCTAGACTATTTTTATATAAACTAAGACAAATTTGCTTTAATATTATTGCAATTTCTTTTTTCTATGTACAATGCATTTTTGGCGCATATTTCAAATACAAAGTCTTTCAAATTTTTCACCTAACCGCCAAACTAGCAAAGTTTAACAAAGTGCTGCTCACAAGCTTTTTGTCCTCGTTATTAGTTGGCTTTGATTAAAAAAAAAAAAAATTATATAGAATGATAGTATTTTTTTGTTTTTGGCTCTCGCCAACAACTTGGCGACTGTTTTAAACGCGCTGTTTTTTACTCTTCTGAGTTTGTTGCGAATATTTGCGCTTAAATCTAAAGAAATGTTCTTTTAAAAACGATTATATTTTAGGAACTGCAATAACAAATTACTCATGTTTTTTTAGTTGTTGTTGTCAATTGTCAAATTGGGTTGAACGGAGGAATTACTGACTTAGAACTGTTTGACAATAGTTTTCAAGTATATAGGAAGGACAGACACGCTGACAATAATTCTGCAGTTGGTGGTGGTGTCCTATTAGCTGTAAGGAGCTCCTGTGTTAGTTCCTTTATTGATATTCCCTGCTCTGCTAATATCGAACTTATATGCGTTAAGGTTGTACATTGCAATTCTAATGTATATGTTATTAATGCATACGTTCCTCCAAAGAGCAGTGTAGAGGTCTATGCAAGCCTTGCGGATTGCATAGAATTTATATTAAATTTACTTGACGTTAATGACGACATTTTATTGTTGGGCGATTTTAATTTGCCTGACTTAAAATGGCATTCTTCTGACGATGAAACACATTTTTGTGCATCTAATTCGAAGACACGCCAAGAACATATATTTGTTGACAATATATGTTCTGACTTACAACAAGTTAGTTGTATTTATAATAGTCTGGAAAGGCTGCTTGACCTAGTCTTAACTACAGACAGTAACAATGTCATTGTTCAGAAGGCACTTCATGCTTTGACTACTATTGATAATTACCATCCACCTTTGAGTATTTGGTATAAATCCGATAGGGAGAATATGGTAAATTCAAGCTCTGTTGACACAGTTTATGAATTCAATTTCAAAAAAGCTGACTTTTTGGGGTTGAATCATTTACTTAATAGTAAATTAAATATAATTACAGAATACATAAATAATAATAATCTTAACAGTTCAATAAATTATTTCTATACGGAGCTCTTTGCCATGTTTTCTCAGTCTGTACCATATAGTCTCAAATTTGCGAAAAATTCTGCGTACCCTTGGTACACAAAGGATTTAAAGACTCTTCGCAACAATAGGAATAGGGCATGGAAGAAATATGTTTGTAGTTTTGACTCAAATGACCTAGAAACATACAAACGTTTGTTTCTGGAATTTGAGAATTGCTCAGCTGCATTATATAATGAGTATTTGGATAATATGAAGCTGAGTATTTTGTCTGATCCAAGAAAATTTTGGGGATTTATTAATGTTAAGAAGAAGACTGATGGATTTCCTTCTTCTTTCAAATTTCAGGATGGATTTACTGACAATTCCACCATTATTTGTGGCTTATTTGCCAATCTTTTTAAAGAATCATTCTGTTCAGATTCTTTTAATCCTGATTTAGCGTATTTTGATTATATGAACAACGCATCCAGAGTTTCTTTGGGGCATATATCTTTTACCTCAGAGGATATTTTTAAGTATATTGAATCAATCGATGAGGATTTTAGCGCTGGACCAGATGGAATTCCTGCCGCAGTGTTAAAACAATGCGGCTCCGTTTTGTGTCAGCCTCTCTCGTTACTTTTTAATAAATCAATTAATGAAAGTAATTTTCCTCTTTTTTGGAAAAAATCTTATATCAGTCCTATTTACAAAAAAGGTTGCAGGAACGACGTCACTAATTATAGGCCTATCGCTAAATTGTCTTCGATTCCTAAACTTTTTGAGCGAATAGTGTACGATCGAGTGAAAATTCACTGTGGACAAGTCATGACAACTCGTCAGCATGGTTTTGTTACTGGCAGATCCACTGTGTCTAATCTCCTTGATTTCACTACATTCTGCTTAAAATCTATTGATTCTGGTAGCCAGGTCGATTGTATTTACACTGTTTTTAGCAAAGCTTTTGATAAATTACCACATAATCTAATTTTATTTAAACTTAAATTAATGGGATTTCCACAATATTTTGTAAACTGGATCAAATCGTATTTGATGGAGCGATTTTATCAAATACGGTTCCGAGGCGTGTTGTCTTCTGAATTTGTTGCAGAATCGGGTGTTCCTCAAGGAAGCCACCTGGGCCCACTTCTGTTTATTTTGGCAATTAATGATGTTACCCACGTCATTAAACACTCTCATTTGCTTATTTATGCAGATGATATGAAAATATACAGAACAATTGATTCTAATGACAATTCAGACCTGCTCCAGTCAGACTTGAACTCCTTTGAGGTTTGGTGTTCTAAAAATAACATGTTTTTAAATCCAGATAAATGCCAAACTATGACCTTTTCGCGTAAAAGGAATAATTTTATTTTTGATTACAAAATTAAAGATACTGCTTTAAGTCGTGTAACTACCGTCAAGGACCTTGGTATATGCATGGATTCTAAATTGTCGTTTAACATGCATATTGATACAATTTGTAAAAAAGCGTCTTCTATGCTTGGTTTTATAAAACGGTGGGCCAAAGAGTTTGATAGCTTAATAACAACTACAACTCTGTATTATTCAATCGTGCGTCCTCACTTGGAGTACGCAAGTCAAGTATGGTCCCCACATTACAATGTGCATGTTGATCGTATAGAAAGAATTCAAAAACGTTTTGTTCGGTTTGCTCTAAGAGGCTTGAGTGGAACTGACACATTTAACCTTCCTCCATATGAGGATCGTTTGAAATTATTAAAAATGCAATCTTTAAGTGAGAGAAGAAAATCTGCTGATATCGTCTACTTACACCAACTCATTACTGGTGTATTCGACTCTCCAGAGCTTCTTTCTCTTATAAATTTTAACACTAACCGTAGAAGCAGTAGACACTCTAACAACTTGATTTATTTACCATTTAGTAGAACAAATTATATGTTAACTGCTCCATTAAATCGCATGAGTACCTATGTTAACAACTGTAACGTGTTTGATGTTAACTTGTCGAAAGGTCAACTCAAAAGTAGATTGAAAACTAATGTATGATTAGATCTATGTAAACGCATGGTTAGTTGTTATGTCTTGTGTTGTCCCTGAGCCCAACCCATATTATGGTGGGTAAATTTTTCTCCCTTTTGGTTTTTTATTGGACCACTTTTATCGATATCTTTGAGTTATTTCAATGATATTGGATTGGTTCTTAAAATGATCTATTGCGGAGAAAGTGTGAAAAAGCTGTAGTAGCTGAACTCTATTGTTATTGCATGTTGCATGTTGAATTGTTGTAAATTTTTATTACAAACGCCAACAAAGGTATTTTTATATTTATTTTGACAAATTGTCGAATTTTTTAAAACAGCAATAAACACTTTACTTTGCTTACATTGCTAATTAGCGATTTCCATTTATTATAAAGATGTGTTGGAAATGTTGCTTTAGTATATGTTTAGCACTGTATAGAAAATTAACATTAACTTCAATGCAAAATCATCATAAGGTGCAATTTACAAACAGGTGAATGGTTCTTGACGTCATCCTTTCGCTAGAAATGAACCATTGTCATTAGTTATCGTTTTATAGTAGTACAAATATCATACAAAATTGCCAAAAACTCCTAAACCGCTCATATAATTAGCATGAACGTTTTTATTTTATTTAATTTTAATTTATTTTTTGTGCGTGTTTGCTACACATTTTTACATCAAAATATTTTAGAAATACTCGTAGTCAAATAAACTTGTACTTATTATTCATTTCTTTATTTGGCTTATTCATTTATCACAAATTTATGCAATTCTCGTTTCAATTTGTTTTTTGTTTTTCGTTTCATGATATGATATTGCGGAGAAAAAATTGAATACGAATATTTCCACTATATCATATCAAGTTTTATTACCTTGTTTTCTTGTACAGACCTCAAAAATATCAAAAGTCCTTGTTTTTTGCACTTTAACTGCATTATTCTGTATCACGAACATGCACACCAACGATGAGAAAGACACGAGAAGCAATATTTTCTTCCATATAAAATTGTATTGCTTCTCGTGTCTTTCTCATCGTTGGTGTGCATGTTCGTGATACAGAATAATGCAGTAAGGTTAGGATCTCTCAAATTCCTGCAATAGAACCATTTTGCTGCTGAACTCGAATTTTGCTTAAAAAATACGTCAAATAGTTTATGTTTGCGAATTTTGCATAAATTATAAAACTTGATTCTTTTTTGTACATCCGTGTTATCTTAATATTTATGTAAGAAAGCTTTAACTATACTATACTTTTGACGTTACCACCACTTAATATTCAATTAATTTATAAATTTTCCCACAAAATAGCGAATGATTGTTTCTAAGTCTATAATACTATAAGGTTTTTTCCGTTTGTAAAATTACTTATTTTATTTCTATCATTATACACATACATAAAAAAAAACCACAGAAAAAACCGAAATTCCAATAAATTTCCAACAGCTGTGAGCTAGTGTATGAGCTACAACAACAACTAGCAAAATTGACGCCACTTTTAAACTTGCTAGCAAAAGTTAAATATAAGCAAAAGTTTATTTACTCAGTTTTTTTAGCGTCAAATACCTAGATGAAGCTTCAAAAGAGGTTTTAAAGAATTACATCAAAAAAAATTTCAATTACTAATAAAAACAAGTATATTTTGAAAATAAAACAGCTTCACTTATTAATTATTGCTAGTATTGCCTGCGGTGGAAATTCGACCAACTGTCTTTAAGAAGTAAACAGAAATGAACACTAAGGGCGCATTTATAGTATCAACTTGTTGCTTTGCCGAGCCGAGCTAAAAGCTCGTCAAGCTAAAAGCAGCTGGTAGTGCGTATAGAGCGCGCTTACCGCCGCTGACTTGTTGCAGATGGTTTTTCACCACTTTGTGTTGTTTGTGTATATTACGTTTCGTTTTTGTTTATTTTTGCAATCGAATCATCGAAAAAATCACGTAATTTCGTGGGTGCATTTCGCTTTCCTCAAAACAGAGGACAACAAGTGAAGAGACGAAAATGCGAAAAAACTATGCTAAAACGCACTTTAAGCCACTGTAAGTTGCTGTATGTCACTTTATGTAGTTGACTTGTTGCATCTGGTTTTTGACTATTTTGAGTTTGTTTGTACATAATCAAGTAACGTGATTTCGTGCGTTTTTTCTTGCTTTCCTCAAACCAGCGTACATAAAGAGACGAAATTGCGAAAAACTACGCTTTAAGCTACTTGCTCTTATAGCTTGTTTCGACTTTTTTGTAGTTGTTTTGTACTGTTTTTAGTTGCCTTGTGATTGACTGTGAATGATTGACTGTGAAAATCATTGGACCTAAATCATTTATATGTGTTATTAAATATTTGCATTACACAGACTCGTTGATGGCTTCATTGACCAAAATCTAATTATTTTGATATTTTGATACACCGAAAATAGATTGATGTCAAATAATTGATTTTTGCACAACAAATTTAGAATAAAACAAAAGCTACTGATCGCTAATTTAGATTTTTTCACCCACTTGCATTTGATACCAAGAAAAAACGAAGAAAAGGCGCAACAGCAAAAATTTTATGTATTTTATTGGAGTTTTCCTTGTTGCTCTTCCTTTTTTATGTTATTTAATAATAATAATAAGTAGGCATCGTGTAAAATAAAATTTAAAAAAAAGCAAACCGTGCAAGCGAGTGAGAAAGCAACAATCAGCATTCTGAATACCAGCGCACAAGTTGCTTTAAGCTGCTTGTTCGGCTGGCACTATACACACTTTGAGCTTATTTTATATGAATGTATGTGCAGCGTTTTTCCCTCTTGATTCGGCTCGGCAAAGCAACAAGTCGCCACTATAAATGCTTCCTAAAGCGGGATTCACTGATCACCTTCAGTTAGTTTTCTGCAAAAATTTACATTATTTTAATCAAGTCAAAGAGCGTGCAGCAAGTTTTTGTTACTCTCTGATTGAGTGTGGGGACAAATAAAGCTCAAAAAATTCATATAAAAAAACTTGCAAAACTTGCTGAAGGTGGTCAGTGAAACCGCATTAAATAGTGTTTGCTAAGGCACTGTAGTGTAGATTTGAGAAAACAGAACGTTAAATGCGGATTTACTGACCACCTTCAGCAAGTTTTGCTGAATTTTTTTGCTCTCTCTCTCGAGGAGCGTTTTAAGGAAGGGGATTAAAGAGTGAGCATATGTGTGCTTGTGCTCCCTTACTGTTTCAAAAGGTCAATAGGCGAGCAATAATTGCAAAAAAAAAGCAAAACAAAGTGCATGTGCTTTTCCTATCCAGACCTTTCATCCGATACCTTATTCACTATTCTACCTATTCCTGGAACTGAAAATTCTTACTGAAGCTAGTATAAACTTTGTACGCTCTTATTTTTGGTCATAGGTTATCGGACATATAAAATTGTACATGTTTCTACAATTCTATAATTTCTACGTTTCATTACACTTCTTCTAAAATAAATATTAAAAAAGCGTACGACAACTTTTGATGTCCACGTATTTATATATAAAAAAATATTATATTATAGGTTTTGCCATATCACATCTAATGGTAGCACAATAAAGCATTTCAACCGCCAAAAATTCAAATCACAAGATTGAACTATTTGCAAAACACGGTAAAAAATTCTGAATAATAATGAATAAAATATAAAAAAATATTTTTTGACGTAACGCACGATCAAGGGAGGGGGCGTCCCTCTTTCATCTCTATTTCACGTTTTGTCACATATGTTGACCCCCCTCCAAATACCACATTTCGTTATAAATGTTCAACTCCCCTCCACTCTTAACCTTCACCTGGCCTCGTGGAACATACCCCACGTTCTTTCTCGTTTTGATTTGTTTGGATTTTTTTTTCTAGTTTTCCGGATTTTTTATAAACGCTGTTCTTTATTTTTTTCAACTTAGACTATTCTACAGTTTAAAGTGGTATCTAATGATCTCTGAACTTTTTTGAGACAAAATAATCAATATTTAAATTTTTACAAAGATTTTAATCACTAGGGTTCGTATGTACCCCACGAACCAGGTATGTTACTCAGGATGAGCATGTCAGGTGAAGGTTAAATGTGTGACGTATTATATAGACAACACCTTAATACAACACACGTAACTAATTGGCTTTCAAAAGTATTGTACTAAGTAGCGAAAAATAGTTTTAGAGAAAGTGAGAGCAAAACCAACAACAAAATATACATTCAAGTACTGAAATTTGACATCTGCAAAATTTAATTAGCCCTTAAGAGGAAACCATATATAACACACGTTTTAGGTAATCTACGTTGGATCGACGTAGTCCAGTTTTAAAGCTTTTTTCGGAAAGAATATAAAGCGGACCCCCTCCAAACTTCAAATAAGATGGTATAAGAAATTTATAAATATATTATAAACACAGAAATTCACACTTTAATTTCTAATGTTTATTAAATTTTCTTAAATATTTTTAGGAATTTATTTTTGAACTTATATGCATTTAGTTAAAAGTATAATTTTATTTAAAATAGAAACTTAAAAAAATATTCTTAATGATATTGATAACATTTGGTTATTAAACAATTTAAATTAACAAAAAAAAAAAAAAAACTATACAATATTAATTTTAGCGAGAAATTCAAAGTTCAACTTGGCCCTCTCCACAATTATGGAATCGTATGTCTTGCAAGCAGTCTTTGTCATTCGTCGTTTTGTATAAGTATAATATCATGGTATAGCTAGACAAGGTAATGTTGGGGCTGAATGTGCTCTCTTTCGTAGTGCCAGAATTGTCAAAATCAGCCATTTTGCTATTTTTCGAATGAAGAAACAAATAAAACTTTGACTAATTAAATTGAACATTGTGTTTTTAGTGGAAACAAAGATTAGAAAATTCGATTTTAAGTGATTTAATTATTTATTGTTAAGACTTTGACTGCTTAACTTTGCTTGAATTTTGTCTTTTTTTTTTTGCTTTTTTATTGTATTCTAATTGGTTGCAGATCTTGTATGAGCTGAGAAATTCGTTTCGATAGTTTTGGTCACCGGCTCTCTGCCCTAACACTAAAATGTCTAGTGAAACCATTGAAAATATATACAATATTTTAGTTTTTTGCCTTTTTTTTGTCATTTTTGACATCTGAAGTGTCATTAACATTAATAACTTTTCCGATGCTCTCTTTTGTGGTCGCTCGGAAAGTTCAGCAGACTCTTTCTCACTCAGCTTTTCAAAATTATTATTGTCGCACTCTACTAAAACTGTTTAGCATGCGATAATCTGCTCTATGAGACATTTTGAGGCTATAAAACACAATGTAAATTAATAAAATATAGCAAAAAACACAGTAAGTTCAACAATATATTAAGTCTCTTAAAAGGTAAACTACGTCGCAGCAACGTAGTGTGTTTTAATTTTTTCAAAAAAAACACTTGCTCTGCGCAAAGCTAAGCAAAATATGTACACATTCCAAGAGCACACCAACGACTGAAATTGTGTGAAAAGAGAAAGCAGTACGAAGAGACAGAAAAGGAAAAATTGAAAATATGTTCTTCAAATCGACGTAGATTACCTCTCTAGGGTTAATATTTAATCGAAACATGTCTATTTTGGCTCAAAAAATCTGCATTTTCCCAAGAGCACAAAAACGGATGCGGACTCGTTTCGAACCCGCTACGATTTCGTCAGTACGCATTTCGCTTTCTTATGTTTCGACGGACCCTTTTCAAACCAGTTACGAATCCGTCAAAAAAATGGTCACAACGTTAACATAAAAGGCAGTCTTAAGTTTGTTATAAAATATTTTATTTTATTTTCAGTAGGTAAGGGATACGAAATACAATTGTGTACTTATTCTTATTTTAAATAACTTTTTTATATTAAAAGCCACGTTCCTTTACCATTATTAAAATAAATTTTCATTTCATTATTTATTTAATATGTAATAAGCAAGAATGTAAGAACTGAAATAACAAAACAAAAATGTTTCGAATACAGCATAAACCTTATTGTTTCGTTTTGAATACGAACTATTTAAAAAAAAACGAGTCCGTTGCGAATTAGCATTATCTAAAAAAGGAGTCCGAAACGGACTCGTATATGAAGTCCGTTCCGAGTCCGTCACGAATCCGAAAAAGTGGAAAAATCGATTCGTATTTTTGAGAGGAAATTCATACGAATAAGGATCAGTTCCGGATGCAAAACGCAATCCGTTTCGGACAAAAAATACGAAGAAGTAAGTCCGTCTCGAATTCGAAACGGATCCGTTTGGCTTACTGGGTTATTTTTGAATTAGATCAGGCACTTTTATGAAGACACCCTTAATTTCGTTTTGTCTCAGCAGCATCGTTTGAATGTGTCCGAAAAGATTGGAAAGAAAAAGCTATGGTTCAACAACCACACAGCTCTGTTTTTTTCACTCTCGCAGTCTACTCTTCCACAGCAACGCTGTTCAATGGAATGAATGTATTTCTGTTTTGTTGCTACTCTTTATGTGGGCAAAAAGTATTTTTAATTTTTAATTGTGACCTATCTTAATGACAAAACACTTTAATTAAAATTAAATTGTGCACTTAGTATGAACCAGAGCTTTCAAATGATATATGTTTCATTCGAAGTTATTGTCTTAAAGAGGGTAAAAAGGGGGGCTAAAAAGTTGTGTTAACGTATTGATATCAAGACAACAAAAAACTTTATCATTTCCATTTGTAGTTCAGAAAAATTGAATTCTGAATCTTATTTTATTTCTCATCTATTTTATTAATGAGTATCAAATGGAATTTCTGTATTTCAACTGATCTTTTACTAAATAAAAATTAAAAATAAATTAGCAATTTTGTCATTATCCTTAAAATAATTATACTTTTTCGTATGTCAGGTACCAAAGGTCTAAGGATCCTGAAAGTCCGCAGAGATCTTATGATTGCTTATGATAGAATTTGTTACAAGAATACAAAAAAAAAATACCCATTCTGCCAAAAATGTAGCATTAAAAATTTAATAAAGTGCGCCTATTGACACGATTGTAGCTGTACAAATCACGACTCAATCAAAGTTACTTCTTGAAAACTACGAAATTATCTTATAACTCAACAAAATTAATCTTATGACCAAAATTGTGGGTATAAGATTTAAATTTTTAAATTAAATTAATACGCAAAATCAAAATTAAATTCGCTAGCCTCCATCATAAAGTGACGTCATCACTTCATAAATTCCACAAGACTGATGGCGTTTTCGTTTTTCGAAAAAATGCAACATTTTTTGTCCTTTTTTTCTATTCGGCCCTCTTAAGAAAAAATATAGTGACCTCTTAAACTGAATCGTATTCTTTGCTCGAAAATATTAACCTCAAAAGTAAAAAAAAAATTCAGAATTCTTAAAGATGGCAGAAAGAGGGCAAAAAAAAAATCCAATATTTTTACGAGAAATGAAAACGCCATAAGTTGACTTGATATTTAAAGCAAAAGCTTTGATATTTGAAACGTACTCTGGATGTGAAATTTTAAAGATTTCTATAAAACCAAGCCTTTGCTTTATACAAAATGACGTCATGAAGTTTAAAAAATAATAATAAGTTCGAATACACGTTTCGCTTTTTGTATTACTAAAAAGCACTCCAAAGACAAGCAAAACACGAAACAATAGGGCAGTTCACGATCTTGTTGCATCGTTGCAAATGCAAAATAAACTGCTTTTACAAAAACAAAAAGCATATGCTGCAAAAGCTTTTCAATGCTGTTTGTTTTTGTAAAAGCTGTTTATTTTGCATTTGCAACGATGCAACAAGATCGTGAACTGCCCTAATATTATTTTGTATGAAAGTATTTAAAGCTTCTTGTGTCTGGCTTATCGTTAGTGTGCTTTCTCGTTATACAAAATGATACGGTTAAACATAGCTGTATGCGGGAATTTTAACTTCGGTGACTTCAAATTCTTCATATCTTTTTTAACGTTTCTTTTAATACCTAATATAAGCATATAAATTATTCATTTCCATGCCTAAAAATATGCAACAAAATTAGTACTTTCACTTACTTTTAAAAACATTAACATTAATTTGCAAATAGTTATCTTTCTAAAAGTTATCAACCTTGCTTGTTGTTATTATTGTTAATCTCACCAGTTATAATATGCTATTATAAAGAAAAAACACTGAAAAAACTTCGCCTAAAAGAAACTCCAAATTGCTGAAAGCTTTCAACACAATTCTGATTTTAGATACATACATAGTTAACTACTCAGAGCTCTTTTAACAGCAGTTAAACAAACACAAATATACTTTAGTACCAATTTATGTAGGTAGATATATGAAGTGATTTCATATGAAAAGCTTTGATATAAAAGCAACGTTGTATTAAATAAATAAACTGTAGTTTAGCATAAAAGTATGCTTTAAATTTTTTTGACACATAGAGAAAGATTGCAAGCTTAACTGTGTGTTCCCAATGTGCACAAATACGGATGCGGATCCGTTTCGAACCCGTTGCAAGTCCGTCAGTACGCATTTCGCTTTCTTATACTTCGACGGACCTGTTCCGAACCTGTTACGAATCCGTCAAAAAATGGTTACAACTTTAACATAAAAGGCAATCTTAAATTTGTTATAAAATCTTTTATATTATTTTCAGTGAATAAGGGTTACGATATACAATTGTGTACTTATTTTTATGTTAAATAACTTTGTTACATCACATTTAGGAACGTGTCTATATCATTATTGAAATAAATTTTCATGTCCATAATTATTTTAAATGTAATATGTAAACATTGAAATAACAAAAAAAATAAAAGTAAAAATATTTTTAATACAGAATAAACCTTATTGTTCCGTTTTAAATCCAAACTTTTCAAAAACAAGTCCGTTGCGAATTCGAAGCCCATTCCGAGTCCATGCGGAATCCGAAAAAGTGGAAAAAGCAATTCATATTTTTGAGAGTGATTTTACTCAATGGAGTAGAATACTGCATAATTAAGTTTTGGTATTATATTATTATAACATTTGCTTACTATCCTATGGATAAATTGTAAAAAGAAAAAAATTAAAGAAAAAAATTTTTTTGAGAGAATTTTCATACGAATAAGAAACACTTCCGGATGCGAAACGCAATCCATTTTGGATAAAAAATACGAAGAAGTAAGTCCGTCTCGAATTCGAAACGGATCAGTTTGGCACACTGGGTTAGCACAGTTTTATTTATTCAAAAGCGCTTATGTCGAGTAGGAAAAAAATTTCTTTATATAAACGATACGAATTCATGAACATTATTCTTGGGAATTTTTTGTTAGAGCTTTTGAGGAAAAATATTAAAATGCCAAGTAAAAAATATTAATTACAACGATCTGCTGCCACAAAATAATGTCCATCCTATCTCTAGTTTAAATATATAAAGAAAAAAATATTTTAACTTGCAAGTTCATTTATATAGGTTCTTTCATTTGAAGTTTTTAAAAAATGTTATTACCTATACGGAAAAAACTGTTTGCTAAATTTGTATTGTGGTAAGGCAAAACTTGCGCTTGAATCTCAGCCACTAAAATTATGCTAAAATTATACAAGATTTTAGCAAAAACTAATCTAAGTTTGCTATTCCAGTTTATAATAACTAAACAAATTTTTAATTAAATTCAAGCAACATTTTGTAAGTTATTGTGAACTGCAAAAGCAAATTTCTACTAAATTTAACCAAATATTTGTTAAAATATTATAAATTGGAATAGCAAATTTTTATTACTTTTTGCTGAAATCTAACATATTTTTGAAGTGAAATAAATATTAACAGTACATTAAGTTAAAAAAACTTCCATTATCCGGTGACTTGAACCTCGGCCGCGTGAGTGTAAGTGCATGGCATTATCTATTTGACTATCGCAGTTGTTAACTAATCGTCGCCTAAATTTCTTCATTAAGAATAAACGTGTTCTCGTAAGTTTGAAAGAAATTTGCTTGAATTTAGTAAAAATTTGCTATTTGAGCTTTTATTAACTTAGCAAATATTTGCTTGAATTAAGAAGAAGTTTGATTTTGCATTTTTTAATAACTCAGCAAAATTTTGCTTGAATTTAGTATAATTTTGCTCTGTATTAAATACATGAGGAGTGATTTCAATTTAGCAATCTTTTTCTAAAATTACACCGTGATTGAGCAAAGTTTTGCTTTTAAGCAAAACATTTGCTTGATTCAAGCAAAATAATTATCTACGTTTAACCTAGTTGTTAAACTACTTGTAAGCAAGTTTAAATGAAAGATATAGAATTTACTCTTTTTTGAGTATATGGTCATATATGATCGTTTTCAAAAAACAATACTTTCTTAAATACAGTTACGATACAGTTAAATACAGCTTTACAATCAGCCCACTGAGCTACAAGCGCACGCTCTACGAAAAGAAAAATTTAACAAGGGGTTAAGATAATAAAGTTTTTTAAAAAAAGGTACATACAATTTTTTCAACAAAAGCAGGGTTCTGTTATGAAACAGAAATAATATCTTGTTCTATCTTGAAATGAGTGAAAAAATTAAATTTCTTTAACATTCAAATTAATGATTTTGGGTCAAGGTCCTCGAGCTCGATTATAATCCATAATCATAAATTAAAAAAATCGAAGAAATATCAAATAAAATTAAATATTATAAAATTATTTTCTGAATTTCAAGTAATCTTTTCTGAATTTATATTTATCTCTTCTGAAATTTAATAATTGCTTTCTTAATTTAAATTTATTTATTCTAAATTTCAATTATGGTTTCTTTGAAATTATATAGCTCTATTTTTTATTTCAATCCATGTTTTCAATTGATTGATTTTAAATAGTTTTTTTTTTCTAAATTATTATTGGAAATGTTGCACTTCTGTTGCAATTCTGTCCAGAATTAAGCGAGAATTGATAATTTAAGAAGCCCGCTTAAAGGGATTGTCAAAATTATTGTTAGAAGGTCAGACGGCACATAAAGAATATTTTTTAAACGTTATGCGACGCTCTAAGGAGTATTTAATCGATTTAAGCGGCCATTCAATTTTATAAAACACCGGTTTAAAAAAAATATTATTTGTTATTTATTACGTTTTCTTTCGATATTGTATTAAAATCTTTCGATGTCGCACCACAGATATAACATTTTATTGTAGAGTACTTCCATTAGACAAAAACTACATAAGCAATGGCAAAATATAAAATAATTATGACTAACAAGTCCACGCGTCATATGATAAAATACATTATTTTTTCCCAGTTTTGGGTTCATACAGTTTCCGATTTAACTGGACTTTCTATTTAATATGCAAGAATTCGGTTATTTGAAAGTTTATTGTAAATTACATATAAGCTTCCTATAAAAAAATGGCAGTTAGCCTGCAAAGTGTCAGGAATGAAGTAAAACTAAGAAAAACAAAAAGATTCAGAATGAGTTCCGAATGAAAACTAGATTGATTTTAGATGTACCTAAGGCGAGGTTTGGTAGCTCAAATGATGGCAACATAAGTGGGACATTTTTCGCGGACCCAAACTTAGCAGCTGAACTAACTGGGCTGGACTTTAATCTTTTTTATTGCTTAATAGTTATTTTAGAAATATGTAGTGGTCGTTAAGTGAATACAGAAAAATTTGCTGAATACGCTGAATACACAGCTAAATTATACATAGGCTTATACCTATGGTATCCGATGAGACCAACAATTTGTAAAATATTATTACACGTTGCAATTGTTATTGAGAATGCTATTCTCCCCACCAGACAGCTTTCAGAAGAAGCAGCTGATGCAGTAAAGCAATATTTTCGCATATATCGTCAAAGCTATGCAAGAAAAGATAGCAATATTAGGGGTATTCACGGGTTGTTGCGAATTGCAAGAGTGTGAAAATGCAAGATGTTTTGCACATAAACGCATAAACATCAGTATTGTAACTTTATTATGCAACTAAATTAAATGTCGAATGAACAGTAAATATATTGCCACTTCCTTTCACAATTACAAAAAGTTATTAAGATCAACGTACAAACATAACCTTTTTAAAGTTTTACCCAGGTGGCAAAAGGTTTGAAACATAGCTGAAAGCGGCCAAATCATGAATCATCTGTTCATGCATCACTGCGTGTGGGTTCAATAGGTTTCAGCAGTGCGAAATTCAAGAAGAGTTGAAAAATTGCTTTCAATGTATTTGTTGTTGGAATTGTGCGAAAGTTCGAATCTTGCATTTTCGCATCGTCGCAACTGCGTTTCGCTTCAACCTATGAATACCCCTATTGATGTACTTTTTCGATTGATTTTAACTTTGGATCCTCTATTAACTGGAATGAGGACCATGCCGCGGAAAAAACAAAACAACTTCTTTAAGAAACTTTGGAAATGTTTTTGCCCGCAGAGCCGTCACATAATAATATAATTGAAAGTGAGTCATCATCTAAGATGAAGAACTATTTTATGATGACTTCATTCTAGCTTGATTCGTCTGACTGTGATTTGGATTTTGTTTTTTTTTTTAATGCTACATTTTCAAATCTATTTTTTATTTTATTTGTACCTATAAACTAATCATCTATTAAACGCTTTTGTTAATTATAATAATAACTGTTTTACTACCAAGGATGCAGAATTGAGAATAACACAAAAAAACATAAACATGATAAGTGACTGTCAATACAAAAAAATTATTTTTCATCCATTTTTACCACAGAAACATTAGAGGTGGGTCTAATATGATCCATTTGCCGTACAAGGTTAAAAATAGAAAAAACATGTTTGATGTTAATGCATTCAAAAACATAATTTTAATTTTTAATGGAAAAAAGGAAAGGGTTTAAAATGACATAAGACTGATAGATCGTTAAAAAAGGGAAAATTTAAAATACAGGCATCACTTAATGCTATTTGTCCTACCAAATCAGTCTAAGGTGGACTTGAAAAAAATAGAGGTGGGTCATTTATGCCTCATTGATCGAACAGGGTTAAAGATACAAAAAAAAATCTGCTAAAAATCATAATTGAATCTTTTCAACAAAACTATTATAACGCTTATAATAAAAAAGTTAAAGTGGGTCATATATGAACGTACAGTGTTAAGGGTATCAAAAATCAAAAAACATACATGATTAGAAACTGTTTACTCAATTAAATAGTTTTGACTGATTAAATCGATCAAATATCCCATAGTGCATAGCATTTGAGAGAGCAAATTCGTTGGAAAAGGCCAGATTTGCACTACGACAATGCACTATCTCTTAAGTCTATAATTGTAAACAATTTCTGGCCAAAAACTCAACAAATATTATCGAAAAACCATCATATTCACCTGATATGGCTCCGGTCAACTTTCTCAGGAGTTGCGGGATATTTATGTTCGGACATTGTGTGATTGTATTAATGTTTTTTAAACAGGTTATTTTTTTACATTTGTTTTGGGTGGATATGATTTTGCTGCAATAGGATTTTACTTATGTTTATTTTTTAGGTTGCATAACGTCGATTGTCTAAAAAGTAATATTTTTGTGTCTCAAAATCTCTTCATATCTTTTAACTTACTTTCTTAAATAAATACCACCACTATTTTATTTTGCAGTTTTTGTTTAGCAAAAAAAATTGTTAACCATTTTTAAGAACGTTCACTTAATAGACAAAGTTGACAACAAAGAATATCTTTTTTGTTTTATCCAGGGACAGTAACGGTTATGATTTTTTTTCAAAAAATCAAAAAATAATCCTTATTTTTTGACCGATTTTATTTCGATCAAAACAGAAAGTTAAAATTTGACTTTTATTTTTGATCAAGAATAAAAGTTAAAATTTTACTTTTATTTTTCCGATTAAAAATAAATATTCAAAATTTTACAATGCTATTTCTTATTTACTATAATAATAGTTTACATTTCCAAAGCAATTAATAAAGCACGTTTTTTATTCATTTACACTTATAATGGTAACATTTTTGCACAGAAAAAAAAATCTGTGCTATCAATCTTGCACATTCTGTTTTCATTTATGTCGCAAACGACTGAGGTAGCAACTGCAAGCAGATGATATAGGAATTATAATATGATTTCACTTTTAATTGAAAAAATAGAAGTCTAATTTTAACTGTTATTTTTGATCGAAAAGATAAAAGTCAAATTTTAATTCTTATATTTTATCAAATAAATAAAAGTCAAATTTTAATTGTTATTTTTGATCGAAAAAATAAAAGTCAAATTTAACTTTTATTTTTGATCGAAATAAAATTGGTCAAAAAATAACGATTATATATTGACTTTTAAAAAAAAAACCGAAAAATTAAAATCATTAAAGATTTTTTTTCCTTAGCTAACAAGCATCACATATAGGAATGTCAAATATCGAATAGACTATTTTTTTCCATCTGACTTTTTGAATAGAAATTTCGAAAATAACTGTTATTTTCGGTTCCTGGTTTTATCCATTTCATATTTTTAAGCCACAGACCATTTTTAAAAGCTTGCGGACCATCTGAGGTCCGCGGATCACCGGTTGGAAACAACTAGTATAGAAGATGTTTTTTTTGTTTTATCCCAACATAGAGATAAAAAGAATGTTAAAAATCAATTTAAGCGAGCTTTTAAAATTATCAATTCCCACAACTTTGCTGACCGAATGTTGTGTCAATATAATTTTATTTTCCCAGCAACAAAGCTTTATATTAATTTATATTTTTTAAAAGCGATAGATAAGTAATCAAAGCTCAAAAAACCAATATTTGTAAGCCTACTACTTTTTAGTGCTTTTGTGAACTCATTTCCAAACAAAAAAATTCTCGTTTTTGAGAAACGAATCCTACCCAAAAAGGTTCAATAAATAACTTTACAAGTATAGTTTCGGTTCAGTGGCTTTGCTCGGGCAAATTGCAGCGTATTTTTAATTTTATTTAAAATAAAAAATATGGAGCGAGCTTTATGCTAGACTTAAAAGCACGTGTTTATTACAAAACCTAAAACATTTCTAAGCTAACACATAATCCACTTATCTACAAACCAGCACCAACTAAAACTTCGTCATGAGAGCTTAAAGAAAACCCATAAGAGCATCAAAAACTTCACGTGACAGTAATGCTTTTATCTGTATCTACAACTTATTATTAGTCAGAGTCAACACGTTTGCTCACATTTTATTATCTTGCGTTCTAAGCATTTGCTCAATTATTTCACAACCACTAGAGGTTAATTTTATTACTGCGGCAGGAACTAATGCACCAATCGAGCCCCTCCCTGGCTCTCGTCTATCTGGCACCGGCGCTACCCATACTTATGACTAAAGCTCAAACTTCAAATGTATAAATAGCAACAATTAGTTGACAGATTTCGGCTATGTATGGTGACAAAATAAAAACTTGTTGATAAGTTATTAGAAGAAATAACTAATAAAAACAAAACATAATCTCGTGTCTTGTTCGTCAGCAGATTAAAGCTAAGTAAGTGATTCGGTAAACTTCCACAAAATGAAATGTAGATAGAAATTTGCGAAATTCGATGGAATACGTAACTTGAAGATACTGTATCGCATGCGTGAATATCTCGTGAGTCGAACGCTCAATTAATTTAAACAAAAAACCGGTAGAGCAGACAAACGTAGAGGGGGTTTTGGGGGCGTATGGCTGGCATAAAGCATGAACATGAACAGCCGACAAACACGTGAGCAGAAAAAGCTAATGAATGTCATGAGCAATAGCATAAAGTTTTTTATACCATTAAACCATATTAAGAATATGCCAGAGTGCACGAGAGAAATATTGGGTGTGTTAGAGGGAAAGAGAGAGAGAGAGAGAGAGAGAGAGAGAGGGAGACAGAGCGAGTGAGAAAGAGAGAGAGTAAGAGTCAAGATTTTATCGTTTCAATCGCGCAAAAATGCCGCCATATAATTAAAATTGTGTATTTCTATACAAAACAGCTTAGTATTACTGTTCAGTAATCAACACAAATTAATTTTAATTCAATAGAAAGCCATACAGGGTGGTCTTTTGTTTAGAAATTTTTACAAAAAAAAAAAACCAGAGTAACGAGTGCTTTAAAATGTATATTTTTCTCATTTGACAACAAAGAGATTTCTTATTCTATAGAAAACTTTCAGTTTAAAATCAACTTTAAAATCTTTAATACATTTTATATTCCTAACTATTTAACACCCTTTTATATTGTAGGCAAATACGACTACATGATTGTGCAAATCACGTTGTATTTGGTGAATGACTTCATTCAGCATTTTAGTTGTTGTTTTTTTTTTTAAATTTATAAAAAAATAAGTTGAACTATTTTTATATACATTATTTTTTTTTTTTTGCAATTTTAATGAGCAATGCTTGAAACAATTTTTTTTTAAGTTTTTTTATATAACTTGCTCTTGACAGTCACGAGATCTGCTTGAATTAACTTTTTTTAGTTGTCGACTAAAAAAAACAATAGGTACAGTACAGCGACAACAACAACGTGCTCATCCTCGTTGGCAATAAAAACTTTTATGTTCTTTTATTTTTATTACTGTTTTTGTGCTTAAAAGCTGTTTTACTAACGCATTTGTTGGCACGTTGCGGTCATTGTATTCATTGTTATTGTTCTTTTGCTAGCTTTTGTTGGCGTTTTTTGGCACTTAACATTGCTTTTTATTTTGTTTAATAGGTGAGTTTTTGTCAAGCGTTTCACTTATTGCTTGATAGAAAGCTCACGTTATATAAGGAAATTATGATGAACTAATCTGGATAATCCTAACTCTAGTCATATCTAGACACGTTTTACGTTTGATTTAAAGCTCACTGACATTTTTTAATTGGTTTCCTTCACAATTGCATAATCTCTAGGTATAGCGGATGAAAAAAAAGATAACTAAACGTTTTCTTTACATTTTTTAACTGGTTTCCTTCACAATTGCATAATCTCTAGGCATAGCGGATAAAAAAAAAGATAACTTAACGTTTTCTTTATTGACAGACATTCTTTTAGGGTACTTGGGATAAGTCGGATAAAACTCATAAGTCTTTTAATTTGTTTAACTCATAAACTGTTGTATTTTTATTAAAAATATCGCACAAAAATCATCGTCACCTACAAAAAACATCAACGGATAACAAGAAAACAAGACTTGTAGAAGTATTTTTGGAAATAATGCATATTTATAAATGTATGCCAAGTTAACAGATACTCCGGATAAAACGGATAACACAAAAAATACAAAACTTAAAAATTTTGATAACCCAATATCCATATAAACTTCCCTTTCACACCAAAATAACAACGGATAATCTCTATATTTGCTGAATAGTATAAATTAAAATATTTAAGCAGATTTTTAAAAAAATATTTGGTTTTGTGACTTTTCGGATACAGTGGATAAACCTTTGAATGTGTCTGTAACATTAAATTTAATATTTTGACTTATTTTCTTAACTCTTAGTATGCTGTAGGAACGAAAATTTGGAGGCATTTAATTCCACACGCGAAATTTCACACTAACACATACTTACTATAACCTGTTTCTTGAATGTGTTAGTTGGTCATTATTGTTGAATGTCAAATTTCCACGCCAGTTAAATATACGGACACATAAAAGGCAGCGAAATTTTGACGTTTTAACTCTTTAATCGTGGTTATGAACTTGGCTGCGTTGAACAAATTGTTCATTAAACAGCGTACTAACCAACGAAAAAAAATGTCGCTACCTTTTCGCTGTCAAAAACGCAATGCATTTCTTACGGAAGATTTCTTTTCGCTTCTACAGCATACTTAGCTTAACAAAAAAAAAAATATTTTTCCAAACTATTTTGCTCTTTAAAATTAAAAAGGAACAACTGCTTAAATAGCCAAATAATAAGAGTTGTTATTATTATAACTACATGTTAAGCGAAACGTAGACTGAACGTCGTGAAAGAAAAGAGCAACAATATTTTTTGACATGGAAAAGTGTATTGCTTATCGTGTCTAGTTCCACGTTCAGCCTTCGTTTCGTTTTACATAAACATGCAGTAAATCACTTCAGATTATACAAATAATCCTTAAAATATATCAACCATATAAAAAACAAGCATTTATAATTATAATTTTTCATTTGTAAAACTCCCTCAAATTCTCACACAAAAACACAGACGGACAACTACTAAGAAGCCCGTAAGTCCTACATAAAGGTATTCGCCACAAATTAGTAATGTCTGTTAAGTTTACAGTCACATCAAATACGACGAATTATCTTTTGAATGTGTCTCATGATTTAATTATATATGTTTTACTTTGAACTTTCTACTATACACATTATACTTTGTTTAGCAAAGCATCTATGAAAAAATAAATTTCAGAAAAACAGCTGGAAATCATTAAAAATAAAAATTCGATAAGTTTTTATCCATTAATTTACAGACTTAAAACCGCAATAAAACCTGTTTTTTTAATTACGTCTGAAAATACATTATCCAATGGAAATATAACAAAAATTTATAGATGGATGGAAAAAATGACGTGCTATTAACATGTTTCAAAGTTTAGAACTTTTATCCGTGTTATCCGTTTTATCCAAAATATGGGTATAACACAACGAAACTCAAGCACATGGAATGTGTTCAATTAGTTGTTGAAAACTTATTGTATGTTGACTAAAACACAAAACACTTAAGTTGGGGGACTATCCCTTATGAGATATAAAAAGATTGCTTAGCATATATGTATAAATAAAACAACAAAAAAGTTCCTCAATATAAATATGTTCCTTAATATAACTGAAAACTAACTGAAATTAAAATTTCACTCAAAATTAAACTTAATCATAAATAATAACTTCTTATCCATTCTCTCCAAAACGCTTTAATAACACGAAAAAATCAAACAAATCAAATATTATGTATCAAATAGTCATTATCCGGTGCTTAAAAGCTAAATCGGATAAGTTTATTGCCCAACTCTGATGAGTGATATAAGTATATATCCTACCTTAATATAGATTTTTTTTCCAAAATTATTTTTTTACAGTATTTTGCAAAAATAAATGCTAAAGAAAAAAAATTGCTGCAAAAACATTGCTACAGCATTGAATTGGTTAGTGTCTTAAAAATAAAAGCCATTTTAAGAAAATTTGTACCCGCAAAATTTTAATATTTGTTAAGTTTTTTCCATCTCCTTTAAAGTAACAAAAAATGAGTTAGGGCCTTTCTATATTAAGGTAGCGATATTTTCATTCGAATATAAGTAAGTCAGCAGAAAGTTTTGTAATATACCTGCAAACTATTTGAATTAAAAATTTGACTAAAATTTGAAAAAGTTATACAATAACTTTTTATCCGTACTATCCGTTTTTTTCCAATTTGCTTAAATAATACAAAAAATTAATCACATAAAAAGGTTTTTATTTTATAAGCCTTAGGTCAAGTAATTTTATGAAAGAAAGCAACACCAACAACAAAAACAACTTTGTATAAGGTCAGAAAGTTATGAAAGAAAGACTATCTTGCTTTCTTTCATAAAATTACTTGACCTAAAGCTCATAAAAATCACAACCTTGTAAAATCATTTATTTAGTAATTTTATTGAGTATTTAAAATTTATTGAGTATTCGTAATGAGAAATTTTAAGCTGCAAATATAAGAAAATTAGGCAAAATTTTCTATAAAATACCTTTATCCGTAAAACAAGTTCTTATCCGTATTATCCGTTTTATCCAAAATAATTTAAAAACATAAAGAAATTTAAACACATGAAATTTTGCAAAATACTTATTAAAAACGCATTATATAATGGCAAAAAAGAAAAGAAAGATAAGTTCAATGATTATCCGTAATGTGTTATATAATAAGTTCGCTATGCAAGTATGATCAAGAAAGCAAAAATCGTTTTTTTATATATCAATATCACTTGAGACTAAAATTTAACTAAATTACAGTATGTTATCCGTTGTTTTTTTACTATCCGAAATGCTTCAACAGCACTAAGAATCTTAAACACTTCAGATATTTTCAAATTTTTGTTGAAAATTCACTATCCGCTGATAAAAAACACAACGGATATGGTTAAAATTCATCATAATGACTCATTAAAGATGCTGTGCCTTTTATTTAAAATAAACTAAGAGATTCAAAAAGTCAACAACGTTACTAAAATAACTTGATTATTTCATTATAACACTAATTACAGCATAAGCATAAAATAACATTAAATGAAGGAAAATAATGTCTGGAATCACGTAACGCACTAGGACAAATTAATAAAGATAATAACAGCAATGATAGGGTCTGATAAAAATAACCAAAAACTCGAATGCGACCTTTAGACTCAGTCATATAATTCTTGCATTTTAATCATTGCGTCAACAAAACGGTAATTCTCATAAAATGGCAAAACTTTCAGAAGTCTGCAAAAGACCGGAAGCAGCAGGATGTCACGACAGCGCCGGCAATTTGACATTGAAAGCTTAGCAAGAGAACCTAGAAAAAATGGTTCAGAATAGTTTGAAAAGAGTGAGTAAGCTTAAGATGATGGTAAATAGGAAAGAAAGAGAGGATATGTCTCACTCACTACAACACTCGAGTAGGTTTTGCTATGCTTCTAATTAGCTCGCTTTATCAAAGCGACGATTTCATTGAATGCGGTCGCAATGTACCCCATTCCTCTTTACTCACTCTGCCAGCCCAATTTTACCAGCACCCTTTGCGTTGCGCCCTTTGTCTAACTTTTGCTTACGGTCGCAAAAAATCGCCGAAGCAGCACAAAGCTTGAACAGCACAACAAATAAAAGTTTAGCGCAACGATCCAACGACTATCAGTTGTGTGAAAGAACGCGCGCCAAAAAGATATAGATATTCATTAAAGGCAGATACATTAGTGCACAGCTTCTAAGCGGCTAAAACAGATAGAAAGGAGCGCAATATTTGCCAATTCAAAAACAGTACGAAAGAAAACCTATTGACGTCAAGTGCTGAACATCGAAAAATATTCATTTTGATTTATTTTGAACAGTTCACGAAAACATTCATCAACCGAATCAGTTGAACTAAAAACGCGCAACGAGCAACTACTATTTAACATAACGGCAGATGCCAAAAAAGCTGATTAAACAATTTTAATAAACGTGCATTCAACATAAAATAAAAGTCAACGCAAAGATTCCATTTGTATTTTATACAAAAAACAATAAAAATCCTAAAGGATTTTATTTTTTAAGTTTTTACTTAAACTTTAAGTAAAAGTGCTACAAAAAATATAGTTCTCAAACGCCCGTAAAACAAAAGACTAAAATGTATCTGCTTTCCAACTGCTTGCGATAGAACATGAAATGGTTTAAGCGTGTGCGTAAAAAGTGAAAATTTACACAATTTTCCAAACAAACAAAATATGAGATAAAAAGTTTGAAACCAAAAGAAAAATCTCATAAATATAGTGCTGTGTTATATTTTGTGTTTAAGGTATAGTTAAAAGTTAATTAAAAGTATCTCATAGTTAAATTATTTGTTTGACTAACTGTAAGTGGCAAAAACGAAACCAAACAAAAAATCATGCCTTTCAATCGCAATCCCGTTAATAGGCAACGTAATGGCCACGTTCTGGTCTGGGATCAGTCTAGTTTCAATGAGGTCTTCGAGGATCCCAAGCCAAAAAGTAAGTAACGATTTTTTTATAAGATTTCAAAATAATTATTTTTTTTTTGTGAAAAGTACAGTTGTGTTGGAACAAAAAGTAATAATAAAAGAAAAAACAAAGCAAAACTAAACAAAATAAACGAATTTCAACTGAAACAAACAAACACGAGAGAAGTACTTTTTTAAGCTCAGCTCATGAGAATGTTAAAGTTGTCAGTTAAAAACATTCTAAACGTTTTGAAAAACAAGCTTTTACCAAGGCTTCATAATAAATAAAAAGAAAACAAAGGGCTTTTAATTAAAAAAAATTTAATTAAAAAATAATTCTTTTAATTAAAAAAGAAAACACATCATTAATAAATAGTAAAACTGAAAGTGATTATTATTCAGATTTTTTCTACCAATTTTAATTTTTTTTTTTTTTGTTAAATTTCAGATTAATAAATAATAAAACTAAAAGTGATCATTATTCAGATTTTTTTTCTACTAATTTAATTTTTTTTTTTTTTTGATAAATTTCAGATAATTTTTTTTTTACAAATTTTATAATTTTTATTTCTTTTAACTTGGAAAAATTATTACTGGATTTAAAATTTTCGCTCAGTTAAAATTTCATATTTTGATTGTTAATTATTAATTATTAATTATTAATTATTAATTATTAATTATTAATTATTAATTATTAATTATTAATTATTAATTATTAATTATTAATTATTAATTATTAATTATTAATTATTAATTATTAATTATTAATTATTAATTATTAATTATTAATTATTAATTATTAATTATTAATTATTAATTATTAATTATTAATTATTAATTATTAATTATTAATTATTAATTATTAATTATTAATTATTAATTATTAATTATTAATTATTAATTATTAATTATTAATTATTAATTATTAATTATTAATTATTAATTATTAATTATTAATTATTAATTATTAATTATTAATTATTAATTATTAATTATTAATTATTAATTATTAATTATTAATTATTAATTATTAATTATTAATTATTAATTATTAATTATTAATTATTAATTATTAATTATTAATTATTAATTATTAATTATTAATTATTAATTATTAATTATTAATTATTAATTATTAATTATTAATTATTAATTATTAATTATTAATTATTAATTATTAATTATTAATTATTAATTATTAATTATTAATTATTAATTATTAATTATTAATTATTAATTATTAATTATTAATTATTAATTATTAATTATTAATTATTAATTATTAATTATTAATTATTAATTATTAATTATTAATTATTAATTAGTAATTATTAATTATTAATTATTAATTATTAATTATTAATTAGTAATTATTAATTATTAATTATTAATTATTAATTATTAATTAGTAATTATTAATTATTAATTATTAATTATTAATTATTAATTAGTAATTATTAATTATTAATTATTAATTATTAATTATTAATTATTAATTATTAATTATTAATTATTAATTATTAATTATTAATTATTAATTATTAATTATTAATTATTAATTATTAATTAGTAATTATTAATTATTAATTATTAATTATTAATTATTAATTATTAATTATTAATTATTAATTATTAATTATTAATTATTAATTATTAATTATTAATTATTAATTATTAATTATTAATTATTAATTATTAATTATTAATTATTAATTATTAATTATTAATTATTAATTATTAATTATTAATTATTAATTATTAATTATTAATTATTAATTATTAATTATTAATTATTAATTATTAATTATTAATTATTAATTATTAATTATTAATTATTAATTATTAATTATTAATTATTAATTATTAATTATTAATTATTAATTATTAATTATTAATTATTAATTATTAATTATTAATTATTAATTATTAATTATTAATTATTAATTATTAATTATTAATTATTAATTATTAATTATTAATTATTAATTATTAATTATTAATTATTAATTATTAATTATTAATTATTAATTATTAATTATTAATTATTAATTATTAATTATTAATTATTAATTATTAATTATTAATTATTAATTATTAATTGTTTATTGTTAATTATTAATTATTAATTAGTAATTAGTAATTTGTAATTAGTAATTAGTGATTAGTATTTAGTAATTAGTAGTTAGTAATTTGCAATAAGTAATTAGTAATTATTAATTATTAATTTTTAATTTTTCATTTAAAATTATTAATTATATATTATTAATTAATTATTTTTTATAATTTATTTATTATTATTATGTTTAATATATTAATGTTGATTAGTATTATCTCCTTTATGAAGAAATATTTTTTTATACATTATATTCATATATGCAATGGATATATTGTAAATTATCATATCCTTTTTTATATTAAATGTTTAATTTTAAGTTGTTTTTATATTAAGTTTGATTTATGAGCAAGGTCCTTGCTGCAAGGAGCTACTGGTTAGTTTTTTATCAAATTAATTTCATTGTATATCCGATATTTCTTTTTTTTTAAAAAAACATTTGCAGGGAAATGCTTAGAATGCAGAATCATTGAAATGCTTTACAATATTATGACATTACATTAAACTTGAAATACAGGACTATGCAAAAATTACATAAATGCATGATCTTAAATTGATTTTTATACATTTGATGAATAAAACAAAAAACATAACATGTAACATAAAATCAAAAATATATTTGTCCATAAAAATATATGTGCTAAATTGCATTCGAACTTAAAAGAAAGCTCTCAAATACAATAACCTTTCGGATAACTCTTTTTCGGATAACTCTTAAGTTTTTTTTCCAAAACCAAAACAATCCAAATGCTGACATTGCATTTCCACGAAAAAGGAAGCAAAAGCTATAAATATTAAAAGGCTAAAAATTCAACAAAATCGATTGAATTTAAAATAAATTAAAAAAAAGGCTGTATAAGCTATAATTTCACTGAAAACTTTGTTTTAGTTTTTTAATGAAAACAATACAAAAATCGGCGAATACAGTAAAGCAAAAAAATACTGTCAATCGGCAAAAAAGCAAGCAAGCATAACTGTCAGCGTAAAACCAAACAAAAGTTGTTATCAGAAAAAAATAATAAATATGAAGTCAGAGTCGTTGACTTAAAGTCAGTCAGGCAGACAGACAGTCATATAGAAAGATCCATTTACATACTGGGTACTACTAAGCTACACTGCGAAAAATTATAGGATATTACAATAATGTTTATAACAATAACAATACAATAACAATAAGAAATAAATTAAATAAACTTTAAATTTTCGGACGATTTCCAAAACATATACGTATGACTCTATAAAAAAATATTGTCAATATTATAGCACAATATATCAAAAATGATCAACAACAAGCTCAGTTTTATCGCACCGTCTGAATCTCTTCGAATCAGGCCAACACCACAAAGAATTTCTTTTAATTGCATCACATTTTTTTTTTATTTGCCTGCTATTATTTCTTTTCATTAAAAGAAAAAGATTTTATATATATTTACAACAGCTTTTATTGTCTTATTTATAGATCAAATGACTGAGTTTCTGAGATTTATTTTTGTCGTAATGAAAGCATTCGTTTTGCATTCGACAAAAACGTGCGCAATTTTTTGGCGCTAACACTGGCGACTTGTGTCAGTCTGACGGTTTTTGACTCGATCACTTGACTATCACACTGTCGTTTAATCGTCGAATAGACGTGGCTTCACGGGCTTTTTCATATCTATTTTAAATATACTGAATTTATTTCAATACTTTGTGCATTTATTTGTTTATACTAGTTAAGCTTTTTAAATTTTGCTGTGCTGTAAAGCACTTTGCCTGATGGTTTATTGGACAGTCACTGTGTTGCTTAGTCATTAGGCATGTCGTCAATCATTAACTTATTTACGGCTAAATTTTCTTTCCTTATTTATTTGTCTGATATTTGACAATTTTTAGCACTTGATTTAGTTTTTGTCTACAAGTGGCGTGAAATTTCATAATTTTTGCATCTCAAGCTCATAATTCTTGCTAATGTTAAAAATGAAAAAAATATAATATTGATAGTTTTCTTACATCAGAAAAATTAAGATGCGCTATTTTAAAATAACTTTTGAAATATTACATTTCTCATATATAAATAACACTGTTCGAAAATTTCCGACCTTTTCCAAAATTGAAGACTTTGATCAACGGATTCTGTATAAAAAAATTAATAATTTTTGCATTTCAAGATCATAACTCTGGCTAATGTTAAAAATTAAAAAATATAATATTAATAGTTTCCTTAAATCAGGACAATTTAGATGCGCTACTTTAAAGTAATTTTTGAAATATTACATTTCTCATATTATATAAGTATTATATAATTTTCGACCTTTTCCAAAATTAAAGACTTTAATAAACGGATTCTGGATAAAAAAAATGATATGTGCAATGCTGTTTTTGAAATTTACGACTGCGTAATTTTTATTTGAAGGTTTTGCACTAACTCTAAATTTAGGAATTTACTAACATAAAGAGTAAGAAAACAACACGATATATGTCTTTGAAAAATTTAAAGCTTTTACATTTCTATAGTAAAATTTTATGAATAATATTTTGGTAAAATATTTTAGCCCTCTATAGCATTTTTTTATGTGCATTTTTGTATTTGTTTCAAAATATTGTTAACAAAAGTTCCATAAAATGCAGTCGCAGGGTTTTTAATTATTTTATAAAAATGTTTCCTGAAAAATTTAACTATAAGTCTTTTCGGACAAGAAAAAAAAATAATTTTCCTTGGAGAAAAATAGTCAGTTTTTGATAACTTCAAACTATAAAAGTTTATCACCTGCTGAAACATGTTAACCCTGCACGACAAACAGGGGATTTTTTTAAACTTGTTTTTCAAATGGGTCTAAAAAACTGCAAAAAAAAGTATGCTAGCGAATTAAAAAATTCAACACATATATTTTTCACAAAATATTGCTATAGCTCCGTGAACACAACGACTACCGTTGCTTGAGAAAATAAATGTCGTATGTGAAAATTTTTGAGACTTTTGAAATTAGTGAGGAAAAGGGGCTATAAATTCTAAAAAAATTGCGGTTAAGTCCACAAAAATTTTGTAATCTATTGTGAAATGTGTCCGCAAATGGACCTGAAATTCTGAAGAATTTTGCTCCGCTAGATTTAGAACTATAGCTTCTTTTTCACAATAAACTCAAAAGTGAATATTTTCATATACGACATTTATTTTCTCAAGCAACGCTATGTCAAAGGCATATAAATATTGATAAGTTTTCTTACTCGTAATGTTAATAAATTAAACACTTTAGAGTTAATTTGAAACTTTTTTAACCCTTTCAATGACTAGGCTGCACTTAGAACAAAATAATTTTTTTAAAGTAATATTCTTGTCATTTAGGTCCTAAAAAAATGAAAAAACATACCTTTGATTTTTATCTGCGCTACTTACGTTTTGCAAACTTGTACAAAGAAAAAATGTTTTGCTCCTGTTCGGTACAAAATCTAGTTTTTATAATCCATTAAAGTTCTTTCATCGCTTTAGATGTTTGTTTTTAAACACTCTTAATATTCTTATCATTTAAGCAAAAAAAAAGAAAAGATAAAAACATAAATTTCATTTATGTCAAATTAATTTTTTTTATAAAATAGGCCAAAAAAAATTGTTTGCTTTTCTTTGGCACAAATTCGAAACTCCAACTGACTTTAGTGTAAAATTTCTTTCAAAAATTTTTATTATCATGTTGGTTCATCTGTTTTTTCATAGAACCAAACGATTTGATTTAAAAAAAGAAGTTGCAAAATAAAAATAAAAATTACTGTATGATGTGTTCAATATATTGGGCAAATCCACTGAAAGGGGACGCCGATTCAAGTAAATTTTTTTTTATCATTTGTAGTGGCCTCGATAGTGTAGTAGTAGCGCGCTTAACTGTCGCTCAGGGGTCCCGGGCTCATATCCTGGCAGGGGCCGTGGTCCTACGCTATAACCTGTCTTTCCTAATTTCTAATCTAAGAAACTTTAAAACTCATCAATTCACGACGAAAAAGTTGTATTTGTTGGTGGTAGGAAAAGTTTGTGGAGAAACGCCAAGTAACTGGATTTGACTAAGATCAAGGCATAACACTTGCTTCAGATTTAATATTACATGTTTCTACAGCTTCCGCCACATTAAGAACATGCTACACAAAAGTTTCACTTGATTACTCCCTTCTTCCATTCTGTGGTATCACAACGGACCAATAATATGGTCTAAGTGGGCTGGCCTAAAGACCTGTAAGAGACCTTAACTTAACTTAACTTAACTTAACTTAACTTAACTTAACTTAACTTAACTTAACTTAACTTAACTTAACTTAACTTAACTTAACTTAACTTAACTTAACTTAACTTAACTTAACTTAACTTAACTTAACTTAACTTAACTTAACTTAACTTAACTTAACTTAACTTAACTTAACTTAACTTAACTTAACTTAACTTAACTTAACTTAACTTAACTTAACTTAACTTAACTTAACTTAACTTAACTTAACTTAACTTAGTTTAACTTAACTTAACTTAACTTAACTTAACTTAACTTAACTTAACTTAACTTAACTTAACTTAACTTAACTTAACTTAACTTAACTTAACTTAACTTAACTTAACTTAACTTAACTTAACTTAGTTTAACTTAACTTAACTTAACTTAACTTAACTTAACTTAACTTAACTTAGTTTAACTTAACTTAACTTAACTTAACTTAACTTAACTTAACTTAACTTAACTTAACTTAACTTAACTTAACTTAACTTAACTTAACTTAACTTAACTTAACTTAACTTAACTTAACTTAACTTAACTTAACTTAACTTAACTTAACTTAACTTAACTTAACTTAACTTAACTTAACTTAACTTAACTTAACTTAACTTAACTTAACTTAACTTAACTTAACTTAACTTAACTTAACTTAACTTAACTTAACTTAACTTAACTTAACTTAACTTAACTTAACTTAACTTAACTTAACTTAACTTAACTTAACTTAACTTAACTTAACTTAACTTAACTTAACTTAACTTAACTTAACTTAACTTAACTTAACTTAACTTAACTTAACTTAACTTAACTTAACTTAACTTAACTTAACTTAACTTAACTTAACTTAACTTAACTTAACTTAACTTAACTTAACTTAACTTAACTTAACTTAACTTAACTTAACTTAACTTAACTTAACTTAACTTAACTTAACTTAACTTAACTTAACTTAACTTAACTTAACTTAACTTAACTTAACTTAACTTAACTTAACTTAACTTAACTTAACTTAACTTAACTAAACTTAACTTAACTTAACTTAACTTAACTTAACTTAACTTAACTTAACTTAACTTAACTTAACTTAACTTAACTTAACTTAACTTAACTTAACTTAACTTAACTTAACTTAACTTAACTTAACTTAACTTAACTTAACTTAACTTAACTTAACTTAACTTAACTTAACTTAACTTAACTTAACTTAACTTAACTTAACTTAACTTAACTTAACTTAACTTAACTTAACTTAACTTAACTTAACTTAACTTAACTTAACTTAACTTAACTTAACTTAACTTAACTTAACTTAACTTAACTTAACTTAACTTAACTTAACTTAACTTAACTTAACTTAACTTAACTTAACTTAACTTAACTTAACTTAACTTAACTTAACTTAACTTAACTTAACTTAACTTAACTTAACTTAACTTAACTTAACTTAACTTAACTTAACTTAACTTAACTTAACTTAACTTAACTTAACTTAACTTAACTTAACTTAACTTAACTTAACTTAACTTAACTTAACTTAACTTAACTTAACTTAACTTAACTTAACTTAACTTAACTTAACTTAACTTAACTTAACTTAACTTAACTTAACTTAACTTAACTTAACTTAGCTTAACCTCTTACCTAACCTTACCTAACCATTTCCTGTACAAAAATCCATTTACATTTTCTCATATGTAGATTTTTTTAGGAGTTTATTGTATTATTTTATTCATGATCTTGCAACGATAGATCAATTTTTTTTATCTAGTCTAATATATTGATGGTATTTCTTTAAAAGAATACTATTTTTTTTTAATCTTGTCATTCGAAACAATTTATTTTTTGATGATCGTCGTATATAACTCTATAAAGTTTTTATTTTCATTTGATCTCGCCATATATATACATAATTTTAGTAAATTATCTGTTATGAGAAGTTATGATTGCTTGCACGGCGTATCACAAAGATTTCTGATGAAGCCTTTAGCAGGGCCGAAATTGCAATAAAATCAGCTAGTGATTTTTTTCCTTTTCATATCGAAAATCGTTGTTGTTGTTGTTTCTTTGGAAAGATTCGTTAGAACAATTAATTGTTCTAACCTTGACCTAAAGCTCAATAAACGATTTTAAGCAAACAACTAGAATTTGTATTTAAAATCAAGGATGATTTAAACTATCAAACATGTAGAATTTGTATTTAAATCATATAAAATCAACATAATAAATAATAAGGTCATTTAGAAAAAACTTTAATTAATATTTAAACATATATTTTATGCATGATCGTCATGAAAAAATTTTAATGAGTTTTCATGAAAAATTAATTTCAACATTTTTTCAATGATTGTAACATTTTAATATTCTAATGATCTTTCATTGAGAAGAAACCAGTTTTTCAATGTTACTGTCATAAGGCGAAAATTTTATTTGGATTGAGATCTATTTTTATCTATTTTAAGATCGTCGTATATAAATCTTTGAAATCTTAATGTTTATTTGATCTCGCCATACATATTTAATTGTTGTAAGCGATCTCGCATTTGAAATTATGATTTATAAAATTATTCATGATTTTTGAGCATTTCTTAATAATTTTAACTTTTTAATATTTTGATGATGATTATATTAATAACACTTTATTTATTGATGAGAGAAAACTATTTTTTTCAACGTTACTGTCATCAGACTAAAATTTCATTTAGATCGAAATACATTTTTATGCAAGATCGTCGTATAAATCATATATTACTCTATTTTCTATATGTTCGTTTGATCTTGCCTAGTATTTATAGTTTTTTCAAATTATTTGGCTTGAGTAATTTTTTTTTTTATTACATTTCTAAGTTTTTCTTATCCTGAACTAAATTTTTTAATTAAACCTTTTAATGATCTGGCTATAAAACTTAATATTGTTTTTATAATCTTGCCAAAAAATTTTGTTTTTATAATATTTTACACATTAATAAATACAAAAAAAAAGTATATTTAAATAGTTTTAAATATTTATATGAGCAGCACACAAGATTTTGTTTTAAAATTTTTGTATTTTTAGTCTTCTAATGATCTTACCATTTAACTATTACATAACTTTATGACTATGGTAATCACCATTCTGGTAATCTTGCTGTAATGAAAATGGTTTTCGTATGCCTTCAACGATCTCACAATATTACTTTTATACTTTTGTTATTCCTTTAAGTATTTATCATGTTAGAAAAAATTTTACTGAGTGTTTGGCCATAAAACAATCATATTTTTCTAATTCCGATAGAGGACATTATGGTGCATATTATTTTCGTGATACTTTAGTTTTAGTTGAGAATATCATATTAAAATTTTTATATTTTACTGCCAGCCTTGACGATCTCGTGGCATAAATTATTGAATATATTTATATAAATTGAATTTAAAAACAGCACTCTGTATTTTCGGACATTATTTTGCTATTTAGTCTCCATATCTTTTGATAATTTTATGATCTTTAATGCTATTTTGATGATATTGTTATAAAAAATTAAAATATATTATATTAATACATGTATTATATATATAAGGGTTTTCCATTAAGGACTTGACAACTTTTGTTTAAAATAAAACTCACACCATTTAAGATATTTCAAAAATTTTATTAACGGCTTGAAGTACAATCAAAACATTTATGAATGGAACTCGACTTCGTTCATATGGCCAACGTGGGCACGTATGCAGCGGTCGATTCGTTGGACCTAATTTTCGATAACTCGGCCACACATTTCAGCCAAAACGGCTGCTATTGCGCGTTCAATGTTGACTCTGAGCTCATCCAACGTCGTCTTCTTGTTGGCGTAGACCTATGACTTGACGTAGCCCCAAAGAAAATAGTCTAGAGGCATTAAATCGCACGAGCTAGGCGGCCAATCGACTGGCCCATTTCTTGAGATAGGTTCGGTTAGGTTAGTTTAAATCGGATGCCTTCGTGAAGGCTCACATAGACCAATTCAGGTCCTTAGTGGTATCATCAAACTTACACTTCAATAAATCGATTGTAACGAGTGATGAGTGGCTTGTGGCACCGTCCTGTTGGAACCACATGTCGTTCAAGTCCATATATTCCAATTCGGGCCAAAAATAATCGGTAATCATGCCGCGATAACGTTATCGCCGACGAAAAAATATGGTCCAATGAAGCCGCCGGCAAGCAAACCGCACCAAACAGTTATTTTTTGTGCATGAAGAGGTGATTTATGAAGCAAATGTGGATTATCACCCGACCAATAACGCATATTTTGCTCATTGACGAGCCCATTGAGCCAAAAATGAGCTTCGACGCTGAATATGATTTTGCGATGAAATTCATCATCTTGGCGCACCTTTTCCAGAGCCCAATCAGAGAACGTACGTCGCTTCAAATGGTCCATAGGCTGCCATTCTTGAGTCAGCTTGATCTTATATGAGTGTTAACCAAGATCCTTACTTGAAAAAAAAAATAAAAAAAAATTCGTCGCAAAGTAGTCTGGGCGATGCCCAGTTCTTGAGAACGCCGTGGAATTGACTGTTTTGGATCGTTTGCTACGGACGCCTGAACGTCAGCAATATTTTCGACACTTCGACCAATCCGTTGTCTCACTGGCACGGCAACATCACACAGCAAATATGTATACTCAAATTTTTGCACTGAACTTGTTATTGCCTGTGTAATAGGGCGAGAACTACGGCCAAAAATTTGAGTTAACACTCTTAAAGTTGCGATCACCGACTCCGAATTTCGGTAGCAAATTTTTATAATTTGCAGACGTTGTTCGTTCGAGTACTTTACCATGATGAAAATGTTGAGTTTACTGAATAAATTGGCAGCGACAGTTTGATGATTAGTGAAAGGGTGCGTTCAGAAATTTAATTCAAAGTTGTCAAGTGCCTATTGGGAAACCCTTTATTTATAGTGCAATTTTGATGATCTTGTTTTTAAGAAATATTATATCTATAGAAAAAAATTATTTTTCTGATGTTACGCATTTATTTGTTGGTTAAAATTGTTTCTTGCATCTTGCTTTATACAGTAAATAAATTCTACACAATTACCTCTGGAATTATTATTTTTATTTTTGTTTGTAAACTTTTGTTTGTAAATTGTTAAATTAAATTTTAACCTTTGTTAAATGTTGATTTAAAGGTATAACCTTTAAGTTTTTATTGAATTTTGAAATTAAGCTAAGCGCTGAATAAAGAATTTCTGATGAAATTTGTGCACATTTCCGAAAAGTAACAAAGACCATAGAAAACGCTCACAGCCACATAAATTATGGATTCTTTTTTATTATATTAACAGCGCAGAACAGCGCACTGAAATATGTATTATTAAATACATAAATTTATCTTTATACAAACAATTGATAAATTAGAGCAGCATTAAAATCCGTTGTGGCATAGATAACGAGTCACCTCCCGCTATATAGCTAGCTGAAACTCTGCTGGAACCATCTAGCTAACAGGCCAAAAGCACGTGAGAACCTCTATCGGCAAGCGTTATGACTCAGTTTCATGACGCTTCTGCGCAAAAGTTTCGCCAGCGCTGCGCTAATTAATTAAAAATACTTACTTTGCACTCAATCGCTGTGAACAATTGCGAATTTATTTATTAACACTAACGTGCTAGAGCACTAAATGATAAATTGTTGCCAGCAAGAGCCATTAATTGGTTGAAGTAATGATATAGACAGGGTGTTGAGGGGTGCTATGGGGTATTTAAGATAGAAGTATGAGGTGCTTTTATGGCTCATAGTGACACCTGCTATAAAATCTTTACTGTGAATCGAATAAATTTTTATAATTTGGATATTTTGGGGTATCTCTGCATTATCAATGTTCGTTCTGATGGAATTTATTTATTAATTTCTTTTTTTTTTCTTTTTTCTGTTTATTGCAGGATGCTTTGCAACACGTTATTTTGTCACATTTATGCTCTTTTTGGGCATGGCCAATGCTTATGTGATGCGTACAAATATGTCCGTGGCCATTGTGGCCATGGTCAATCATACAGCGATCAGTGATGGTCATGAAGAAGTCGTCGACGATGAGTGTCCCGATTCGGACTACTCTGCAGTGGTAAGTTAATTATTTTCTATTTGTGTATGAGGCAACTCTTTGTTAAATTCATTTTTTTTTTTAAATAAGAAAGTAGTGGGAGTTATTGAAAATAAAATAAAATTCTTAAATTAATTAAAGTGTCATTCATTACTTGTTCTAAACATTTTCCAAGTCTTCCTATTTCTACGTTATTTCCTAAACGTTTCAACTTTTTTAATATCTATTGTTCTCACGTTTTTATCACACGCGATCGTGCTCAGTTTCAATCAATTTTTGCTCTAAGTATGGCTCACCACCAGCAATTGACTTATTTTAATTAAAAATAACACTTGCTTGACTCACTACAAGTGACATACAAACATTCATATCTTAACATCGCATTGTTTTATTTAATGAACTGATGATCAAGCTGAAACGATCACAAGCACTGATTTTAATTAAATGGAAAAAAGAGCAATTTGGCTCACTTAAAAGATTTTTTTAATTTGAAAACGACATTTAAGAAAATAAAATACCTACAAGCACGAGAATATGACCAATATAACTGCGATTGTTTTAAATAAATACATAAATAAAGATATTTTATTGAATTTGTTAGTCGCAAAACCCGCTGCTTCGCCTGTGATAAAATATAAAACACTATTAGGATTCACAAGGTGTGCTATCAAGTCATAATGTCATATTGCTCTAGGCTTTTACACTAGTTTAAACATTTTATTGTTGCCTTCTATAAATTAAATACTAATATATTATAAATAAATACCTTAATAAATTAAACCTTAAATAAATACCAATATATTACAACTCTGAAAGATATGTTTATTGAAGTGTCTTAATCAAACTGCTGTTTCGTATTTGCATTTATTTATCTTGTAAATTTAGTTGTAAAATTTTAGGACAATACGACAATATGACATGAAAGCACACCTTGTGAATACCCTATATGTAAAAATTTTAAATCTTAAATTTAAAGTACAAATGCAAAATATAAAAATATTTGTGTTTGTTTAATGGTATAAATATTAAAAAATTACTTTATTTAGTTAGAATTACCTTCTTACAGTAATTGTTATGGTGACATAAAGTTGCTTGGCTTTTTCTATATTTTGATTTTTTTAATAAGCCCTGAATAACAGGATTATAAAAAATTTTGGTAAAACATTAATTAATTTGTAATTAATAAATGTATTAATTAATTTGTAATTAATAAATGTAGTGTTTTTAACTTATATTCTAAATATGAGTATATCTTTTTTAAGTTTTGAAAATTTTCTATTATTATGACATCAAACTTTTGGCTATATCTCGAAAACTATAGATTTTCTCAGTACAACGCATTTTTTATGAAAAGTTGTTAATTATAAAAATAACGGTAAAGGAAAGAATTTTCGGAAATATTTTGTACGTATATCTAGTATAAATTGCTTAATTTAGACACAAAATTCACTAAACAGTTTCTATCATTAAAAATAACAGGATACCAGCCCTATTATTTTTTGCATAAAATTTTGTTTTTTCAAAATGTTTTTATATTTTTTACAATGTTTTACAGCTGTGAAAAATTTCAAATATTACAAACTATACTATCAAATTTTAGTCTTATACCAAGTAGCATGGGTCAAATGACTCATTTCAGCCCATTCAGCTAAATAAGAATCGAAGTCATTTGATTTCACATACAAATTCTCAGTTGCAATTTAACTTATTTAAAATTTAAAACTTAATTCTATTTTTTAAAACTTTAAAACTATTTCGAACGCATTCAATGGAGAATGTATAAAAAAACACCGAACACACTAAAAACAAAGGAAAACGTCAAACAGCAAATCATGTTATACAAGTGTATCTTCATCAATATCAACCAGTAACAACAAAAAAAAGAACCCGTTGTCAAACGAAATGAGATACATTTGCAAAAAAAAAAACCAATGTAAGCACTTTTCAATAACTGATTCCAAATGAGTCATTTGGCCCAATTTGAACATAGTGTAATACGACCAAAACCGTTTGAAATATAAATTTTCATTGATTTTTGGGCGATTAAAGGGGGCGTGAAAACGCATTTCTAGTACAGCTGCACAGTAAAAAATTTGAGAGTAAATTTTATCTTTTTTATAACATTTGTGTGGTATAAACTTTTTTAATTCCAAATAAATTATAAATTTTTTACCACTCAATATTATAAAAATAATAAAATAAATATTATTTGAAAATTTCATATTGATTTCATGTGTAAATCAAAATATATTCTGGTTCATAAGTAAAAAACTCACCAAAATCGGGAAACTTAAAAAATAGTGGTTTCGATTGGTCTGACGAGAAAAATGGTCTGGAAAAATTTATAAGATTTGATGGTATAACTTTTAAAACATTTTTGATTTGGTTTTATACATATGCATACCAAATTGTATGAAATTTATCCTCATATTTTTTACTGTGTGTCGAAAGTAACCAAACAAATAATACTACCAAATTTTAGTCTGAAAAAAAGCATTTTTAGCATATTGTAGAAGTGAAAAGTAGGAGTGGCAAAATATTAATACCCTATCACGATTTCGTTGAAATAAAAAATAGTTTGGTACCTATATCGTCTAAATCGGTTCAGTGGCTCTCGCGTGATTGTCAAATATCCGCGCAGTGCCACAACGCTTTTAATAGTAAAGATATCCTGTACACAGTAAAAAATTTGAGGGTAAATTTTATTTCTTTTATAACATTTGTGTGGTATAAACTTTTTTTATTCCAAATAAGTTATAAATTTAACACCACTCAGTATTATAAAAATAATAAAACAAATATAATTTTAAAATTTTATATGGATATCATGTGTAAATTAAAAGATATTCTGGTTCGAAAGTAAAAAATTCACCGAAATTGGGAAATTTTAAAATATAGTGGTTTCGATTGGTATAACGAGAAAAATGGTCTGGAATAATTTATAAGATTTGATGGTATTACTTTTAAAATATTTTTAGTTTGGACTTATATGTATACCAAATATTATAAAATTTATGCTCAAATTTTTTACTGTGTAGTAAAATTAACTAATTTAAAAGTAGTTGAAAAAGTAGTTTTTTGTCAACCACAACTTGTTGAAATTCTAACTTTTTTCCATAGAACAAAACCAACATATTTTGTATGGTGATATCCGCTAAATAAGTCAATTGACTTTCTCCTAAATATGTTTTCAACTACTTGTTAAATTAGTTGAATTTAAATCATTTTTTTAACTACTTTAAAATAAATCAATTGAAAACCGCATATACTTTCAACTACTTGTTAAATTAGTTAAATTTAAATTATTTTTATTATTGTTTTAAAATAAGTCAACTGAAAACCGCGTATATATATTTTCAACTACTTGTTAAATTAGTTAAATTTTAATTATTTTTTTTTATTACTTTAAAAGAAATCAATTGAAAACTAGTTAATATTCCACTTACTGAAGATGAATTTAAAAGCATAAAAATTTTACATTTCTATACATCAAAGAGATTATTTATTTTATTGTTTTGAAAAAAAAATACATAAATTCATATTAGTGAAAGCCTAAACTTAATAATATTTGATGAAAATAGCATGGTTAAATAAAAATAAACTTGTAATCTAATAACAATTTGCAATAAAAACATGTCAAAATCAGAGTAGTTGCCGCCTTAATATAATTCAAAGTACTTTTTAAGCCACTTGTTTTGAAATATTTTTACAATTACTTCATATATAATGCAATAAAAATTATTTAAAATTGAAGTGGGTGGGTGCCGCCTTAATAAAATTCAAATTAGTTCACAAACTAGTTTATTTTAAATTAATTTTTTAATAAGTTGTTTTTAAAAACAAGTTAGTTTGTTACTATAGGGTAGATATATAGACAGACTAATACAATCTCAAGTCAGGAAAATTTAGCTGGCAAGGCTACAAGACATAATTTTTGATTTTAACGAAATCCTGGCAACTCCTCTCAAAACATTTGCAAAGAAAATTATTCATATTCTGAGAAGCGTACGTCATGTATCCGTTTACCACTGGGTTTTAAAGCACTTTAAAGGCTCTTTAAAGCACTCATTAAAACATACTCAATATGGGACAGCAAGGTTGATTAATATAGGTTGTCACTTGGGAGAAAGCACTCTTTTTTCGCCTTTGTTTGAACTGTCAAAGTAGCTGTTTGCTAAAAATTGTACAGATTCAGGTTTTTTTTTTATTTCCTTACATATATTCTGGTAATTCGACCGAGCTTCTCTCAAGTGACTTAACCTATATTAATCCATGGTATAATTATTTGACAAGGTAGCCGTGACAGTTTTTTGGCGATTGGTATTTGTCAAAAACAGCTAAAGGAGTTGAAGTTTGCTGCTGTTGACTAACTATGTGCTTTTTTTAACTTTTCTTTTATTCATTAAATTTGTCAGCAAAGTTTATTGGAATGTTTTTAGTTTGCTGCTATTGACTAGCTATGATTAAGTCGTTACTTATTTTTTCACGTTTCTTTGGTTAATTGCATGAACAGCTAATTTTGAAAACTACCCATCGCCGCTCGTGAGAAAAAAGCCAGTCTACGCTACTACCATGTCAAATAAATGTATCATGTATTAATCAAGCTTGTGGGAGAGTAAAAATTATGCTACCTGACATCAAGGTTGATTAATAATGGTTAAGTCACTTGAGAGGAAAGCACTCTTTTTTGCCTTTGTTCGAATTATCAACGTTGCTGTTAGCTAAAAATTGTACAGATTCAGGTTTTTTTTATTTCCTTTCATCCATTCTGACAGCTCAACCGAGCTTCTTTCAAATGACCTAACCTATATTAATCAACCTTGCTCGACATCGCAATAGAAAAAATGAGAAACACTATAGCTGATAAAAAGAGAGATATCATAATATAAAGCTTTATTCTGCTTGTGTGTCAAACAATTTAATGAAGCAATGATTTTTATGTTTGGTTTTTTGACTACTTTATGAATTTAAATTTTAATAACTTTTAAGAGTGGTTTTAAAAAAATAAAGGATGCTAGATTTTAGGTAAAAAACATATCTTTATACTAGTGAAAAATTACTTAAATCGGTTCAGTAGTTTTTAAGTTTAGCGTCGTCGCAGATACGTGAGAAGCCTCTTATATAATAGTATAGATGATAATATAATAATAATATGAAAATAAAATTTTTTCGAGAATTTTCAATTATAATAAAACAAGCAATATATTAATATTATTATTTTGGATCTTAACTATTATCTTTAAATAAATACATAACTTATTCTTATTAAATAACTTTTATAGTGATTTTATTTAATGAAGTAAAAATCTGCATTGTAAATGCATCTGTAAATTGTAATGTTTATAATAGATTATGATATTTGCTTTTTATCCTATGGATAGATTGCAAATATAAATAAAAAAGTAAGGAAAAAACTATTATCTTAACAGAATCTTAAAAGTTAGATAATTTTCTAGTTTTTTTTTTTGCACCGAATTAAGCTTAACTAAATTGCCACCGACAACAGAGTTCATTGAATGAAAGCAAAAGTAAAAATTGAAAAAAGATCGTAGTTTTAAAAAAATTATGTGCATAATAACTCAGATGTTATAAGTCAGAGAAAATTTTGTGAATATCTTAATAAATAAAAAACTACACTAGGTGGTGAAAAAATATCGTTTTCTTCAGTTTCCAAAAATGTATTGTATAATATTTTTTTATCAAAGTATTATACTCTTAGTTTCCGTAACATGATTTGCTCCTCTTTTAAAATAAAAAATTTATAACGCCTATAATACAGTTCGTTTTTAAGAAAATTGTTCGAATTTGCATGAAATTATTATACTCTAACAAAAATTCACCAGAATTAACTACAATAATTGCTGGCAACTGATTGCCTACATTTATTGTCGTTAAATCCCATAGAGCAAAATTATAAATATTTCACGCTAAAAATGCGTGCTCACCTACAATTATTTCTTTCACGCTCTTGTAAAAACTCTCTTCTAAAATTATCTCTTATGATCTTGTATTCGCTTATAAAAAGCGCTAGAAATGCGTGAAGTCT